>JABFEA020000110.1:8915665-8925915 GCA_019775915.2 Cyphomyrus plagiostoma | reverse complement strand
GCTCAGCTTTGCTGAGGTGCAGGTCGTAATCAATTTCTATACATAATGTATTTACTAGATACAATAAATTGATTATAGCTTAATGCTGAGCAGCATAATAAATCTGGTTGTGTCCCACTCCTTCTTCTCATTAAATCGCCTAAAAAATTTCCTCCTCGAACAGAGACCGCATTACAAAATTACCACTATGTTCCGGGATGCAATGGACTCCCAGATAGAGCCTCAAGGGGTATTCCACACCTTGCAATTTAAGTCTCTCTGCCTTTCACTGTCCCCTTCGGTGAATTCCAAAAAGATATGACTTATACAGTTAATGTTATTCATGAATATATCTGGATGCTGTGCAGGGTGGCGTAGCATAAAATTCCTTGTTGTAACTCATTAAAGACTAAATGTATTGCAGTTGCGTAACTCTGTTTCTGTTGATCATGTCGTCGTATTGGCATGAGAGTAAGAGTCGGCGTAAGAGTTTTTTCTGTCAATATTATATATGCAAAACCATCTGGGATTTACACGTAAGAGAAGAGTCAAAGCAAGTTACTACTATATAAGTGACAGGCTTTGTATCTGTCACCTCTCAAACGATCCCTTCCCAAAGCCTAGCGCTCCAATCTACAATACCAGTTGAATAACATTTCTGATAAATTCCTCCAGTCTTTTCAGATTTTGGAAGAGTCATTTGACATATTTAAGCAGGATGCCAAAAGGTCAGGTCCATCCCTACTTCCCAAGAGTATTGTCCCAGTTTCAGCTGAACTCGGCCTCTCCTAACAACCTAAGAATCACCTGTGGTTCATGTGACTTGCTAGTGTCAGGCTCACTTCCTCTTCCCTGTTATTCCAGTTGCTTCTCTGCTTCCTGCTGCACAGAAAACTCACCGTACAAAGAGGGAAACAGAAGCAAACTTAGAGGATAAGTCACTGGATAGGTTGAAGTTGGAGCTGGATAATTTTTGTGTTATTATTACCATAATCACAATGGCAATGGCAAAGTGTCATTGGTTGTCAGCCCCTTTGAAGGTTGTAGCTTTGAAAGACGAATGGCCTGGGTTTTTCGTTTTATTAAAAGAGGATGTTAAGTTATTGTTCTGCATTTCTTTATTTGCGGTTCCAAAGGTGGGTCTCACCGGCCTTGCAGCAGCTGTCTCTGTGTGTCGCCTTACACAAAGTCATGGAAGTAATCTCAAGGTTGAGACGCACCACCACGAATTCCTGCACTGCCCCCTCCCACTCACATCCACGCACACCGACATTATGACAAACACCGTCTTGTGCGCAAGCAACCTTTGTACTCTTCCACAGTTTTTATGGCAAAAGTAGCTATAGATGTCTGGTGGCTCTGTGATCGTGCCGAGAGCTGTAGGGAAAACAGGAAACAATGAACAGTGAGATGCTGACGGAAGAGCCACAGAGGGGACCAGCACTTCTGGGGGGGGGGGGGAGGGCCATGCAAGGACACTGTCAGGATATTTTGAAACTGGCCAACATGGCAGCTTGTGTTGAGCTCAGAATTGGAGCACAGCTTAACCAACATGTATGATGATGTGCGATTAAAGCCCCACAACATAATAATTTTTTTATACTTGATCCTCTGGTTATCTTGTCCCTCTATTTCCTGGTCCATCATACTCCATGACCAAACTGAGGGTTTAGTTTGTTCATTAATGCACCCTGACCAGCTTTTGTGTGTGTGTGTGTGTGTGTGTGTGTGTGTGTGTATTATGTTTATATCACAATGTGAGTACCAAATATTCCCCATGATGTAATGAAAACCTGTTATTTTGACATTGTCCACTTTCCAGAACATATTAAGAACGTATTTAATCACAGTTTCAGAGAAACATACACCTCAAGATACAGTCTATCTCAGATGACTGATACCCTAGGGGTGTGGGTCATAGGTCAGTTGTTAAACAGCTGTTGTTGCTAAGGAAACTTCTCTAGGTGTCTCAGCCTCCTATTTAGGTGGGGGCCATAGTCTATTCTGTAAGTATCTGTTATCTATAAAGCAGTCAGTGTTAAATGTTACTTGCAACTTAAAACAAAGACAGCATCTGTCTAATTAAGATGACAGCTTCTTCCAGTTACATAATTTGATCATTTCGCTTAATTCTCTTTTTGACTCAACCTTTCGCCTAAATAAAAGCTTCATCTTTCATCAGAAAAGAAAGAGGAAATTATTTTTTGCGTGTTTAATCCACTTGCATCGTGCCTTTCCAGTCTAAATGTCAATGCCAAGGTAAATGGTACATTCGGGACAGAAGGGGGAGCTGGCGCGCAATGAGGCGATGACTTTGGGAGTGGACCCCGGTCGGCTCAGCCGCAGTCCGGCAAACACCCACCGCGGTGGCGATTGGTCATCGCTCTACTCTACGGGTCTTTTTGTTGTGGCTTATCGCCCAAGACTGTCTGTTTACAGCAGGCACGGAGCCCAGACAGCTGCTGCTGAACTGATAAGACCAATCGTCTGGGGCTGACCTTGGCAGAAAGACCCATTCCTGTCGGTAGCTAATCATAGCGCTTCCGCCTTACACTACTGAACAAGGAGTGGGGAGGGAGAAGCGGGAGAATGGAGAGAGATGTGAGAGAATAAAGAGAGGGCAGGAGGGGGCAGTCTGTGGTCTTTATAGCTTCTGTTTTGGAGTAGATGACTGCAACAGGTTCATAATTTTAAGCTTGTACTTAAAAAAAGTATAACCCAAGGAAACTTGCAGTAAATGTATCCCATGGTGAAAGTCAGATTAAGCCAGAAAAAGTAAAAGAAAAGTTAAACGGGTGGGGGTGGGTGCATGAATTCTATCATCTAAATAGATTTCAGACACATATGAATAGATTTAATTGATTTGTGATCCAATTCAGTTTCTTACTCTTCTGCAGCCTCATGTTGGGCTTGACGTAAAACCATTAATGGCGATCATATGATAACTAATACGGTCAGTATAGTGCAAGTTTAAAAATTGGCCACTAGGTGGAAGTATCGCATTTTCCACATCCACAGGAAGGGCAGCGATATTCAGTACCTGGAAAATGTTTGCGGGGTCATTTGATACCCTCTATAACATTATCAAAACACCAAAATAGGAGTAAATAATAAAACAAATATAAACTTTGTGTACTTTTTAAGGATGTATAAATATGACATATTCATCCCCTATCTCTGTGCTGTGCAGAGATATTAGATGAGTATTTTCCTGGAGATTATTTTTAGCTAAAGTTGGGTAGACTTATAAAAGTGAATTCTGAAGTTTTATTCTGCTTCCAGTGAATTCATTTGGGGGGAAATGTTACATAAGTTTGTCACAAACAGATATAAAAACCACTTGATTACCAGCATGCACAATTATTAGGCAATTAGACTCTTAGTGGACTTTTCTCTCTTCAACAGAAATACAAATAAAAAGTTTTAGTTATTAAGTCTATATAACAAATGACTAACTACAGTTTAATGTCCAGTATAGCCACCTTTCTAACAAATGACCATCTAATCCATTGAACCAGTCAGGTTTTTGTTTGGATCCTATCCTATATGAGGTGAGGCAACAAGGACCACCTCCCAGACGTTGCTCTGAGAAGTGCACTGCTAGCCATCTTGGTAACTCTCACACTTCAGTAAGGCCCAGTAGTTCTTAGTGGGAGATAAGAAAGGTGATTAATTCAATCACCTTTCAAGCACTTCTTGGCCGATCTGTGGAATACTTTGATGTATGGTAACAGGCATTGTCCTGTATGAATATCAGAACCTTTTTGAAAGCTGCTGACTCCTTTGCTTCTTGTATCAATGTTTGAAGAGGTTGTCTTGTAGAAATTGGCATTTGATCTTATCGTTTCTACACCATCTGTGAATTAGAAAAGTTCTACAAGTTCTTTACTGATCATTTCAACCCAGTCCATCAGTCCATCACCTTGTCGGTGCTGTAAGGTGTCCATCCACCAGCCCATCCATCTGCTCCATCTAGAGTCACTTTCATCTCATCTGTACATGAAGCCTTTGTGAAATCGTCTTGAGATGTGTCTGTGCCTATTCTTGATGTTTTAGCCTGTGTGCCTTATTGAGTGGAAGCTATGTTTCAGCCTTGGTGACTTTAGCAATGTCCTGTAACACACTGCACCCAGTAGATTGCAGTTTTAACAAATGGTGGCACTTAATTCTAAAAACTTTCTGGAAGTCCTCCCTTTAATTTGACACATATCTTTGGCAGGTTATTTGTGTTCTCTTTCTACGTGCTTCTTCCGTCATCTTTGGCTGTTAGTCACAAAGCATCTGTTTGTATGGTGATCACATTTGTCATTATTTAAAAGGTTGCTTTGCATTCATCTGACTGGTATGTTGCTGTCTTTTTCCACTCTCTGTAAGATCCTTTTTTGGCCTATTTTTATAGTAATAATAATGTGCTTAATAATTCTGCACAGAGAAATATATATGGTTTCCTGTTTCATCTAAAGAGAAAATACTCATAATTGGATGAATCTGGACTGAAACTATTGGCCGGATCGAAACATATAAGCAAAATACAGATATGTTTAATAATTATTAATGTTAAAAAAACAACACAAAACAATACAGTTTGAACTGTTTCAAGTATTGGACACAATTTAAAAAAATGTTAATGTATGGGAATTTTGAGTCATTCACTGTATGATAAATCATTTCATTTGAGACTGTTGTATAGTACAACATATTTTTTTTCTTAAGTTGCTGTATTGTTTTGTATGCTATTGCATTGTATTGGGAGATCTTAAATTATAGAAATGATACCTTAATGATTAGTTATTAACTAACCGCCCATGGGGGTGATATACATTGTGTCTATGACAGCAGTCTACGGTTTAATACTCATCAGATATATTGGTGTATTGGGTCATAAGCAATCAGTGGCATGTGACAGCTTGCTGTATTACTATTTCTAATTTAATTACAGCATGGTTGTTGTCAATTGTCAGCAAAAATGTTTACCCAGTGCCAGTCAACCCATTAGGCTATATCAGGGGTACCCAATCTTATCTGCAAAGGGTCGCTGTGTATGCTGGTTTTCTCTGCAACTCCCTAATTAGATTACTAATTAGAGGACTGATTGGCTGAAAGAGTCTTCACACCTGGGTTTGTACAGCTGACCTACATGTTATCCCAAAAACCTGCATACACACTGGCCCTTTGCGGATAAGATTGGGTACCCCTGGGCTATATCCTCCTGAGACCCCACCCATTCATTTATGTCCATTGTAGTGGACATTTTATTTTTGCATTTATCTTTTCACTGATGTTGGGAAACATATTTATTCCTGTTGTGCACTAAAGAGGACATGCTGTGAAATTAAAAATAAAAATACATTTTAAAAAATATAAATTGTAAGATGTCTTATTTCCTCCAAAGACAAATAACCTACAATTGAAAAATACTTTTTTTCTTGGGTCTCAGGAGGATATAGGCAGCAAGTCAGCCTATTAGGCTTTATAGGCAGCTGCCTAGGTAATTATCTCCTGAGGGGACACCAAGCATCCACCATTTGAATAGCCATGTCTTAGAAGATTGTTTTTTTATAAAGCTGCTTGGTCTAGAAACATTTAAAATTTTTATTTAAGTGTATTTATACTGCATTGACCCTGGGTGTCATGGCACACTAACCCAAAGCCAGCATACAGTGGTGACATTACCTCAGGTGTCCTGGGGCACTGTAATTGGACCCCACTTTCCATTGGCTCATCACAGTGGCATTTGGCCATTACAGCCATTATGGCTCCAGATGTCATTAACACCGGATCACAAGGCCACTTATCAGACATAATGGATGTGGTTAATAAAATCTGCCATTTGCCATATTTGAAAATGATGTAACTGCCACATGCAGCTAAACCACTGAAATTGTCCCTTCATATTTTAGGCATTTTTTTTAATATTCAAAATATCGAATATAGTTTAAAAATATCGAAATATACTTGTCTGACTTCAGATAAGCTCTGTAGATGTGTTATTCCCTACCTGTGGTAACAGCTGTTTCTACAGGCACGCTGGTATTACAGTGATGATTCTCTAATATTATCACAAATCCCACCTTGTTTTTCTTTCATTATCATGCCAATTTTCCGCATTTCTTGTGCTTTTATGAGGTTTTGCCTTGTTGACATTAGTGTAAGTGTCTCTGCAGCTCAAAATAACAAAAAAACATCAGAACTGTAAACATTTCTGTACCTCTTCTTCTTGCATTTGCTGTGAATCCTAACATTTATTTAAATCTGTATATTTTATCTACAGCTTTTGCTGTAATGTCATATAGTATTGCAACAAATTTTGGTTCTCCAGAAATGTCAGTTAAGTTGATTTTTGCAACCCACACTGCTGCTCAACCTTCAAACCATTGTCCCAAACTGTACAACCCCAGGACCGTCAAGCAGTGCTGTGAGAATAATTACCATCAATCCCCTCACTTTGGAAGCAATCACTTGGCAATCCCCACCTGTCATATTTGCTTTATTCACAAAATAAATATCCCCACCATCTTCTGAAGCAGTGAAAATTCTACCCTTGTCTGTCTGGGGTAATATTAATCACTTATATATCAGTCTTTCCGCATAAATAATGCATGATTTAGGGCAGGGGTCATCAACTCCAGTCCTGGGGGGCCGGAGCCCTGCACATTTTTGGGTTTCCCCTCATTTAACACACCTGATTGGACTCCTTGTGCTAATCACCACACAGCTCTTGAGCTGAATCATTTATAATGAAACAGGGAAAGAACTAAGGTACACAGGGCTCCGGTACATAGGGTTCCTCCATATCCGTATGTTCTTTCGTTGCAGACTGACAGCACTGCTCTTCTTCACACTTTCGGCTGTCTAGTTCAGGAAGAGCACATCCCGCTTCATATGATTCTGGGATTATCCATGTAGTCTGAACCGTGTCACCCTGAGGAGCCCAATTACATACCACCAGGGTGGAGGAGCCCATTGGCCATGTTTTATCAACCAGTTGGCCCATAAATTCCTTTCAGGATGCTCTGGGTGCCCGTGAGCTGCCAGCTACCTACGAAATTAGGAGGTGATAGGAGGTGTGGCATGAGAAATAGCCATCAGCTGATAGATATATCACTCACCAGCACACTCTTTGCCCTTAGTGGCTCATGGTACTTCCAGTTTCCTGAAACTGAGAACTGCCGAATATTTAGAAAAATGAACATTGCATCGTAAACAGATAATCCAAATTCTGAAATGCAGTGTAATCTCCGTCTCTTTATGTCTACAGACTATCTGGGGTATGACTTCTGGGTTAGCGTTCAAAGTCCTGTTAAGCAGTGATAGAAGTTGCAGACTTTGAATTAATATATTAATGTACAAACAGTGAAGCAGCGATGTCACTATGAAACAAGGGAGGATGTGGACGTTTCAAGACAGGGGTGCGGCTGGGAACAAGTCTCTCTATTCATGTAGTTTGTTCTGTGTGTGAGAGACTAGGAGCAACGGTCGTGCTCTTGCAGGTTTCTCTGGTGCTCATTTACATTAGCAAGCAAACCATGCATTTTTATCAGCTCTGCTTTTCCTATACATTTGCACCATGAGGTGACCAATGAATCTCCTTGTTCCTTACTCTGAGAATACCTGCATCCCTGTTTGATATGTTTGCTGTTTGGAGTAACCATGGATTTCACAGCCATATATTGTTGTCTGGTTTAAGATTAGTGGAGCATGGTATTGTTTTGTGAGAAAGTACTGGTGACTGGCATTGCATGGCTCCTCATTTGTGTCTCTCTACTGTCTTATAAGCTTACGGAGCCTCGTGGTCTAAGCGTTCCTGTATGTTACTACAGCAACACGCAGAAAAAGTGAGCTCTTTTAACTGCAGTCACTCAGCCACATGACCACATTTAACTACATGCTGTTTCTACTTATTGCACTCAATCCTAAAATTGTGCTTAGTATTTTGTTTAATTAATTATGAAATTAATGCATTGAGTTTAGCTGGGGAAGCAGTTTTCTTTCCAGAGGCCTACTGCACCATGGAAATGGATGGCAGTTCTGTTGAAGCAGCACAAATCTTACATACAGATAGTAATTAAACTAAGAGATTATAAAAAAACCTAAAATAAATTAATGAACGAAGATGAATTAAATGTAATGTTTGGTCTGACTTTAGAGTTCCTTTTTGGCAGCTAGAACCCTGAGATATTGTTCATTAAGATATCACTTAAATGGGTCTGAAATGCAGATTGAGCATTGTGGACATCTTAGAATGTTCAATACCTGACACAACCACTCCTACATTCATCATTTTAAAATTGTCCTACAACCATTTTCTCCTTCCATCATTTTTCACTTCTACATTTCATTATGTAGTATATTTTATATGCTGTATTTCTTACTGTTTTACAAACCCATCAGAGTTTCACTGACTTGCTGTATGGCATATATGTATTCACAAATATCTTATTTAAGAATTCATATATGACCATTATGTCTTCCAGGTTTTTACTGTCGCATGAAACAATTTTCACATTATGTCTATATAATTAAATATAATTACTGTAATTCAGCTTTAGGCATTATTCAAGTATAACGGAAAACAACAGGATTTACAATTGTGCTGATTCGTGAAAGCTTCATAAAAGTATAAAACAAGGTTAAAACGACAAATTACAAATTAACATTGCCGTAGAAAGCAGAATAATATTCTTTTTATTGTATGTGGAATTCCACTGAGCCATAAATCACAGAGTTGATATCGCTTGATATAGTGCCATTTAAATTCTGCCTGAGGAACAGATGTCTATGCTGCATCCGACAGCCATCCATGATAACAAGATGGTAGCTGGATGGTAATGCGTTGTACTCAGATAAAGGAATTACCTTCTAAAAAGGCAGTTTAAAAATAACAATGAGAACTAACTTCTTTAAAGAATTAGTTCCAGCTATCTTAACACCCATGTCGTGGGACATTTGCTCGCAATAAAAAATGCATCCAAGGCATGCATTGAAGTTCTGGAAGATGTGGAAAGAAATTGCAGTAAAAAATGTTAAAAATATGAAGGTTTTTGAAGGTCGCTTAAGCAGTAAGTGTTTCTCTGGATATAACAGAAAAGGTAATTGCTCACTTCAACTGCATGCTCATTGCTTGGCTTCAACAGAAAACAGGCACCAGGGAAAGTGTGTTTGTCTGTAGGGAGGTCCATGTTTCATTTCATGTTGTACAAGTGGGTGCTATTTTCACTTTCAAACTAAGCCAGTGTAGCCCTGAGAGCATGACTGGCAAGTGGTTTAAACACAAGTAGATAGCTCTCCCAGTAGTTCAAGATAACTCCTGTCATAGTAACTATGAATAAGTCAGGCGGCACAGGGAATGCTAATGCGTGTGTTTTCATCAGTTTGGATGCCTTGTGTGTTGAAGCCAAGGCTCGTGTGCTCATGCACCTCCTTGGCTGCTACAGCACATTGTGTTCCGGCTTTGCTCTTTTTTAGATATAAAGGTATTTTCTTTTTTTTTTCTTTTTTTTTTTTTACCCTCCGGCCGTTTCACTTTACCACGGTACCATGGGGAGTCGGGGTGGGAGTCACGGCACAAGCGGTGATTACAGCGGGTTTGCGGGCAAAGCAGACGCGCGGGCAGACGGCCTTGGCCGACCGTTCCTCCTCCGCCTCGCTGCCGATACCCGCCGGCCTGGGGAGGGACTGCCAGCCCAGACAGAGCAGCTTGCCGCACCATAAACAAACCACTTTCAAATCCACAGCTCTTTCATTGTCGATTTTGGGATCCAAGACGCGTCATAGCGCCAAAAAAATCGCAGCAGGTGTCTTTTTGTGTTTTCCTTAACTTATATTTTCTTTGTCTGAGTTCTGCTCCCGTTATTAATAAATTATGTGATAGCTAGGGTATAAGAGATTTTTGGCTACTGTGGCTCTGAGGACTGTGGGTCTGCATTCGAGTCAGGGAAGGTGTTTCTTTGCATATAACTGAGGTGCAGGTGGTTAGCATTTAAAATCCTTGCATGATTGCTGTCTCATAGGAACCATACTGTATGTAAGTCTCTGTGTCTACAGTTCCTCATTACCTACCTAATGTTGAATGTATTGATTCTGTGTGTTGTACATTAATCATGGATGGTTTAAAGCGCAGGCTAACCCCAGGGTACTCTGTTAAAAAGGAGGCTGAAATAACATTGTTTAGTAAAATTTTATACCCCCCTACTTTTACTGTTGGGGGGGGGGGGGGGGGGGGGGGGGGGGGGGGGGGGGGGGGGGGGGGGGGGGGGGGGGGGGGGGGGGGG
>JABFEA020000110.1:8905161-8915256 GCA_019775915.2 Cyphomyrus plagiostoma | reverse complement strand
CCCTCAGGGAAAGACTCCCCCCCATCCCTTTATCTCTAAATACACCCCAGGAAAAATCTGTGTATCACGTACACTCAAGGCTGCAAATTTTACTTCAAATGAAATTTTGGATTAAATGGAATAATGTGTGTCCACTGTGTCCAAAATTGGTGACAAGCTCTGGTTGAAATAATAATAATAATAATAATAATAATAATAATAAAAGGATTAAAGAAAGTAATGCATTGGATTAGTATGCTAGAATGGAAGCATCGTTTTGGCACAATTACTTGGCATACAGCCAAAAAAGTGCCCTTTACAAGAGGCCGAAGATGGTAAAACTCTTAATCTGACGAATGCTGGCAAATGTGTTCTAATTCCAAGCAAAAGAACCGAAACGCGCTCTCTGTACCAGTAATCGGCCAGACAATAAGCCAAAGAGCGCCGTGACAGTCGGATAACGGCGGCGGGATGCAGAGGAAGAGGAGCTTCACAGAGGGACTGCGAGGCATAAAGGACTGCGTGGCCGGGACGAATCGCAGCTGCAATTAATCGATATAGTATAACCGGAGCCCTGGCAACATACACACTCTTGTGCGGTATTTATGCGTCCATTTAAGGGTCAGCTGATCCCGACGCCTGCGAAAGGAAGAATAGAATTAAAAATGAGGAAAATATAATAAAAATTTCTAATTAATTAATAAATTAATTAATTAATGACATGTGGATTGGCATCTATGCCGGGCTCCCGATCCAGGGAAGACTTCTAAAATCCACATGCATAGTGCAATAATGTTTTAGAAATACGGAGTCTCTGCCTGGCGGATTGGTGTTGTCTATGGGGATAGATGAAAAAGCTTAGCCTTTAAAATATCTCTCTCTCTAACACACACACTGGCTCGCGCGCGCACACACTGCACCCCTCCCCCTTCTACTCTCTCTCTCTCTCTCTCTCTCTCACTCTCTTTCTTACAACAAACATGGCCGCTAAATCGGATGGAGCAGTCGTGTCTATGCAGAATGAGCCGCTTTCCCGGTGTCCGGCTGCCGGCGACCAGCGGGCGCCTCCCGCTCGCCGCGCCGCCAAGCGCTACTCCTTGCAGGACTGCTGCTGGGTCCTGTGCGCCCTGCTGGTCTTCTTCTCGGACGGGGCCACCGACCTGTGGCTGGCTGCGGACTACTACCTGAGGCGGGACTACTGCTGGTTCGGGCTGACGCTGGTCTTCGTGGTGGTTCCCTCCGTGGTGGTTCAGGTGTTAAGTTTCAGGTGGTTCGTCTATGATTACTCAGACATCCCTGGCGGCGTTAATGGAGCGACGGCGGTGGCGGCGGCGTCCGGGGCTCATTGCAATTTCAGCACCAAGGGCAGCGAACTGCGAGGCGCCGACGGCGGTGCCGGGTCCCCGCCTGCGACAGGCACCAGGAGCGGCACCCAGAGGTGCTGCAGGGCGTGCATGTGGCTCTTTCAGTCCCTCATTCATATCCTGCAGCTAGGACAAGTGTGGAGGTAAGAAGCTATTACGTTTCCCGATGTGCAAATCCAGGTGTGTAAAGACATTTAAAGACAATTGCCGATCTAAGTGAATCGCATGGGCTGTGTATTTTCCCATTGTAGTGGATAACAAAAAAGTACAGATGGGATGCTTCACGTTTCCATAATTTGCCCGCTTCTTCGGCGTGCTTTCCCAAGTCGTGCTTTCCCAATTGCGATCTGCGTGTATGCGAGCAGGTATGCATGTGTTTTGGGTTTGATCAGGAGATCGAGACTTTTGAGATGGGGCAGCAGACGGCGTGCTGTAGGTCTCCATCTCCGGTTACTGTGTGTCCGCTTGCCGCTGGGATGGTGGTGTGATCAGACTTTCTCACGGAGTTCAAAACTCGTCGAAAAAAAAAACTGAAAGAAAAACTCCCAAAGCAGCCAGCAATGTTGCGCATATTTGTTCGATAATAAATCAGACATGAAGAGTCATACTGATTCAAGCGCTGTGGAAGCCTTAGACGAGGATCTCGGACACATCGGCCTCCCATATTTCCTATTGTCTGGCCAATTCATTACTGCTAAGTATAGGAAGTCTGCCCCCTCGTTTAGGTCAATAATCTCTATCAGAGAACATCAGTTTGACATTTAACAGTTAATTGTCATCTGTTTTTTCTTTAAGAGATCCCTTTTCAGATATAAAGATCTTTGCAGATATAAATTATTTTATTTATTTTGTGAGGTCTGGAAAGTTAACAAATGTTGTGTTAATGCACAGTGATAGAAATGTAATATAGCTCATATAAACAGCACATATATACAGGCATGCACTTTTATAGGTGAAACACTGTCCAACTAGTCAGATTATATTTTATATGTGTATTCATGGAACTATAAAACATCACAGTAACTTGGCTGTTTCATTCTACCTGTGTCTGTGGTTTTCAAACTAAAAAAAGTCTCCTTTCACAACCATGTTTATACGGATAACCTTTGGTATTGCATGGTCTGCACCAGCAATCAAACTGTAAGAATATCGACATATTTCTTCTAGTATTTTAACTACATAATATTGAATGCATCAATCCATCCATTTTCAGGTGCTTATCCTGTACAATTATGAAAATATAAATATAAATTATAAGAATAACTAAAAAAAAAAGAATGGCGTCAGTGGTTTTGTTACATTTGAAATTTATAGAATAAGCCATTTCGATTCTGTATTGGATGAGTGTTAATCTGAACTGGATGGATGGATATAGCCATATGCCTTTGGTGGTGACAGTGTTATGTGTAACATAGCCATTGAATACATCTTACTGGAGGTACTTATTCAAAAGACCTTGTCCATATTTATCATCGTCACCTATCTATCCATCTTCTATAAGCACTGGGCCACAGTAAGGCTGGAGCCTAATACAGGGCTCGGACATCCTGGGAGGGGGTGATTACAGTGGTGCTGTAGTCCTAATCATTATAGCAGTTACTGATGATTCTCTGAAGAAATAATATTGTGAAATAATATTTCAGCTTATCACTTGACATATGTATGTTCTTCAGCATTACAAAGGTCACGGTTTGCATACTTTGGTAACAGTTTTAGGCATATCTGTTGCTTTAGCTTTGACTGTATAGGTGCGTAGCTTGTGTTTCCCCATCTTTGCAGAAACACATGCATATATTCCGGTCTCATAAGGCTTTTATTAATGTACCTCTAGGTTCATTACTCCCACTAAAAGCCCAAGAGGTTTTTTTTTCCATTTTCAGTGGAATAGTTAAGTAAAGGTGGCCTGTGGAATTTCTAATCAACATAGCTGGAAGTGTTAAATTATTCCCTGCTGTTAGGTTAAAGGCGTCCAGATTAGGTTCCTTGTACTTAACTCTCTATGCTGTGAGCAAGTTTGACCCATTTTTAATGGGAAATGGTGTTAATTTCTTTGTTTCTTGGTTAAATGTGACTTCATTTGGGGTCATGAGTGTAGAAGCCTATGATGCATTTTTGGTGCTATTTAGTTTATTTGATGATATTTCATTTGTATCTCAAGTAGATGCTTTGGCAGATATCTTAATGCACCTTAATGTAAGAAAAGCTTTCTTGGCCATTTTCTTACTCGTTTCAGCTTTGGCAAGTGCTTGACAGCGAGTGCCGAAATCATGCTGGAAGACTGACAGTCAGCAGAGTGTTATCTCTAATTCTGCATGATTGTGGTGACATGCTGGAGAAGGTTATGGAGACAGAGGACATTTCAAAGACAAAAGACATGGATTTTTAGGTGACCCTGATTGTATACTATCTTTGGATGACGAATCAAAAAGGGAACATGCCATGGCTGAGCCTCCGTCGAATAAAAACAAAAATGGAAAAACAATGTCTTCAAGAGAAGAGATGTAGACAGATTAATATGGATTTACAACAATGACATGTGGCCACAAGAAAGGTAGATTGTTAGTTTCCAGTGTAATCAATATTAGATCAGGAACTGTTTGATTTGCAGCTATTAAAACCATACCTTATGCACATTATTTCAACTCTTTACGACCTCAAGTAATATAGACAATTATATTACACATGGCCACATTGGAGAGGAGGTATGTATTTCAAGAGAACTGCAAGTCACTTGATATGGTTATTTTATGCATAGGTTTGTTTATATTAGAGTTTGAAAATCAAGAGGAGAAGCAACTGTTAGTTGTAGCACAGTGAGTGGAATGAACATTTTCCTGGAGTTGCATCAAAGAAGTCATTTCACATTTCCTCGGGGTAATCCTTTTTTTGGTAACTATGATACCAGAGCCATTTGACATGACACAAGTTAGCTACAATCAGAGACATTTGGAATAAGGGGGGAGGAACCTTGCTTCTAATGTAGAATCTGGGCCCTCATGTTACTGTAGATAAGTGCCTTGTTCTGACATTGAATATGCAGGCCTATAGTGAAAAACCATCTGGAGAAGCACGTGAGAAGAATCTGGGATGAGAGTGGCTCTAGATATGAATGAAGGTCATACTGTAATATGAGACCGCTTTGTCATGTCCTACCAACTTTAAGCTTAAAACAGAGGGAGGAATAATGTAGAGCTCACAGATCAAACCAAAATCACTTAAAAATTTGATATCTCTCACAGTATGAGTCCTTCATGAAGTTTGACATTATACTGTGAGAGACATCAAATTTTTAAGTGACATGATGCTATGGGAACAATGAATAAGTATGTGATGAGCATCAGTCAGGAAGCCACAGTGAGATAAGCAGAGAAGGGGATAGTCTTCGCGAAGCTACAGCTTCAGATTAGCGATTATACAACAGCTTCTGGTAGTTTTTGACATCTTTTATATGTCTGTGAGTAAAGCGCACATTTGCTCACTAATATAAAAATTGGCAGAGGAATTATGGAAAATTGCATGAATGTCAGATATTACTTCAGGTCCACGCCCAGATCTGGAGGTTACATGAACCCCTAGAGAGTTCAGACCGAGGCACATAGGTCCTCCTTAAGTGCGACGTCAGAGGAGAGAGGTGCCAGCGAAAATAGTTCAAACATGCCCCCCTGGCCTGCTATTACAGTAATACCAGTACCATATGTACCAAATGCAGGAAGTACATTTAGAAAAAGTGCACCCAGCAGCACTCTGCCCTTCACGTGGAGTGTAAAGCAAAAATAAATGGAAGAACAGTAAAAAAAAAGGTTATTTTAATAAAGTTAAAGGGCTTTTACAAGTGTTTCTGGGATGGCATGAATGTGCACCTGACATTTTAGCAAACTTAAAATAATAGTCTCTGAAAAAGAAATATGTTCAGTTCATAATGTCTTGAATTCCAAATTACATTTACAGTGTTTTGAGATTTTAAAAGTTTGTGCGATACATTTCAGACTTCTCGTTCCTAGTCTGTTATTCGTGCATCCAAGCCTCTTTTGTAGGGAGAGCTTTTTCACAAGAAAATTGGAAAATAATAGACACCGTGGGAATGGTCAGATGAGGAAAAGTATAGTAGCATGCATCTTTTTTTAATTTTGTGATTTGGAGAAGAGTTACTGGAAGTGACTAATTTGAATAAGCATATACGTATATAAAATAAAAGACCTTTAAAAATTGACAATTGTGATTTAAGATGCTGAACACGCAGTACGGTGATCTCATAAGATTTGGTCTTTTACAATGAAGCCAATGAACCTTCTGTATGCTGCTTCCTTTTTAGAGTACAGACCCTAATACAGAGTCAGGTGAATGCTTACGCATCCCTAAGGTGTGATTATGTGCAATATTTACTACCTTTACTAGGGATATAACACCACTGCTTCTCATGGGTTTTTAAAAGTCAGATGTCTTGGTTTAAAAAAAATTCAGGACCATAACTGCTCTTACACCATAAACCCCCCCCCCCCCACCCCACCAGCATCTGATGCTTTAACAACCCTTATGACATGCAAGGATGCAGATGAGAGTGAAATGAGCAGTAGCTGGACCCCATTGCTTGCAAAAGCTGCACTTAGCCAGCTCAGTCATTTTTTGACTGCCCAAATTTGCATACAGCAGAAAGGTTTTTATATAGAAGCTATTCAGGTTGAGGGGCAGACAAATCAAAGTAACCCATGCAGTTGAAGTATTTGAGTTTAGTGCAGCGATATTTGGTGAATTTTTAGCATGAAAACGGACATGCTTTTTAATAGAATAGTTCTTGCCAATATTGGCCCAATACCTTTTAATTATTATACGACGCTGTCTTTATTAAAGGTACATCAATTGTGTACTTTACACAGAATATGTTGTCTATATTGATAAGCTCATGTTCATTATTTTCAAATATTCAAAACCCTTGCAGGAATTCTGCTGTGTAGGGTATGAAATCCTTGTCTTCACAGATACTCATAAGAGCATATTATGGCATTTTTCTAAAGGTCATTTTCTGTTCTCCTATGAAGCTCATTGTGATTGCATAAGTATTTTCTCTGTGGTAGTTCTGTCACTCCATCAGAAAAAGGAAAATGATTTGACCTGCAGTTTTTCTCTAGTTATTCAAGATTTACTGAAGATGTATGTTTCTATATACTTTGGACACAAATATGTACTGACAAGGCATTCACTTAAAAACATTAAGAATGTTTGCAGTTAGAATAGCATGTAATTTAAGCAGAGGGCACCTGGTAGCAGTTAAGACTCTTAACAGCATGGCTGCATGTTCATTTCCCAGGAGGGAGCTGTAATCACCTGACCAAGTTGCTTAACCTGAATCATTCCGGCAACCCATCCAGTTGCATAAATGCATGAAAATGCTTCAGTTAAATGCATCAGCAAAGTCAGACAGTGCAAATGCGTAAGTGAAGTATCTGTAGCAAAGTCTTACGGGGGCAAACAGAAAAGTCTGCAGAAAGCTGCATGGCTCAGAACTGAGTTCTGGCATTTTTTTTTGGTGCATATTCAAGGACATGGCTTTCAACCACTGCAATTTTACTCCATCCGACAACTCGCCAGACTTGACCCACTTTTCTGTTTGCCCACGCTCTAGGTACAAAGAGATGAACTAAGTGGAAGAAATATAGAGAATTCCATTATGTAGTCATGGAAATTGGTCTTTGGGTGAAGCCAAATCCCAAGACAAGGAAGCTTCACTGAAATATCTGGAGATATGAGTGAATCATCATGGACTTCTGGGCACAGTAAATGACCTGGGAATGGTGGCTTTTTTCAGCATGTAAATGTCAACGACTCACCCTCGCTCGTCTTCTACCCCATGCCGCAATTGACTTTGACACCTACTATCTGCTGCAAAGCCGTATGCAGCTGGAGGTGCTGCTGTGGGGCACGCAGGTTAATTTGGTTCCCAAATAGGGTTACAGAGGCCCTAAGATGTATATCAATCCCCTTTCTTTTTACATGCTCGCAGCATTTGTTTCATGAGTTTTAAATTCATTTGAGGATGTTAAAATCTGAATCCCAGCCCTCTGAATATTAAGAAAATACTAAGACTTCCCCACATTCAGCATGCAGTTTTTCTAAGAACTCACAAATATTGCTGAATACCTGTCTATGATCTCACAAATACCTATGATCTCATGTAATGCATATTCATGATTATTTTAGTATTTTGGTGGCCATTTTGTTTTCAAAACAAGCCAAGCATACGAATGCGATGAAACTATTATTACAAAGTTCTTAGCTTAATAAATTGACGTTTCATCAGAAATAGGCCACGCTAAATCATGAGTGAGTATGAGGTGCCCCACCCACTCATGTCCAGATTAAAAACCCAGGTCTGCTCAAAGCCCCAGAGCAGGGAGTACTGTCACAAATGTTCACTCTCATCAGAATCCCAGGCTGCCATCACTGTCTGTCCTCCTCCTTGCCCTGACAGACAAGCCCAATGGTCACTTCCAGTAGGTAGTAAAATCATCCCCTCCTTGTGGACACACTCCTCCGATCTTCTTTCTCATCTCAGAAGAATAATGAGCGGGTTACTGTGATATACCATGTTTTGATTATGAATGGCAACTATTGTTTGATTATGAATGGCACTGCAATCAGTGCTTCAGATCAGAAAAATTCTATCCGATTCAGTATAAACAAGCATAAAGACACACATACAAACACACACGATATGAGGGGTAAATTAAACCTCATTTACCTTCACGCATCATAAGGCCTTAAGATTCCTTCCATTTTTTCTTGTAGAAAAATGTGAAAATGACACAAACTTGAATATATTTGTGTTGTTGTGCAAAAACACAGATTACTGAAATCTCCTACTTCAGTTATTAATGCATTTTGGTAGCCAGGAATGACCTTTTTTTATCAAATTACATATAGTTCATTTAACAGCCATTACATAGCCCCTTGGTCCATTGTTGCAATGCATTGCTGTGCCAGGCTTTACCTTGAATGCCTATGTTTTCCCTCATGAATGCAGGTCCAACAACAGCCCAAGGAAGATAAAGCATTTTGCATGTTGAAGCAATAAAATCTAATTTAATTTGTTGCCTCAAATGAATTGCACATTGCGTTCTTTTTAACATAATTTCCATTGAACCCGAACGAATGACTTGCTGCTTCTGGATGTGTATAAATCAAGCCGTTTTATTTTATCCTTTTGTCTTCAACACAAGGAAACAGAGTGGATTGAAATGGGAGTTGTTGTCAATATTTTGCTTATCTTGCTGTCTCTGAGTGGATAACTGATGGAAGTTATCAGTTATACAGTATAGAACCACTGTATAACAAATACTGTAATTAGGGCTTCCCCACTTAACATGTATTTTTGTATGGAATAATGGATTTTCATGGATTTGAAATAGAGTAAATCAGAGTGTCACCATGCTAAAAAAAGCATAAATAAGTCAGTGATTCCAGAAGCACATGAATCCAGTTGGGACTGCGAAGGTCAGAGAGTAGTATACAAGTAGAAAGGGCTCATTTCCAGATCCAGCATTGAGAAACATATCATTACGCATAATGTTCTGCATAGAATAAGCAGTGTTAGGATCAAAGACTTGTGCCCTGTAAGAAAATATGTAATACTTGGAGTACATGTACGAAAATTTTATTGTTATTAAATAACCATTTAATATAGATTTGGATTTATTTTGTTCTTTAAAAAGTTCAAAAGTTTTATTGATGAAAACATGCTTTGAAAATTATTTTTGTTTCTGTTAATTCTTAGTGATAATGGCAAACTACAAATCATCCATAAAGAATCTCCTTCACTGTCTTCCATCCTTCTCTGTGGAAACGCTGCTTCAATGAAATCACACAAAATGAGCAGCTACCAAGGCAGCAGCCTGGTCACACTGAAAAAGGCAACGAAATAGATTCGTCTTATACTGCTGCACATGGCCCTCTGACTACAGTAGAATAAAGGTGCAGGAAAATACAGGTTGACCTGGGTCGTATTTGATTGGAATTACATTAATGCTGCTAGGCTTGGCTGTCCCAGGCTGCAGAAAGCTGGTTAAGAGCTTTACCTACTCCTAGGCTGTAAAGCACTACTTATGAGACAAGCATGAAGCTTGGCGCTGAGCCAATCCTCTCACTTGACTCCAATGGTTTTGACGGCAGTGTGCCAGTCGAGTGTGGCAGTCACGCTGTGGTAATGAGTAATGGGGGGAGGGAAAAAAAAGCCATCTCCGACACTCTGGTCCCCATATGGTGAGAGCCGGTGATGCCGGCCAGGCCATTCCTGCCACGAGGCGCAGGGACGGGGGGCCTGCGTGATTGCTCTGGGCTTAGAGGAATCCAATCAAAAAGCACCGCGCTTCAAATTCTATTTCTGTGGAGGGCCGGTCAAGGCATGCGCATCCTGCAGCGGGTACTCGGGTCCGAGCCCCACTGTGCCGCATTAGCCATCTGCGGCTAGGCAGCCTGGAGCCCGCAGAATTGGCTCACGCTCTGTCGGGGGCGGGGGGCGGGGGGTACGTGGCCGGATTTCTTTTCCTCTTATTGTCCCGCAGCAATATCTGCTGCTGCCCGGTGGCCCAGTGGGGCTGTAGGGGAAATCAAGCGAAAAAAGGCACCCTCCTCCAGCCTTTCGTTTCCGGGTTTGTTGGGAATGGGGGGGGGGGGGGGGGGGTGTGGGGGGCGGGGTGGGGGCCGGACTCGGATACCCCGTGCGGGGGGTTGAAGGTGAGGGTGGCCATGGCCCCCCATG
>JABFEA020000110.1:8877897-8898538 GCA_019775915.2 Cyphomyrus plagiostoma | reverse complement strand
AGAATGCTTTCAGCACCTTGTTGAATCAATGCCACGTAGAATTAAGGCAGTTCTGAAGGTGAAAGGGGGTCAAACACAGTATTAGTATGGTGTTCCTAATAATCCTTTAGGTGAGTATAATTCTACACTGTACTTTGTAATGCAATGTTAAATAATTCACTTAGTGTTTTTTAAAAAATTATTCTCTGAAATGTAAAAAGGTACCTATATTTTAGTACATCAATTTGCTAAGGAAGTAATCTTTTTTTGCCTTGTTGCTTTTTTGGTACAATCAAGACTAAGGTAGTCAAAAGAATTTGTATCTTTTGTGTACTTGTGCAAGGATGTCCTCCATTTTGTATCAGTCAGATTTGGCTGTTGTTTCCCTTTTTAAATAGAATGTGTAGTTCAATTTGTCACTATTTTACTAGAATTTTTGTCTTAACAAAGCATAATAATTTTATGCCTTTAGAATTTAGCAAAAATGTTGCCATATCTCCATGTGTATAATTATCTGCCTGTTTTTCTCCCCCCATTTTGGCTTTTATGTAGCCCATGCTGTTAGTAAATGTGGTCTATGTGTATATTCTGGGATGTTTGTTGTTGTGAGGACTCCGTGGTCTATCAGGTTCCATTCAGGTAGCCTCTTGTGTGTCACTTCATCCAGTATGTAGCTACCGTTGTTCTAAGAATTTCCTCTTCATTTACACTGAATAATTTTTTGGGGATTTCTCCAGAATAGTTTTATAACAAAGGATTTCCTTTTCCTAGTGGAGTTTTCAGAACTAAAAACCCAGCCCTAGGAAACCAGTTGCTGTGTTTCAGGACTTTTCTCCAAAACATCAGATATGGGTAGAACGTACAGGGGAATTACACAGTAGAAAGGGCTGAAGAAAACTATTTTTGCAGGTATGAGATTAATGGAACTAACTTTCTCTCTCTCTGACTCTGCCCTGGCCTTTCCACAGAACAAAATAACATAGAGTATTAGAATTCAATGTGAGTCGACTGGTCTGACCCCAATGTGACATTTTTTGGCTGAGCTGAATTACAAATGTTATCTGTGCTCAGTGCTGCACACATTGACTTGATCAGTGTATGTTATAACGTGAAGGTTCTAAATGTAACAATATACTTAACAGTAATTTAACCTTTTCAAAATCTGAGTTGAAATATGAACTCACCAAACCTTTTTTTCAATAGTGTTTCTTTTTGGAAAACAGTTACACTATTATATGTATAGGTACTATTATAAGCATGTACTCTATACTTAATTCAGCATTAATCCATTGCAATATGTAGAGCATGCAGTACTGCTTGGAAATGGTTTACTGTGCATTAGTCTCCCTTTTTTGTAGTTCTCACTGTAGTTTCAGCAGTCTGACAGTGGGTAGGCCTGTACTGTTTAGATTACATGTGTTCGATGTGGCTCTTCCTGACCATGAAACCTTTGTCAAGGTGGCCAACAAAGTTCAGTTCAAGACTTTGATCACCTGAGTAAATCATGTACATGTAAATTACAGGAAGTGATAATAATTGAGGTCATTTTCTGATGAAAATCATTTTCTATTTTAATAGCTGCATGAGACCCTTTTTTCCCAAGCAAATGGCAGACATTTTTTTGTTTACCCTTTTCACTTATATTGTATGTCCTTTTGCAATAGCAGATGGCTTCCCAAGACTTAAACCAGCAGTAACCTTCTGTGTTTTACATCCTACCGTCTTCTACCCAGAGCCAAGAATCCAGTGTTTTTTTATGTAAATGAAAGAAATACAAAAGTCTGTCATGGAGAGGATGAAAAACTAAGCACCCAACATAATGTGAGATCTAGACAGTGGGTTATGAATCCTCATGGGATAGTGGGATGGACAATGTTAGGAGCAGAATAGATGAGAGTGGGGCATCACGGAAATGTGATTAAACAAGCAGGGGTGAGACACGGGAATTCACTGAAGGGGTGCAACACGAAATGAGGCAGCTGCTTTGTGGGGACACGGGCCTGGCCCTTGGTCCAGTCACAGTCCAACAGTAATCTTTGTGACACCTTCTGTCCTGATGAATGGTTTGAAAGTGTAAGCATAAACTTTTTCATTCGCACACTGGCATCCACAGCTAATGGGCTGTATTGATGTGCTTCTTTCCGTGGCTGATTTAAAGGCCGCTGCCCAAACAGCCTCCCTTTCTCCCCCCAGGATTTACACTGCACTTTTTAATGGCTTACAGCCCTTCTCTTTCCTCCCTCTTTCACATGAAAGTAATTGCAAATTTGAGGGGGGGGTCGGTATCGACCCAGCTGCGCCACCAGCACCGGAAAGCAGCTCGAACGTAACATTTCTTTGCATAAATCCCTTTCTCGTTGAGCGAATCAGCATGCTTGTTTTAGGAAAGATGTTTACGTTTCAAAAATGTCTTCACTCTTACCAGGCCTTTGTGTACAGTGTATGTCAAGGAGCCTCAATCATGTTGCCATTGAAGTTAAATTTGCTTAAAAGAAAATGCGTATAGATAAATAGTTCAAGTTCTGGAGGCAACATGAAGTAATAATTACAGTTCCATTCTGATGGCAATGTGATTCACGTTCAAGCTGTTGTCTCTGAATATGAAGTACTACTCAAGTGAAAACTTATTTATTTATGGTAATTGCTTAAACAATACTTTTATCCAAAGCAAATTTCACAGCTCACAATTATTTAAAAAGCTGGGTAAGTGGTTAAGTATCTTCTTCCACATACAGGCAGCTATGAGACAGATCCATGGCTTCGACTCTTAACATTATGTTATCTGCTGTCCCTTAATGTTCCTAAATTGTTATTTTTCATTGTGATTTTCCCCTTGAAATCTAAAGAAGGAAATCTTATTTTAGGAAGATTTCTCTAGGGCAATTACATTCAGGTTACGGGTGAGTGATAACAGCTCTGTACTCCTGCTTGTGTTTCATATTTTACTTTGTTAATAATTGGGACTTTTTTGAGTAGAAATACAGTTTATGGGCAATCTTTTGGATCACGGATCACGATAACATCATAAATAAAACATTTTAAATATCTCAAAAATCTGATGTTCACTCAAATTTTTTTAAAATAAAAAGCTCAGTTCTTTTCATATATAAGTGTGATTAAGTACATGCGTCTTGTACATTATAGTCTTCTTGTATTGTAGTAAATCGTCATGTAAGCGATTAAAAATTTCCATCCATGTTGTGTACATTTACAAAGGGCACCAGCTTGAAAATGGTCACCGTGTTACAGCACACTCTCAGAAACAGGTTAAAGACTCCAACAGAAAACATGACCAGTGATATTAAATAGTGACAATCCTTTAGTCTAGCGGTGTTGAGAAACTGGGAGTTTGCCTTCCTTTTCCAGAGAAATCTGAATCTCACTGCTGTAAGTGTTTCCTGCTCGCTTTTCAAATGCATCTAATTAAACCAGACCTGGGCTAAAAGCTGAGCTATTTTTACAAGCTTTACGGTCAAATCAATGGAGATGAACAGATTTTTGCCCACAGTTTTTTTCTTGAATTAATAGTAATTGTACGAGTTAGGTCAAATATAAAAAATGCAAAGGTTCTATTGATTTAAGCACATACTTTCAAAAAAGTAATATCTAGCACGTTTGTTTCATGAGACCTGAAAATCATCATTTAGAAACAGCCCCTGTTGACTTGCTGAAGGCTGGATTTGGCCTCCATAGGAAATAATTGCCCATGCCTGAACTAAACCATTTAGCATATATTGGGTAAGGTTTTACACTCTATCTACAGCCACATATGTGCTTTGGATACTAGTGGGTGTGAGAGTGTGTTTGTGTGTGTGTGTGTGTGTGTGTATGCATGTGTGTCTGTGTCTGGGTGTGTGTGTGTATGTATGTGTGTGTGTGCATGTGTGTCTGTGTTTCTGTGCGTGTGTCTGTGTGTGTGTGTCTGTGTTTCTGCGTGTGTGTGTGTGTGTGTGTGTGTGTGTGTGCGTGTAATGCAGTAATGCTATGCAGGCATGCTGCCGTGTGGAGGGCTTGTCATATTGCACGCCATGTTGCGGGAGCAGGCTCCTGTGGGCACGTGGCTCTGCCTGCTTCATTTAGCCTGGTAGGGGAGTGCTGGACTGGAGTATCCACCCACACCCTGCATCCCAGGATACACAGGGACAGCCACTGTGGTGGGTGGGTGAAGGGGGCTCAGCTTCTGTCAGGGTGTGTGCTCGCGCTCGCCTGTGTGTCTATACATTACACGGTGGGGACAAAATGTCCCCACAATGGGATAAAAACCTGTTATTTTGACGTTATGTGAATCACTCTTTCGGTCCCCATAAGGGGAAACTCAGTTTTATAAAAATCTGAGAATGCAATAAAAAAAACTAAAAATGCCAAAAGGTTTGTATTTTGTTTGGGTACTTATGGTTAAAGTTAGGGCTGGGTAGAGGTTAGGGTGTCATTTTTGGGATTAGAGTTTTGCCTGTAGAATGTATGGTCCTCACAAAGATATAAGTACAGGTCTGTATGTGTGTGTGTGTGTGTGTGTGTGTGTGTGCGCGCGCACGTGTGGGTCTGTGTGTGCGTGTGTGCATGCATGCACCCTTGCAGGCACAGTCTCAGAGTCACCATGGACATACGGGGAACAAAATCCTCTGCGGTCTGTTTGCTGTACGGAAATGCCTGTCACTGCCTTGGCTCTCCTGTTCTTTTTTCAGATACCAATCTCGTCAATTTGTACAGTTATGTTGGGGTGGTGGGGGGGTACCCAGCTAACACATTTACAGATTTACATACGTATTTAAAAAAAATACATCAAATATTTGTAATAATGTATTCATTGTATTACTGTTATACTGCCTAATTAGCAGAGGAATTGACACACAGAATTTCCCAAAGGACAGAGAATGGGGCCAAAGTCATTTCCTTCAGCCTGCCTGCCCAGCAGTTATCGTAATGAAGAGGACATCCTGTTACTCACCGGATCCTTTAACATAAACGCTTTACCCTTTTTGCTGAGGTGCTCATCCATATGCCATAAAATGTAAGACAATAGAGAAATCCTGCAAGATATGTTTGCAGCTGCTCTCTGTGTTTTTGGGTTACAGTGTTTTGTGTATCCCTTCAATATCCAGACATGATTTTTGAATCTCCCAGATGTTTATTTCATTTGCAGTAAAAAGAGGGACAATTAGCAACATTATTACGCATCTCATTTAATTTGCAGAGTGATGGTTTGAACAGGTAACTTCCTGAGCAAATGAAATGCCTGCATCACATATCGGCACATCAACAGATAAGTCAGTATTAAAATATTTGAATTTCGTTACTGGTTTCTCTTCCCGCACTTGTCATTTAATAGAGAAAAATGTAGAGAAGGAAAAAATCTTAGCAGCACAGTTATATGTGTGAATGTAGTAAATGGTGCCTGCCTTTGCGTAACAATGCCTGGTAAGCTAAGATATACTGTCGTTCTATATGCTGAAATATGTCATAATGGAACTAATTAAAATGGCAATTGCTTTTTACAATTTACCGTCACGGAAAAAGAGGTGTGAGATTGCTTTTGTTATTGTGAATGTCTTCACTGATTTGCTATGGCTCATACCTTGTCAGTCAATGGAAAGAAAAAGAGGAAGAATGTCAAGGGAAAAGTGTACAAGATCAGAGGGACATTGTTAATAATGTGCAGTTCTGCTCATGAGTTTAATGATGAAGCCTTAGCATGTCCCGGGGGCAGGTTGCGGGGTGGAGGGTGAGCGTGGGGGCCGGGCGCTGAGGCGTAGCGTCGTCGGCGGGGCGGGCTGCCGGGCCACAGAGCCATGTGGGCAGACACGTGTGGTAATGCGGTGCAGTTGAATGGGCATGTGGGGCAGCTATGTGAGATGCAGCCCGTAGAGGATGATCAGCAGCAAGAAGGGCACTAGACAGTCCTACACACTTGCAGCAAGA
This sequence comes from Cyphomyrus plagiostoma, assembly GCA_019775915.2. Classification (NCBI taxonomy): domain Eukaryota; kingdom Metazoa; phylum Chordata; class Actinopteri; order Osteoglossiformes; family Mormyridae; genus Cyphomyrus; species Cyphomyrus plagiostoma. The sequence continues at coordinate 8,892,640 of JABFEA020000110.1, read as the reverse complement.
GGGGGTGTTCAGTCTGTTAGCCACATTCATGTGCTGGCTGAATATACCACTGATCGTTATGGAAAAGAAATACATAACGAATATTATGACAGCTATTATTAGGCTGATGCCCATGTAACACCTGCCTCAGGCTCATAGGGTTGGGGGCTTGACCCCCCCCCCTCCCCCCTTTGTCTGTATGGTGTTTGAATGTTCAGTAACAGTTAGACTAATTGGTGTCTCTAGGTTGCTTGTAGTGTATGTGATGGACTGGGTGTCATAGGTGTGGCCTGGAATAAGCACCAGGCCTCACCGTGACCCTCTTCAGGCTAAGTGACTGGAAATAGTCCATCCATCCACCCATCCATCCATCCATCCACTCATCCATCCATCCATCCATCCATCCATCTATCCATCAGCCACATATCCTGTTCAGAGGCCGGGCTCAGAAACATAGATACCTTGTGCATGGTGCCAATCCATTACACAGCATATACATGTTAAGGAGGATTCATAAACCACTTGAAATGCTTGTCTTTTGACTGTGGAAAGAGACCAGAATCCCCACAGGAACCCCCTATGGTGAGAGAGGGGGAGCAGGCGAGCTCCATGCAGGGAGGAGAGAGCAAGCGGGGGCAAAGCCCATGGCTCTGCGGGCGTAACAGCACGGCGCCCCCTACTGAGCCAAGGCGCCACACTTACAAAAGAGTAGCGGCAGTAGGTATAAGGATATAATGAATGGTGGGAGGATGTCAAATTTCTGTATGAGCTGAACTGCATAATAAATGCAAAAGCTGCTTTTCACTTCCCATTCATTTGAAGCACCTGCACAGGCAGACCGATGGTAGCCATGCACTCCATCCGTCCCCCAACCTGCTGCAATCTTGCTCTCAATTATGTTCAATAGAAGGCAAAACTTGCGATGTTGGAGTTGTATCAAGAGAGGCATAATTATAAGGGTAATTAGAATACCCTGCTCCAGTGGAATGTTTCTTTCCTCTAATAAAGCATTTTCACAAGCATGCGCTTAAGAGGCAGAGAGTGCAGGAAAGCACGGGACAAACTCGAACAAAAGAGAGAAATAAATGGAGAAAGAGGATGCAGGTGTGTTCAGAGGTGGCTGTATGCTGTGTTCTTTGCTTGATATATATTGTTTTTTTTTATTTCTTCCAACATGGCATCAAAGTCTGACGAGAACAATTTTCAGTTCGGCAGCAGATCCATAATCAGCGCATCCTGAACATCTGAAAGGGAAAAAAAAACAAACAAAACAATGCCGAATGCTGATATGAAGGTGGAACAGGGAGGAAGTAAGCAATCAATTATAATTAAGGCATGTGCTCTTTGCCCTGAGACCATAGAGATCCATGCATTTTTATTGCAGTTGTTCTGAAATTCATTCTAGTCTAATTTCAGCTGAAACTTTTCAATGTCTGGATGTGATTCAGTTGAGATCACCTAAGAGAGCATCAAAAGAATAAGAATTCATGTGAGTTACTGTGTTCTGCGAATACTGAGGGTGAGAGCTTAACCGGTTTATCTGCAACCAGAGTTTAAATCGGTGCATTGTATTCATTGTCCTCTGCCTTTATGTCCTTTGATCCCCGTCCTTTGATGTGATGATTTACAGCAACTAAGGGAACATATAGCTGTACACAACTCAGCAGGATTGCATCATAATATGTAGCTGGGAGTCGGATTGAAATCACTTGTTAAATTGCTACAAATTCTTCGAGCATGAATTATCAGCAAAGCAGTCACGAAATGTATCTAACTGTAAGAGACCTTTAGTCTGTCCGTGAGCTTCAATGTTCTAGGGAAGATCCAAAGGGTAACAGGAGATTTCCCATCCAACCCCATAGCTATTTCATTTTCTTTATGGAATTTTATTTAAACTTATTAAGGAGCATGGCTTCCTACTGCCTTTGTAGAGGTAGAAGGAAGACATGCTCAAGACCTAAAAAATACTTCACACTCTGATGAGTTGGTGAATGCAAGAACAGGTCGTCGTAATTGGCCCTCTGGAAGCGATGCTGTCGGCAATGATAGTTTCATATTTTGAGTAGATGTTCTTCCCAGCCTGCTGTGCTTTCACGGCGCAGTGTTACAAAACCTTCTACCTGCTCATTTAACCTCCACTACTGAAGCATTAAGTCTCCATCCATACTGACCATCATATTGCAAATCTGACTCAAGGCCTTATGATGAGAATGTATGAAACTAGACATGAGGATATTGGCACAGTATTCTATACAGCCTTAAAATTGTATATAGCTCTATGGTGTGACAGCTTCAAGAAAGTATCAAATCACGACAACAATCTCCTGGGTGCTCGATGTACTTGTTTATGATTGTTCATATGTTGAAAAAGGTCCATTTATAATGTGACTCAAAATGTAATGGAGGGGCGACTTTAGCTGAGACGTTTTTTATTGCTCACAGAAGGAGGGTCGCATAACAGCTGCATCAGCAAGTCCTCAGAAGGGATGGATTTATGGATTTAAGTAAATATCACTCTAAAAATCTCCCTGGCTTGGTTGTAAGTGAGCCAGGAGTTTCCCAAGATTTGACTGCAAAGAACTACACCTGCTACTAGTGATTTATAACTATTTCTTCTACTATAAGTTCATGCATATTTTTAACATTTTTCAGTACAGTCTGGCATCCCTGTTTTTGCAGGGTTCAGTGGGCCTGTACAATAACATTTGTGGAATTCCAGTATCCTTAATGTATGGCTTAGCAGCAGGGAATTAAAGATAGTGTAATTTTGTGGATAGATCACAATGAGGTAGGCATTTACTGAGGAACCTGTCTAAGTGTTATGAATACCTGACATTTTCGCCACATTGGCTACGTGTGATATGCAGAAGAGAGCTTTAGCATTGCACAGAACATTACAAAACAATTGGCAGGAGGCCTTTTGGACAGATCCGCAAATTCAGACTAAAAAAAACAGCTTTGTCATCTGGCATTGAATATTGAGGAGCCGGCTGACGTCGAGTCCCAGTCCTTCGATAGATGTTTTACTTTTTTCCTATTTTATTTGTTTATTCAGAGGATTACAGGAGAGTGCCAGACTACACAAACACAGTCTCCTCGCCGGTTCATGCTCGCTGTCATATCCTCCGCACCTTTGGAGCGTGTGAAAGTGGGAATGGGGTGCGGCTCCAATCTGCCCGCGCGTTCATTCACAGGGAGACCTTCAAGCACGTATTATCCACTAAGCAGATGGCTAATGCGCACAGCCAGGTAAACTGCGAGCGCACACCTATGGTGCAATAGCTAGGGGAAACAACGGAGTAAACCATTTTTTTCTGGAATAAATCCAAGGGAGAGGAGGCCTATAACGTTTCAATTTGGCATGCCCTCCACAGTGCTGTGCGTGCCATATGCCCCTGCACTGGGCTGTAGCACAGGCCAACACCTGCTTCCCTTACAAAATCACTTTCATCGTGTTTGGCAGCTGCGCAACCATCATCTATATACAGTTGCATGTACCTCACTTCAGGATGTGTATCGCAGAAGCACTGGCAGAGACCGCATGCCTCAGATTCCAGTGCTTAGCGCAAAGACCACTTTGCTTCATTGCTTATTTATTTCGGTGCATTTCTCCTCTAGGTAACATACACGTCTGCCTTTTGTGATTTACCTTTTGAAGTACTTTTATGGAGTGTTTCAGTCAAGCAATAGACTGACAAAGGAAATAAAAACCTAATAATTTGCACTGGTGCACATTTAAATACTGGGTGATGTAAAGTGAAAATGGTGCAAATCAAAACAGTACCAAACTGTTAAAAGAAATGCCTACTGTTCATAGTAATTTTATTGAACAAAAAGGGGTTCTTTGTGTTTCTATCACAGAATAAGGGAACTAGAATATGATGCTGATAAAAAAAAAAACATTTCTAAAGATTGGAAGGTATTTCAAGGTATAATTTCAACTCATCCAGGGTGTACCCCAGCCTAGTGTCCTATGCTGCTAGCACCATTACCAGACTGACTTGAACAATTTGGAGCATAGGAGTTTGTTGATTTGACTTCCTCTGCTGCCCCCTGGAGGATGGGCTCCCCCTTTGAGTCTGGTTAGGGCTTCCTCTACTGCCCCCTGGAGGATGGGCTCCCCATTTGGGTCTGGTTAGGGTTAGGGCTTCCTCTACTGCCCCCTGGAGGATGGGCTCCCCATTTGGGTCTGGTTAGGGTTAGGGCTTTCTCTACTGCCCCCTGGAGGATGGGCTCCCCATTTGGGTCTGGTTAGGGTTAGGGCTTCCTCTACTGCCCCCTGGAGGATGGGCTCCCCATTTGGGTCTGGTTAGGGTTAGGGCTTCCTCTGCTGCCCCCTGGAGGATGGGCTCCCCATTTGGGTCTGGTTAGGGTTAGGGCTTCCTCTGCTGCCCGCTGGAGGATGGGCTCCCCCTGTGAATCTGGTTCCTCCCAAGGTTTCTTCATACTAGCCAGTTTCTCCTTGCCACTGTCGCTTCTGGCTTGCTCACTGGGGGCTTTGGGCCAGGACAATGTAAAGCACTTTGAGACAATGTAATGAAAATGTGCTATACGAATAAAGCTGAACAGAATTCCCTGGGATAAGCACTAGAATGCCAGGATGAGCAGTCAGAAGAAGGATGGATACATTTCATATTTCAGTCAGCCACATTTTTACTGTTCCATGAATGTATCTTTTTCAGTTGAGCCTGTTGTTTAAAATTTGAGAAAAATTAATAGTAAGCTTATATATGGTAATCAACATAGGTGAGTGAATTATCATCAGACAGATGTAGTGTTTTATAATAGACCATTTAATTGCAGCCCAAATGTAAATTAAAGTGGAAGACAAAAATGACAAAAATAACAGATACATACGAAAGCTGTAATTATTATGATGGCTAAATTATCTACAACTGCAGAATACTAGAGTGAACCCAACAAAATGTGACAAGGTGCACTTACTTAATGGTGTTTAATGGATAGTGGCATTACTCTGTGTGTACTTCTGTATTTATGCAGGAGCCATTAGCTTTGTCTGAATGGCTACCCATCGTGTTCACTACACACTTGTACCTGTGGCCTGGGGCAAGTGCTCGTTGTACGGTGTGGATTTTTTGGATGAGTACAATCCTACATCAAAAGAATTGAAGAATGAGCATGCGCTATGGCCAAAAGAACAAAGAAGTGGAGCTGAATCATCCTCAGGGACTAGAAAAACCAACAGAGATTAAACCTTTCTGTCTATCTATCTCTCTCTCTCTCTCTCTCTCTCTCATCCATCCACCAATCTTCCAATCACATACTACTGTATATTCAGGGACAGAGAGGGCCTGTTACACAGGGCACTTGTGAATGAATGAATGAATGAATGAATGAATGAATGTTATATTTTTATAGTGATTTTAATGACACCCTCTAGGCTGCTGTATACCCTGGACGGGATGTTGGTACTGTCTCTCTTTTTCAAATTGAAGCTGTAATTTAGTTACAGTTAACACAGTGCAATATATAGTTTGGTTACAAATGAGAACAATGGCCCCTACTATCAAATGATTTATGATCTCCTAAGTACTAGTTTAGATATTTTTATTATTTTTAGAAAATCTCATGTTCATAAAACAGCCCTTTTCAGGCCAAACATAAGCTAAAATCAATCCTGCAAGTAAATATACCAAAGGGCCAGAGTTTGGACACGGTTCATGTTATTATTATACTTTAGTAAGTATAAGTTTATGCCAAGTCACAGGTACAGTGTCTGTGCTTTAGTACAGTTATACATGTACAGCATATTGATCCATTGTTCCTTAATTGAGTGATCGATGCATGTGTTTTCATTGTGTGTTTGTGTCTGTGCACACGCACCTGCACATGCATATTAGTAAGAATGTCTCTGACCATCAATCCATGCATTAATCCATCCATTCACCCGACAACGTATCCAAGGCAGTCACAGCGTGCCTGAGGCGTATCTGGGAGGCACAGGGCCCAGGGAAGGGGTGGGGTCTGGCTGGGCTGTATGGCTGCGCAGAGAACAGTAAATCACATTTACAAGTGTCTCTGCCTCCATTGAATAGCGTCTCTGCCTCCATTGAAGACCGTCTCTGCCTCCATTGAAGAGCGTCTCTGCCTTCATTGAAGAACGTTAGCCTCCATTGAAGGGTGCTTCTACCTCCAGTGAAGAGCATTAGCCTCCATTGAAGAGTGTCTCTGCCTCCATTGAAGAACATTAGCCTCCATTGAAGAGTGTCTCTGCTTCCATTGAAGAACGTTAGCCTCCATTGAAAAGTGCCTCTGCCTCAGTTTGCTTCCTGTCCCCTCAGTGTAAGAGAGCAACACTAAGGTCCACTGACCACACAAGTTTGATAAGACGTATCAATTGGCAATAATCTTAAATATGCTTATTATGTGTGTGTGTGTTTTTGTGTGTGTGTCTTTCTGTTTGTCTGTTTTTTTATATTGTGGAGACCATTTTCCAGATCTATACATGCAATCAAAAAACTAAACATTAATTACTTATGGCTAAGGTTAGGGTTGGGTATGAGTTAAGGTCATCATGTTGTGATTAGAGTTTTCCCCATAAATGAATGGAGAGTCCCTACAAAGATATAATTACAAACCTCCAGGTATACCTTACCTTGTGGGGACCAAATATTCCCACAACATGATGAATGCCCATCTTTTTACCTTATGGGAAAACTCTATTTTATAAAAATCAGTGACTGCAATGAAAAAACTAAAAAGTACTTATACATACACAATTATGGTTATGGTTAGGGCTGGGTAGGGGTTAAGGCTGTCATAGTTAGCATTAGCATTTTTCCCATAGAAATGAATGAGCAGTCCCCAAGAAGATATAATTACCCGGCTCTGTGTGTGTGTGTGTGTGTGTGTGTATGTGAGAACTCACTGCGAGTTGCATTGGGGAAGGTGATTAATTCCACTAGGCCACAGAAGGGCATGGGTGATTATGGAATTGTTAAACGGACAGATAGAATGGCATGATACTGGCAGACAGGCGTATAAGAGTCCTTAATGGTGGCAAACACTGCTTCCTGACCACATTGCAAACTCCACCTCATACTTCACAGGTTTTGGGGATTTACATTTGCTTCATTAGTAATATTTGTCTCTCCAGCAGCAGCACGGACTTTAAACAATGCTCACTCTGTAAGCAAATAATTCTAGGCACATTCCAAAAGAATTTGCAACTGTCCATTTACATAAGGAGATCCACTGAGGCTCTGCTGCCAAGCCAAATTCTAATATATATACACAGTGTTCCATAACCAGCAGTCCATCAAACAAATCATGCTGAGCAGATCTCAATAACACACCGTGTCATAACTCTTTTAATTTCCAGATTGCTAGCAATCCAGTGGCTAGCATGTACAGTATTTTTAAGCCATTGTCATTGCAGAATTTTACTACTGTGCCATATTTAATGCTGCCGTAGGTAACAATTAAAGTCTATACTGATTCATATTCTTTGGTTCTATGTTATCTAGTTATTTAACCCTTTCGTTATTGTTTGTTTTGTTATTAGTTTTCATCACAAAGTCAGTTATTGTTTATACGCAGGAAGGACAAGAAGTGCTTTATTTATTATTAAAAAAGTTTTTATGGTGGGAACATACTTCAAAACAGCACCTCTATTATCTGCGTTTGTTACAAGGAAAACAAGGACTCTTGTTAATATTAATGAGCTCTGGTTTAAAGGCCTATGACATTTCATTGCAGTTGTACAAAACCACATTTCTTCACAGGTTAGACTGTCCCAGGATATTCTAGGATACGGTGAAATATCTTACCCATCTAAATATAGAAATCAGGAATATTAACTGTTGAGATGAGTCCCTTATTGGCTAAGAAATCTGAAAGGAATGTTTTAATCTGTCTTCTATGAATTCTTGAAAGCCATATTTCCGCTTCTCAGCTGTCCCCTATCAGCGAGCTTTCTGAAGGACACTAATGCTGCGTGAAATGACTCAGCCTATTATTCTGTGTTAAAATGACTTCTGTGCACCCTGGAACATTATTTTGGACACCATTTTGCCGGAGGATTCTTTTTCATAGCATTAACTCCCTAAAGCTATGTTTTTCTCCCCAAGGACCTATTGTTTAGAATGAAAGTCTTGTGTGACTTTAATAAGAAGTCGTCCCATTTGTCAGCACAACAGCAAAGTGAATTAGAACGTGCCGCTGTAATTGTTTTCCATCTCCATGGAAACCGACAGACACAGTATTGGCTAATTCAGATGGGGCCTTTCCATCCGCCATTCTGCGGAGCACACTCACCAGGATAATTGGCCTTAACCACCATGCAGATGTGTAGTCCACCTCTTCATTTTTGTAATTGTCTGGAGTTTTTTTTTATTTATTAACAGGGTTTTGTCCCTTTATTCAATGTCATTTATGTATTAGCTGTCTAAAAAATCTGTATATAGCTTAAGCATTTGTAGTACATTGAATTGGAAATACATTTTCACATTCTTAAATGCAAACTATACATTTACTAATTTGACACTGTTCATTTAATCCAGAGACTTGTTTTCATGTCATTAATTTAATTAAACATCTATGTTGCTTGTGCAATGAAAAATCTCTCTCTTCCTCTGTGTCATTTTGTATTTGGCTGCTATAGGCTCTCTGAGCTTAGCTCTTTTTTGCTGCTGGTTAGTCTACTGAAGCAATCTAGGTTACACACCTCCTACAAGGGAACACCATATGAGCCTCATGGGGCTTGAACCTTTTGTTTGGAATTTCAGCTCTGTAATATGGTATTTCATTCTGGCTAGTATGGGTTGCCAATTAGCAGTTTCATTGAAACTGTAATCTTATTTGGCGATATGTGCAGCATACTGTCAAAGCCAATGAGCGGAAGTCTTCTTGCAGGGCTGGAGGATGCGGGGAAGGTGGGGGAGGGGTGATTTTGTAAAGGCCTGCCAAAATGTGCGGCCAATCAGGGCAGCCAGCATGCTCTGCCCTCCCCTTGAGGGAGCCACACGCCCCGGGGATCATGTCAGCGTACCTGAAGGTGAGCGAGCGAGGAAGGCGTGGCGCTGACCCGGGAAGCTGGCTGCCGTGAGCCTGACGCATGGCATGAGCACGACTCTCTGCCCCGCATGACAGCTGCTCCGCGAGGACTCCAGGTGCCGAGTAAGAGCTCGTCACGCCACGCCAGCTCGCCCCACTTGCCATTTTGTCACAGTTTAGATGGCTGTCAGGCTGTGACCGGCCAGCAGTCCTGTTTGCCTTTTGCTGTTCTATGTTTATATTCGTCCAGGTGTTCTTCAGGGTAACAGACGCGTACAGCCATGGTTTCTCGCATCAGGACATAAAACAATCGTCTAGCTTTACCAGGTTCTAAAATTAAGTCTAAACTCCTGTGTAAAATGCACAGATTCCACCATGTCATTAATTATTTAACAAAAACGAACCCAAAATAGAGAAGTCATGTGTGAAAAACTACATAAACCCAATAGCTTGTAGGACTACCTTTAGCAGCAATAACTAGACTTAAACGCCCCCAGTATGATTTTTATCAGTCTCCCACATCAGTGTGGAGGAATTTTGGCTCATTCTTCTTTACAATGTTGCTTAAGTTCATTGAGGTTTGTGGACATTCGTTTTATGCACAGCTCTCTTAAAGTTCTGCCATAACATTTCAATCAGGTTGAAGTCTGGACTTTGACTAGACCATTACAACACCTTGATTCTTTTCTTTTACAGCCATTCTGTTGTAGATTGGCTGGTGTTCTTGGGATCATTGTCCTGTCGCATGACCTAAATTTATCTGTCGAAGAAATGTCCTCACATTTGCCTGTACAATCCTTTGGTCTACAGAGGAGTTCATGGTCGACTCGGTGACTGCAAGGTGCCCAGGTCCTGTGGCTGCAAAACGAGCCCAAATCATCACCCCTCCACCACCGTTCTTGATGTTTGGCAGTTGTGCTGATTGGCTGTGTTTGGTTTTCACCAAACCGGGCACTGCCCATTATGGCCAGACACCTCCACTTAGGTCTCATTTGTCCAAAGGACATTGTTCCAGAAGTCTTGTGGTTTGTTCATATGTGACTTTGCAAGTCATGCTGCGGTGTTTTTTCTCCTAGAAGCCATACATGTTCAGTCTTTTTCTAATTGTACTGTCATGCACTTTAGCATTTAACATGCTAACTGGGTCCTGTAGAGTTGTAGCACTTGGGTGTTTTTTTGCAATTTCTCTGAGCATTGCACAGTCTGACCTTGGGATGAATTTGCTGGGACGTGCACTCCTGGGAAGATTGGCAACTGTCTTGAATGTTTTCCAGTTGTGAATAATCCATCTCACTGTAGAATGATGCACTTCAATTTTTTTGGAAATGTCCTTATAACCCATCCCAGATTGATGGCAGCAACATTTGCTTCTCTAAGATCATCACTGATGTCTTTCCTCAATGACACTATATTAATACACACCGGATTTCTACAGACCAGCAAACAGGTAAAACTTCTGCATTTATTGAGGTGGTCACACTTGCTGATGATCAGTTAATCAAGTGCATTTGATCAGCAGCACCTGGCTGCTACTTCATTTTTCACACACCGCTTCTGCATTTTGGCTTAGTTTTTTATTAAATAAATAATGAGATGGTGAAATATGTCATGTGTTGTTGTTCATCTAAGGTTGTATTTACCTAATTTTAAGACCCACTAAGGACATGATAATTTTATTATGCCCTGATATGTAAAACCTTAGAATTGACAGAGGGTGAGCTTTCCTCTTCACATGACTGTACATACAGACATATATATCTACAAAAATCTTGTTTTTTCTCTTAAAGTCACCCCAGTATTTGTAGCAACCATCTAACATACCCGTGTATTTTTTGACGCAACCACTAACACATCTGCTATGGTGAATCAATACCTCATTGAGTGATTAAATTAATTAAGTTAAATTATTATGTGAGCTGGTGGTTAAATTTAACAAATACATGGAATGGTTGAGGCGCCCTTGAGGAGGGGTTTGGGAACATAAGTGGTGTTCTTCAAGACATACAACGAGATACAAATAACTCTTTGGAGAACAGAAGAAATTCTTGATAGTTATTACTGTGTTACTCTTAATTTGAATATATTCTAATGTTTTCTGTTTAGATAAAATGTACAGTGACTACTCAGATAAACAGCTTTAAACATTTTCCTTGACTGCTTAAGCCTCTCACACAGTACTGTACATATGCATTGTGTGTGAGTCATGCATGTCAGCGGTGCCCCTCACTTCCACATGTGAGGCTTAGATTCCATCCCCACTATGCGTGTGTGGGATATGCACTGTTTTCATAGGTTACACAGGCACACTGATTTCTTCCTTTAGTCCAAATATGTCCAGTTAGGTGACTTAGCATGCCTAAATAGCGTGTGAGTGTGTGTGTCTTTGATGTGATGGACAGGTACCTCAACCATGGCGTTCACTGGCTTGAAACCTTAGCTACCTGGGAAAGGTGCCAGGTGACCTTGTACCAGACACGTGGATGGGAGATGGATAGATAAAAATCAGTGTACATCTACTTCACCTTGGCAGCTACCTTTGGTGAACATGAATTCTGAACTGCTGTACATAGGACGCTGGTAATCACTGAGGATTTTAAAGCAGTGTTTGTATTTTCCCAGAAAACACTTGTCTGGATTATTTATTACCTTTGTAAGAAATTTCAGGCATCAAAATTTCACCACTGCGCATTATGTTAAAATGGCAATTTGAAGGGATGGTCTCTGAGGCAGAATATGTACATTCTTTGCATCTGGTAAGAAATGTGTATTATTAGTAATCATGAAAGAGTCTTGAGGGAGAGATGTGATGTATTGATCGTGGGTCTGACGTTGAAGCTGCAGGAGTGAGGGGCTGCAGTGACTTCTTTGCCAGCAATTCGACGGCAGCCTGTCCTTTGTGGGACACTGCGAGGAGCTCTTCAGTCGCAAACGGAATCGCATAACACTCGGCAGGGGATTGAGCAGAATAGGGTGCATTGGTTTTCCTTTTCAGAACAGACAGGGTCTGGACAAGGACAGAATCAACACAGCACCAATGAAAAGAAGGAAAAGAAAGAGGAGCCCAAACTGCAGCATGTGTGTCAGGGATGAAAGGAGTCGAAAGAGTGCAGCTGCCAGAGCGAAGTTTTGTCTGGGGGCCCAGAATTCCTAGATAAGGCTTTGGCTACAGGTGTATTAACTTGCATTGGAACTGCTGTCCAAGTTATTAGTGGAAAAGCAAAACAAAATGAAAACAATGGTGTATATATAACGTGGAGAACAAGGGTCAAATGTAACTAACGAGCTCTTGATAGTAGCATGTGGCTCAGTGGGCTAAGCCTTTGTGCTTCTCATTGGAAGGTGGTGGGTTCAAGCCTGGCCTCAGTGTTTCTGTGGATCCCAGAGAAAGGTCCTTAACACCCAGTGCAATGGGTGGCTGCCATTTATGGTTTTGCTTGCTCTCATGTAGAGCAAGATGGAGGAGGTGGAAAGAAAAGTTCCCCACAGGTACCAATAAAGTATTTATTATTATTAGTCACCATATTCTTCTTCCCAAATTAGCAATAGGCCTCAGCTACCCCTGTTCATACCTCTATAGTGGAAGGCTGCTCAGACCTGGTTTTTCCTTAGCTTGTAGACCACCATGAAGGGAAAAGGCTATGTCAACATCATCACAATGAAATCCCTGGTTGGAAATATCATCTGAACTTATGGTAAAGGCAGAACACCAGGAGGTGGTGTTAAAGGGTAAGAACTACCTCTTTCATGACAGGAAGTCTCCTCTGAATTATGCTGTACCTATATTCCCAGGCCAAGAGCTTCCAGCTATTGTACAGCACACAGTGTTTCTTGCTTTCTCTCTCATGGAACATGAGCAGCCATCTTTAAAATACACTTTTGAGAAAGTCACATGATCCATGGAACAGGCCCTCCTCAAAGAACTGCCTTCATTAGAAGAACACCATCTTGCACAATCATTTTCCATTGGGCTAAATCTGCAAATCCTTTTTTTGTGTTGAGATCCATGAGAAAGCTGTCCAGGGCTGAAAAAATAAACCGCTAACCCCTTCAATTGACTTCAACCATTTTTATTTTCTAGACTTGGATTTCAGGCAGGCACTGATCTCTACTTTTTTATCTATGTGGGTCGAACCTGTCAGCAGCCCAGAAGGAATCCTTCACATTATTGCATATTTCTCACAATAACCTGTTAGGTCTGCTTCCCTTAGTGAATGCAGGATCACTCTCAAGCATTTCAAACGCCAAGACTAATCATTGCTGTACTCAGTGATTTCACCCAGATAGGTTATAGCACAAATAACTTAAGAAGGTGAATGTGATGCATTAGTTATGGAAAGGTGATTGGTGAAACATGCAGACTGAATAGAAAAGTATAAATTGAACATAATTCATAGGGATAAAAACAAGTTTCTCCTTTTGACTTTGGCAAAAACAGAATTAGCCAGTAGCTCTTAGTCAAATCCAGTGTTAATAAAACAGTCATCCCAAACAGCCCAGTAATTTTTGATATGGGGATTTTTTTATCGTCTACACGTGAATATCCAGACATTAAGGATTATTCTATGCTTCCAACGTTGTGTGAACAGTTTGGGGAAGGCTCTTTTCTGTTCTACCATAACTGTGCCCCAGTGAACAAAGCAAGTTTCATAAAGACATGGATGAGTGAGCTTGGTGTGGCAAGACAGAGCCCTGACCTCAAGTCCACTGAACACCTTTGAGATGAACTAGAATGGAAATTGTGATCCAGGCCTTCACGTACCATCAGAACCTAACCTCACAAATGCTTTTCTGGATGAATAGACAAATCCCACAGACACAATCCCAAATCTTATGGACAGCCTTCCCAGAAGAGTGGCAGCTGTTATAGCTGCAAAGGGTGTACCAACTCCTTATCGATGACTATTGATTAAGAATAGGATGGCATAACGGTTCCTGTGGGTGTGATGGCCAGGTGTCTTCAGCTATGAAAAAGCATCTGTCAATGTATTTTCAGAACAGGCAACTGTTTGGTCACATGATGCTTCAAAAAAGGAAGACGAACCCTCGGAACCCACCAGGACCCACCTCCTCTGTAGTCTGATTGGTTGTCTCTCTGAGCCATTTATTCAACCATGATCATTTTTCGTTCTGCCCTCAGAATGGCTTTGTGTAAGTAAAACTCCCAGAAGCTTCAAAAAAAAGGAGTAAGGGTGCTTTAACCAGGGAAAAAGTATGGAAAGACCTTATGAATATGGCTTGGATAGTCTACTTGCTCAATGGCACCACCTTTTGTGCATTAAAAAAAAAGCTATGCACTGTCAACTGTATAGTGTTCATGAGAAGTCTAGCATGACAGCATCTGTCTTCATCTTAGGCAGCCACGCATACAGCCTCTTGATGGTGACATTGGAAGGACAGGGTGCTTGTGTTTCTTGTTCCAAAGTCATAAACCTCAGCTGCACACATATTGAGAACTTTGCTAATGACAGAACTACCTGCAAAGGGGAAAAAATATATAAAGTACTGCCACCACTTTTTAAGTACATCTCATTCCCCATTTTCGTTTTGACCCTAATGGATACTTGTGAAATGATTCCCTCATTATCGTACTGTACCATTTTAAAAAGCACCCACAAATAGCTGGAATGTGGAGTTAGCAACCGTAGCTGCTCATTTGAACTTAGAGACGGTGGCTGCTGAGGCCAGAGCCTCTGGGGGGGGGGGGGGGGGGGGGGCGGAGCCGCCCACCGGGCTGGGGGGTCGGTTGCGT
>JABFEA020000110.1:8838000-8873873 GCA_019775915.2 Cyphomyrus plagiostoma | reverse complement strand
CACTGCCATGCTGTCTGCCAGTGCCGCATTAGCCCAAGCTGGGGATGCCTGTCACTGCCATGCTGTCTGCCAGTGCCACATCTGCCCAAGCTGGGGATGCCTGTCACTGCCATGCTGTCTGCCAGTGCCACATCTGCCCAAGCTGGGGATGCCTCTACCTTATTTGTATTAGTTATAGCAGCCTGGGGTGAGCAGGGCTCACTCTCCCATTTTTTCCAGTGTTCAGCTGTTATTGCAGTAAGCAACCCCCCCACACACACAGACTGATGCATAGTTGCACCATGAGCCAACCTGATTTACCTTTCTAAGTTGGACTCTAGAGCATAGTTTAGAAAAGTGAAGTGACATATGTATGGAATTGCTTCGTGAATATTGTGATTATTCAGCATACACTTAACCAATTTAAGACTTTTGGACTTTTGAGCTTACTTCGGTCCAAGGATTTCTGGCCCATGGCCCTTCCATAACAAGTGCTACACCTTCGTCCCTGGGCTGTCCAGTTTGTGCAGATATGTTGCACCAACCCAGCTAAGAGTGGAGAGACAGGAAACCAAGTGCCGAGGTGGTTGCCGTTTAATAGGAATATACACAGATGCAGAGATACCAGCAGGTTTTTGTAATTCAAGTGTCTTGCCAGTGACAGCCATTTTGGATGGCATGTGTCACCCAGTGAGTTCAGCTGGAATGCTTAACGAGAGCTTATCCTGAAAGCCCTAGAAGCAGCCGTGCCAAAGTTTCCCACAGTGATTCTTGCACTCCAACAAACAACTGCAGCCTTTCAGATAATCGAGGCTGCCTCAAGCTGCTCGGAGTGTAAGAGGAGATGAGACTCCATTCAATGGCAGTAAAGGGAGGGGGTGGGTGGGAGAGAGGTACAAGAATCAGTCTCTTCCTTGTGCAGTAGACTCTCTGCTCTCTTCCTTGTGCAGTAGACTCTCTGCTCTCTTCCTTGTGCTTTCACTGCCTGGCTCTGTTATGGGGTCTTGGGCTGTTTCCAGACCCTTTGGAGAACAGCTGTTGGGGCTAAACACCAGCCAATGCCACAAAGCAACAGTATATGGGGGGGGGGGGGGGGTTAAGGTAAAACTGAATAAGGAGAGTGTTGCACTCAGTGCGGCTACAGTAGGGCTGCTCATGTTTTTGTAAAGCAGTCAGCAGTTCAGTAATTGTTATTTGTATAGTGCTTTTGACAGCCTAGAATTTCAGAATGCTGCACTGTATTCATTTTCAATCAGGAACAGGATTGGGTCAGAGATGGGTTACGATCTGTGAAATCTTACTTCTTTGTAAGTCAAAGTAAACCACTTAGAAAACTGAACATTGTTTAATAGGCAATATTTTACGTAGCTACGTGAATATACGAAGAATCCTAAAGCAGTGCCAGGTACTGTATTGTTCATGCCATGGGTTCCATTCAAATGCATTTCCTTCACAAATGTGCCTGGGCGTTTGGGGCACAGAATCTGAATGGCATCAGAGAGGAAAGGCCTTCAGAGCTCCTGATGGTGGTCAGGATAATGGAACGTTACAGAAAGACACTGCTAAAATGTTAACATCTGTATGTGGTATGTATTGCGTGAGCCGGATTTCAATGACACAGCATAAAAATACACTCAACACCTGACATCACATGCCTTGCAATTATACAATTATAATAATTATCAGAAAAAAAAGGTGGGGGTTTCATTGGTATTCATAATCAGGCCCGCCCATGGGGCTTGCTCATGCATGGGAATGAGGTGGTCTGCAAGCCTTCCATCTCCCCCTTACCCCCACACACATATTTTCCAACTGCGCATAGGTCGCTGACTGGCTATAACGCGCACAATGCATGTTCCATTTGCACACGGCAGACCAAACCATTTTTCACATTGTAGGGAGGGAAAGTAAAAATGATCTGTACCACTATGTCAAGCAAAATTAGGACGATAAAAAAATAAGTTTTTATGTGATTCACAAATACCATATGAAGTTTTCACAAATGTGTATTTTTAACGAATTATTCCAGGCAATTATACAAATGTTACAGGGCCTTGACCCAGGACCTGAGGATAACTGACCCAGTAACCCCATGCCCCCCCACCCCCCCAATTATGGTAGGGGAAGTGCACAATTGACCACTTTTGATTTGTTTTGATGCATCTGTGACGACCAATGGAAAATAAGTTGGAAGCCCTGTCTTCCTTTGTTTCTGTCATCGAAGAGCATCATTATTTAACCAACAAGCCACTCTGCTGTGTGTGGAGAGAATGTGCAGAAACATCACTCTGTGCCTGTGCCACGTTGTCATTGAGCTTTTGAGCAAAGCCCTTAACCCAGAAATCTGCTCTGAGGCAATAGATAACCAGCTGACCCCTATGCTCTGACCCCATTCTTCAGTCTGACCTGTGTATTATCTGTGTCTCTCGTAAGTCAGCAAAGTGGGGTGTATGCAAAGACTGGAGAACTTCTATGTACAAATGGCAAATAAGGTATTGTCATCATTTTTGGCCAGAAGGGAGCTTTGTCCCAGTTATCGCTTTTTTGGCAAAAAGATTTATATAGTCCAAGATCACAAGGGTATTGAGCAGCAAGCTCACCAACTCCACAAGTCTGAGTTTCAAAAAATCCTGGAAACTGAGCTGCCCTTTTCTCCCTGTTGCTGCAGGTATGTCCATGCCTTGTACCTGGGCACCCAGAGTCGCTGGCACGGGGACAGTCGGCGGCGGCATTTTTACTGGCGTATGATGTTCGAGAGCGCCGACATCAACATGCTGCGTCTGCTGGAGAGCTTCCTGAAGAGCGCCCCCCAGTTAGTGCTGCAGCTCAGCATCATGGTCCACAGCCAGCAGATGCACCCTCTGCAGGGTAAGGGGCCGTCCCTGACCCCGTGACGCTCACAGGCATCGGCGTGCTCCTCTGTCAGAGGGAAGCTGGCAGCTGCGTGCGGGAGCCTGGTGCGGATCGACGCCCACAGAGACCTGAGAGCACGACTCCCCGCCCCCCCCACCAGCCGCACCACCACCAAACAGCAAATTAATGTCTCTGTAATTGCCGTGTTAAAATTGCCATAAAGCACAACAGCCAGGAGATAATGATACAGAATGATAGTGTGAGCAAACACCCATTAATGCGCAAACCGAAAGAAAAACAAGTCTTCCCCGACCAACAGCGATGTTCATTGTGCAGTGAGAAGTGTTCCTTCAAAAACCATTCTTCTTCATCCATGTTCTCCTTTAGCCTCTGCTGAGCTTACTTCATCTTCCCCTTTGGGCTAAAAGCACAGCCATACTCGTCCGATTCAAAGCTATATCTCATTAATAATGCTGGCATGCTCTGTGAGAGGAGCACACCTGATCCTTCCTCTCATGTTGTTAGGGGCCAGTTGGCTCTGAAAACTCTGAAAAATTCGCTCCCTGTCAGTAGCACACTGGGGCTAAATGACCCTCACATCTGACATGCAGAAATAGAGGAATTTCCAAACCCTTTGTCATGTTTTGTTCCACACTATGATGAATCGGTTACTATTGTTTCACACATAAGCATGTTGGCCCATGATAAACACAGCAGGCATCTTTGCACATTTCTGCCAAGTGGTAGTCCCCGCATCGCTACGGCAAAGGGGATAGAAGGTGCTGGAAAGCTGCTCCATCCAGCATTGTGCCACTAGATTTCAGCAGAGCAGTAGGTTCTATCAGCTGGAGGCCTGACTCTTCACTGTCTCCTTCTAAAAGTTCTGGCTTCTTTCGACATTATGTTGCTTTGCAGGGGGTACATTTTGTCCTGTGTTAATTTTTGTGGGCTTTGACACTATTATCCTATGAGTTCCATGGTAACTTAGGAACAGACTGTACCCTGCCATTGATTTAGGCTGCTATGTAGCATTTCAGGCCTCTTAAGGAAACGTAATCATTTGGCATACATTAAACGTTTATGTTTTTTATTTGCCATTATCCATAGTTTTCAGCTGGAAATAGCAGTACAAGGCAGGATAACACACATGCATGGACACACATACACAAACATATCAGCCTGTTCAGTGCATAATTGTTTAAATTCATTATTGCGTTTGCGTTTTCTGTTTGCATTGTATACCTTGGATACATTAAAATAGATTTAACGGTTTGCTGTTGTTTTTTACACTGACGTAAAAGATGTAAGGTGGAAAAAGACATATGTATGCTATGGGACCATGGAAGAGTGTGAAATATGTGCTCTCCATCACTAAATCACATCTGTTGGTGGCCCTTTTTCGTCACAAAAGTTCTGCCCCTGCCGCGTTGTTTCCCTGCCTGGCCAGCTGGTGTCGCTGATAACCTCCTTTCCCGCATTTGAGTCCTTCATGATTATGACCCAAACCTGAACAAAGACATTTCAGCTTCAGAAAGTAAAAATCCAGGCCAAGATTTTGTTTCAACCAACCAGTTGAGTCCTATGTGACTGTGACTCTTCATACTTCACAGGTTGGTTGAAACAAAATCTCGGTCTGGATTTTTACTTTCTGGACCTGAAATGTCTGCCTCTGTACCTGAAACTTCTTGGTTCTGACCCTAGTGTTTGAATTATTAGTTACCTGCACCTCTATCTGTATGTGCTGCTGTTGGATGCTCCTTGACTGGAGCCCAGTTCTGAGTCCTAGTGTTTAGTTGATGCTTGCTCTGCCTTCTTTCCCTTTTGTGGTCCCTTTTGGTTCTGCGAGTTCTGCTAATAAAACCCCCATTTGTCTGTAAGCCATACTGCGGACCGTCCTTCCGCCATGCCTCGCCATAAGTTTCCTTTGGTACCCACTTTCGTCACAGGACCCCGGTCGCCTGCGCCACCCAGGTTCATGGAGAATCGAGCTGCCCGATGCCCAGCCGGCACCCCAAAAGCCGTTTGCTGACACACAAGGGCTGCAAACAGAGCTGTCAACACAGGTCTTGGCAAAGGCTTTAATCAGCCATACAGGGTGTGTGAAGCCCGTCCAAGTATGAAGGTGCAGTCAAAGCTACCAACCGAAGTTGCAAATAGCGTTTTTTTTTTTTTTTTTTTTTTGAATCCGAGCATGCTGGTGTATTGTGCTGTTGACTAGTGACAGATCACTCGTGATGCAGCCACAACACTAAGCGAGTGAACAAACCCATCGGGATTCGTTTCTTCATGTGATACTCCCCACCCCCCCACCCCCCATCACAGTGCAGCCAGCTGCGCAGCCGCCTGACATTGCAGCACGCCTCGCTCCCGCTTCGCCTGGATTTTTTATTTACCTCTAATCTTCCTGCCTTTATGCAAGAGCCAGATATGCTCTCTGTAATGCTAGATTCAATTAAGATTGTCAGCCACTTCCTGTCCAAGAGGCTCCAGCACGCTGGGACAGTGAAGGCAGCCAAAGACTTTAAAGTGTTGACTAATGCGTTCAGTCAAGCTGCTAATTAAGATGTTTCTTAATCTGGATCTTCTCCAAATGGAGGGGCAGAGACAGGCAGAGGAAGCACATCAAATATTTATCGCTCCTTTAGAGTCTTTAAACACTCAGCACTGACCATTTTTCCCTTTTTGTGAAAGTTTTTCTTTTTTCCTCTCCCTGATTTTTTATCAAATAAGTAAATTGCAGCAGAATGGATCTGCAACAGACTGGGAAACAGGCTTGATCATTAATGAATGAAATTAGTATTCTCATGGTCATAGTATATAATAGCACATCACAAGCAACGTAACAGGAGTTCTGATGGGAGAACTGGAGCTTCAGATCCCACAATGGGTAGAGTGATCCCACAGGGTCCAGTCAGATATCCATTGATCCAATATAGTGTCCTTTTTTGTATACATGCAGAAAACAGCTACTGTACATAATCCTAAATAAAATTATGTGAATAACCCCTGTTCCAAATGCCATGTGATTCTACTTCAGGTCTCCCCAGGCGTATTGGGAGTTATGCTAAAATTGTACCACCCACAACACAAAATACGTACAATAACTGTGTACAAATCATGTGTATAATGAATTTCTGTTTTAGCTTTCCAAAGGTTTAATTTTAATTTTCATTGTAGTAAACAGTTTGTCTTTCGTGGTTGTAAATCCTTAAAGAGCTGTAGGGCGTCTGTGGGTCTCCTGCATGAACAAAAGCAGTCGGTTACAGACCTGCAAACTAAATACACATCCATCCATTTTCCAACCTGCTAACCCTACTGGGTTGTGGGGGGAGGGGGTCCGGAGCCTATCCCAGAAGCAACGGGCACAATCCTGGATGGGGGGCCAGCCCATCGCAGGACACATTTACACACCAACCACTCACACATATGGGCAATTTAAGAACTCCAATCCGCTTCAGCATGTTTTTAGACTGTGGGGGGAAACCGGAGTACCCGGAGGAAACCCCACGACGACACGGGGAGAACATGCAAACTCCACACACATGTAACGCAGGTGGAGTCTCGAACCCAGGTCCCAGAGTTGTGAGGCAACAGTGCTAACCACTGCATCACCGTGCCGCCCCCATACTAATCATTAAAGACCAGCTCCATCCTAACCACTACCTATTTAACATCTTGCCCTCTGGAAAAAGGTTCAGATCCGTGAGGAGCAAAACCAACAGATTAAAGAATAGTTTCTACCCGTGAGCTATTAGAAATCTTAATGCACCAGACCAGAAGTGTGTGTGTGTATGTGTGTGTGTGTGCGTGCGCGCGGGTGTGCGTGTGAGCGTGGGTGTAAGAGTGCGCATGAGCAGACTTCTCCCACGCAGTCATTCTCATTTACCAGTAAATTAATGATTATTGTTTATTGTATTTATGATGCCCTTGTTCCCCCTTGTCCATATCTCTTGCACCTTATATTTATATTTTGTGTATATAATGTCTCTTGCACCTTATACTTTTATGTTTACAATGTCCCACCCCCATATCTGCACTGACACTTGTCACTTCTTCTGCGCCTTTGTGGCCTTGCCGACTAATTTCGTTGTCCAGGCAACTGTACAATGACAATAAAAAACTCTCAGTCTCTACTAAATAAACACTCATTTGTAAATCTCTATCCTATCACTATCTCTATCCTATCCTTAGAACACTAAGAAAGATGCTGAGATCCTCCTGGTCCGTGTCAATCTGAAACGTGGAATAATGAACATATTTCCTGCCATTGCAAACCATAGTGTGTGTGTCTGTCTGTTCATGGTCGGGGACAACAATTATACAAAAATGTCACATTCACAGATGATTATATTTTTATCCTTTTTGAGAGCAGTAATTAAATATGGTTTTGTGTCAATTGTTGATTTCACCAAACATAACAGAAAATGACATGTGTGAGATCATATGAAAGCATTTGAATACTAGATTTGTATTTTTTTTGAGTGACAGCGGGTAGCATATTGATCGATTTAATAATCATCTACAATTTAGTGTAGTTTTCCTAGAATTCTAAAAGGAACCATTACTTGGAAAGTTCCCCTTCTGTCCTTGTAAGTGTTCTGTACTGAAATCCTACTCAGAGGTAAAGGAACTACAAAGCTAAGGACATTTTTCATATGTAATGTCAGATATCTGAATTCAGTTATGTAAAAAACATGCTGCTAAATCAATTCTGAATAACTTTCTTTCAGTCTTGTATCCTTATATAAAATTAAGCTCATAACACACAGGCCACAAGAGGGGAAGAAACATAATTTGAACTATCAATTATTCATTGGGTGATGTTAATAATTTAATTAAATGTCCAATTAGTAATTAATCATATAAAATTAAAACTGAATACAAAAAAATCTACTATGAATAGTGCATACTGAACCACTTTAACAGCGATTATATATAGTTGCTGTATACCTAATTTGTTACTATAATTACAATCACACTCCTTCTAAAATCAGGT
Organism: Cyphomyrus plagiostoma; assembly: GCA_019775915.2. NCBI lineage: Eukaryota > Metazoa > Chordata > Actinopteri > Osteoglossiformes > Mormyridae > Cyphomyrus > Cyphomyrus plagiostoma. Next base: position 8,866,045 of record JABFEA020000110.1, on the reverse strand, counting down.
CACAGTCATGTTATGTATAGTTTAGAGCCTTGTATGTATGATTGAACTTCTATCTCTAAGACATCAAAAGCAGTTTTCAAAGACATCCAAATCCTTCTGAAAGCCTGGGGACAGCATTACCATATGTGACAGCAAATCGTGGACGTCTTAACATCTCATATATCTGGTTAGCCCACTTCTCAACGAATTTCCTAAATATTTTCCTCTCAGCACTGTACCTCTCTGTCTTTTAATTAAACTTACCTTCTCCTTTTCTGTCACCCCAACCTTCCTGTGTTCGCAGGCTTGTCTGCCTCTGCTTCTCTGGTGTCTTTGGCCTGGATGATTGCATCCTACCAGAAGGTGCTGCGGGACTCTCGGGATGATAAGATGTCGATGTCCTACAAGGCAGTGGTGGTTCAGATGCTGTGGCACTTCTTCTCCATAGGAGCACGCACCATTGCTTTTGCGCTGTTCGCCTCAGTGTTCCAGCTCTACTTTGGCATCTTCATCGTCACACACTGGTGCATCATGACCTTCTGGATCATACAAGGAGAGACAGACTTCTGTATGTCCAAGTGGGAGGAGATTATCTACAACATGGTGGTGGGCATCATCTACATCTTCTGCTGGTTCAACGTGAAGGAGGGGCAGACCCGCTACCGTATGTTCATCTACTACTTCATCATTCTGTTGGAGAATGCGGCACTCACCATGCTCTGGTACCTGTATCGCGGGCCACAGGCCTCTGACTTCAGCTCCCTGATTGTAGTGTGTGTGGTGGTGTGCAGTTTTGCCTTGGGAATGTTCTTCATGTTTGTTTATTACTGCCTGCTTCACCCCAACGGCCCCATCTTTGGAGGCCAGTGGAGGGGTGCAGATGAAGATTTGGGTGAACCTTTCATGGTGTTGGCTCCTACCCCGGACGTGGTTACCAGCCCCCCTCGGACGCTGCCAAGGACTACAGGACAGGAGCGGGAGCATGGTCCAGGTGACAGAGACAGTTGCCTGTCTGTGTTCCAAGTCCGACCCAGTGTTCCCCCGACCCAGGTCCCCCGAATCCCCCGGACAGAAGGGCCAGTCATTCGTATAGACCTGCCCAGGAAGAAGTACCCGGCCTGGGATGCTCACTTCATCGACCGGAGGTTGCGTAAGACAATCTTGGTGTTAGAGAACACCTCCCCTGTGACGCCTCGCTTGCAGTACCGCAGCCTTGGCTCCCCAAAGGAAGTGATGGAGTATGAAACTACAGTGTAACTCACCTACCCTTTGGGGATCCACCCAAACAATTTGAGGAAGGGGGCTGGTGAAAGGCGGCTCATGTCGAAGACCTATCTTTATCAGGCAGTGTTTGCGCCCATGTGATTTCTGCTTCTGTGCATCTTGGATGTTACTGGGACTGGGCTATGTGTATGTATGTGTACTGCATAGACCATATAAGGCAATGGGACCTAAGAGGAAGATCAGGTGTCTAGTTGACACTGCAGGAGAGGTAGTTAGGTGAGGAGCTATAGAGCTTTCCACACACTGACTGGCTCCACAAAGAGTGTGAGCAATGACTATGACACAACAATGATGATGATGATGATGATGATGACAATGATTATAAAACACCTTTAGCTCAATAGTGCTTAACAAAAACTGGCCCTGTGAAATTTGCATAATTGCACCCTCCTTGCAGTAAATGTAACAAGAAAACGGTTTCCTCTTGATTTGTTTCCGTATTGTGAGAGATTTTATCGTTCTGCGTGTATGTATTTATTTTTATACTCAAGGTTCACACCTTTTGATATAATTCATACAACTATACAAAGACTTTTTTATTGTGTAGAATGATACAATATTTTGTTTATTGGTTAATTAAATTAATTTTGCCAAATTTTTATGCACTGGATTATGGCAGAGCAGATGTAAACATTATAGGGTATATTTTAACTAAAATGTAGCTGAACCTGTACTATGGTAAAAGTTAAGACTACACAGTCTCAAAAACTCATATGAACTGCCCTCTTTCTGTTATGACAGAAAAAAAATCATCACACTTAATATAGAAGTATAGTAATGTGAGGTGTTGGATGAGATTTTAAAAAGCAGGAGTTAGAAAGCCAGCAGTATTGTCACTTAACATTGTTACACTGTTGACGACTTTTATAATATTAACTTAATGTACAGTGTCACAGTACTCGGTATCTATGACTTTCATGTTGGTGCTTAACCAGAAGTCTAGTTCATGTCACTTCAGCAGACAACGTTGAATTGTGCTAGTTTCTGTCAGTGAAATCACAATTGTAGACAATATGTGACATGCAAAGCTGTACGCGCTGCATTCCTGACCATGGTCAGACTGTTCCTAATTACAAGAAATTACAATAAGAAGTTCATATTTAATTAGGAAAGAATAAGCTGTGCTTGTGTGCCTGTTGGCTAATGTACATATGTCAGTCCATACCTGTTGTTTTCTAGTGCTGTGTATTGACTGAACTAACACAGCTCTGCGCTGTAGGGTCCTTTAAAACTAAACGAATGCAATAAACCATGATTCACTTTGTTTATGTGATAGACGCTTTGTGCCAGGATCCAAGTCACACATAAATGTACTGTATGTGTGAATGTTGGAAACAAAACCATATTGTCCAGGATAACAGCCAAGTGACTGGGGTCTAAGACAAAGGGTGAGACCAAAGTAGTTTAGGAAAGAAGAAGAATCAGTGTTCTTGATACTGTAAATTGGAGCCAGATGAAATTCTTGAGTTTCTGAAGGGTCTGTCCTCTGTGTATGTCGTTTGTAGCAATAACTACCATGTCTACAAACTTCAATAGCTTGTTAGCGACCCAAGACTTCTCACAGCGAGTATCCATCTTTTTGCTGTCAGCACATGGAAAACAAAGTAGCCCCAAAGAAAATCTAAGAAATATGTATATATGATCTATATGTCTGGCATATATTACAAGTATGACAATTATTACGACTTCATGTAAATGTATTCTACATTTCACGAAGAACTGTGGTAATCATTGGTATGTGTTGGATATGTCATGCATATTATATATTTAATTCTATACTTTATTTCCTTTGTACTATTCATAAATTCTCTGAGCTCTGTCTTTCATCCATCAATGCACTCACAGCAGCTTCACCAAACTGCTCTAATTATAGAAAACTCAAGGACAAATTGATACTTAAGTACAAGGCAATGCTACTTTCTAGCAAATAACTTCTATCTACAAGCTGCGAGTGGATAAAATAACAGAAAACTTTTCACAATTACAAATACAGATACAAAGGCAACCCCAACAATCACAATATGCTAATATGCCAAATAAAGATAACATCGGGGATGCAAGTTAATGCTCACCAACAGAGTTGGATGGAAGCTTGGCAAGATTGTTGGTAACCATTACAGAAGTACAACCTCAAAAATGCCCACAGAACTGAATCAGTAGCTCTGTGATCTTGTCACAGCAGAAATTGTACATCGTGAGTTACCTTTCATGCATTTTCCTACATCCACCTGGGTTTGCCAAGGGATGCAATCAACCCACAATATCTATTGGTATTGGCAACAACCAGTACTTGTTCTGCACAGTTGTGTAAAGGCCAAGGAATATGAGGCCAGTTTATAGGACCTTGTGCACTCTTGTGCAAATACTGTTCCCTTTACTCTTCCCATATTCCTGGAGGATAATGAGAAAGTACAACTGCTGAACGAATCAAGAGAGGCATGAAATGCCCTCCAAGGCCTCCTCAATCAGCAGATGTAAACATCATTCAAAATTTATGAGAAGACACAGACAGTTTAGGACTTATATGACACCATTCCAGGAAGGAATGAAGCAGTTCTGGAGCCAATGTGAGGCCTACTCCCCATTAGGGGCTTGATATTAATACATTACTTGGTGTTTTCTTTATTTTATCTACCCCCAATACATAGACATTTACTGTAAGGACACCATCATCTCTCATCCCGCACAACTGGGAACAGATTTTTTGCAAATCCTCTCTTCTATTTTAAACAGTAACAGCTGAATGAAGACATTGCATTGTACTTATGCTGAGCTTTCTCTTTAGAGAAGGTAACGTTAGCATATATTTGAAGGATCGGCAGTGAAAACAATAAAAAATAATATTCACAATTGTCATCATCATCATCAATATACTACTGAAATAAGTAATAATGCACCTGGAGGTATATTAGAGGTCTATTCAAAGTAAAGACAATGCCTGATATAATTTATGAGCATCTTTACAGAAAATTACTGATGGGCTGAATATGGTGCTGTCTGAGACCACTCAGCATTTGAAATGAAGTGTGATCAACAAGCCTTACTTTGTTTTATACTCAGTACGATTCTTCTCAAAGTCTTTTAAAACATCCTCTCCACAATTGTTCCTGCATGTGCCCTCTGCATTATGAGCGTCATATTCCATACTGGTGCTGAATCGTTAAAGATTTGTATGTCGATAAATGAGTTTCAGTTGTTTCTTGGTTGTATGTCAACGTAAACATTCAGCATCACAATAAAAAATACTTTTAAAAAATATGAAATGCTGTAAAGCATTTTAACTTAAAGCTGTATCACTCATTCCCCCTTTTTTCCCAGAGGGACAGTGCCGCAGGAACATTGGACATAGTTTCCCAGAATGCTTTTCCACTGGACTCCCTCTCCCATTTGACAGATCGACCACTTTAGTGGGGAGTACTGGCTGTCTATATCCAGTTGTTCTGGTGCTGATTTGGCTTTCCCAGTTGTTCTGGGATTGTGGAGTTCAGTTTCCACTTTGTGAAAAAGACCAAATTGAGGATTTATCTGTTTTTAATTTTAACCAGCTATTTATTTCTCATACGTCAACATCTTAAATGCAGTTTCTACCAAGCCTTGTTTGCTACGGACCTCCACCCTGCTTTTTAGACTGAAACTCAAGTGGGAAATTCCTCTTAGTTTGGTTTGAAGGTCCTTTAGGGACTTCTTTTGATATTTGAGAGGCAGACAAAAAACAACATAAAAGACACAGGGGTAATTGTCCCTGACACATTTCTTGTTTTTTCGCGAATGTTTAGTGTACCAGCAAAGTGCTCTGTTTGTCATGTTCTTGGTCAAGTCCTCATTGTAACCCAAGGCAACAGAAAGTACTTTTCTTCCTTTTATTCTTGACCTTGCCTGTAATAGTCAGGCACTCCCATTATGACCATTCAAAGGCAAATGACTTGCAGGGCTGGAATCTCTCAACCTACCCTATAGGGTCAAGAAAAAATGGGCTGCAGGTGGTACAATGGTTTCTCCCCATTTCAATGCTCCCCACACCAATGGAGCCAGTTGCCAACTCAGGCACAATTATTTGTGAATAGTGGGATGTTCGTAGAGTAGACCTGCACGCTTGCTGTTATGATTCAAATTCTGATTTATTCATCTTTACGGTGAGTGCCCCAATAGGGTTGAAATGCTGATTAATACATGGTTTTGAATAAATAAGGTCTTAACTCTATCCAGTTTTCAATGTCTGTCTCTATTTCTCTTCACCAAATGTAGCAGATATTAAAAGACGCCTTACCAATGTTTTGAGTCTCTCTGCTTGACCTTATGTAAATTATGTCTGGTATTTGATGTCGCGCCAGGTTAATTTGTAAGGAACTAATTTATCGTCCTTAGAATTTGGTACATTTTTGTTCTTAAGGTTTAGCAAGTTCACGTTTTTATGATAAAATAATGTTATTCAGACTGAACATAAACATCAATAACATCAAATTTCATGGCCTTCTCACGCTATAAGAATTTCATATTTTTATGAAGATGATCTGTTCTTCAGTGATATATGACAGGGGTTACAAGGCTATTCAGGTTTTCTGGGACATAAGATGAGTAACAAGCTTGATGTGGCTATAGATGTCAGGAAATACAGTTGTGGTTTTTATACAGAGAGACATCCCCTCTCTTATTTTCACCTTTGAAACATCGTGGGAAACTGTAAAAATCACAGCCTGCATTTGAGAGAAAAAAAAACATCTGAATTTATTCAGAATCTCTCAAGATTGGATGTCGAGCAGCTGTCTATTACACAATGCCGGCAATTGTTAAGTCATTGATTTTAAAGATGCGATGAGATCCCACCTGGGATAGAAAATAACTCTACTTTCATGTTTTTCTTCATCAAAGAAACATGCCCAGATTTTCATGTGGCTTCTGCAGAGTTCTGGAAGTCTCATGAGGCATGACGTGCAATTAATTTTGCTTGTTTAGTACTGTTAGGCAATATGGAGTAAAGGAGAAGTGAAAGTAATATCAGCGTTCTGGGTGGTCCAATTCAATTCACCTATCCAGGAGCTCAACAATTAGAATTTCAATATACTTACCTTTCATTGGGTACTGACTAATTATACTTCAGAGGAAACATTCCAGCAAATACCATTTTGCTCTGTATTTTGTGTTCTATGTGGAGTATATGAGCTACTTTTAAAGTCGACACACTCTGTATGTGTGTGTGTGTGTGTGTGTGTGTGTGCGCATTAGGTTTATATTACATTGTGGGGGACCAATTGTCCCCCACAATATGATAAAAACCTGTTATTTTGACAATATGGGAACTATTTTTCAGGTCCCCACAAAGACCTGTGAATAAAATTAAAAAATACCAGAAGTGTCATATTTAGTTTGGTTATTTATTTAGGGCTGGGTGGAAGTTAAGGTTGTCATGTTGTGGTTAGAGTTATCCACACAGAAATGAATGGAGAGTCCCCAGAAAGATATAATTATGAATGTGTGTGTGTGTGTGTGTGTGTGTGTGTGTGTGTGTGTGTGTGTGTGTGCGTGTGTGTGCTTGTGCATACAGAGAGATTTCACTGCCCTCTCCCTGATGGATCATATATTCAGTTATACATTTTTACATTGTTTGCACTCTAAATTGTGTATGTATAGCAGAATCAGTCAGTTTTTAAACTGAGTGCATTTTTAAAAGACAATTCAGAAGACAATTATATTATTTAGCAGATGCCTTTATCTGAAACGACATACAATTGAAAGCAGAGTCAGCCAGTCCCTGGAGCTACGGGGCAAAGGGCCTCGCTCAGGGGCCCCATGGTGACATCACTATGCCGACTCAAGAGTTTGAAACAGTTCACAATTATTTACAATAGTATTTACTTATTGTTTAACTTTTTTGCGAGCATAGAAAGTGTATAGTGGATTAAAACAGATTAATGGAGAAGAGCAAAAATAAAATATACTTTTGCCACCATCTGTATTCATGTTCTCTGTGTGTAATCTGAGTTTCCTCTGAAAACTGTATTCCATGCAAAGACATGCAGTTAGGTGATCTTGTGTTTCTAATATTGCCCATACTGTGAGATTGTGTGTTTACCTTGTAATGGACTAGTATCCCCTCCTGGGTGTACCCCAGTCTTTTACTCTGTGCTCCCTGTCCGAGATAAGCAGACTGGATGAATAACGGATGGACGGATAGATGGATAATCTTTTTATCCGCTTTTTTGACGAGACTACTTATCCTGACCAGTGTTTCAGGTAGACATTGCCATCTCGTGGACAGCATGAGAACTGTCACTCAATTCTTAAAGGCTCGCCTTTGTCAGCTTTACACGTATCTAGCGTGTGGTTTTATGTAAAGCAACATACAATTGGAAAAGCAAAGTCAAGGGCTCAGCGGGGAAATCAGTCTATCGACCATGGGACTTAAACCGGTGACCTTCTGATCAGTAGCATAGTGTCCTAACTAGGGCCACTTTAATGCAGGGGCTTTCCTGGGCTGAACTAAAAGGGGGATCAATCAGTGGTATAGTTAGAGATGAATAGGTAGGGGGGCTGAGTCTTTACTGGGGGGGGGGGGGGGATAACAAACGGTTCCTGACTTAAGCCAATAAATACAAAACATTTCATCTTTTCATATTCTTTTTTGCTTTACATATTCCAGTCGTGATTGTAAATGTACCATTTATCCATTTAACATGATCAAATGTGTTTATATTTATTTGTATATTTGCCTCCACAAATTTGAAAGCTTCAGTAATTGTTTACCTACCTCTGCAATCGTTTTGTTGATGCTTTTTAAATCCAGTCTTCCTATTTATTTTCATAATAGAAAGGATTTTTTGAAAGCACATAGCCATGTTTCATTTATGTGTGTGCCAGACGTTTTGAGAACATCGTGCCCTGCTAGATACCTTTAGAGAGAATCTGGCATGTTTGGGCTTTCTAATGACTAAATAAAGAATGACTAAATAAAGAAATAATATTGTGTATCTGCAGTATACATTTGTGAGAATTAAAAATGTACTTTTTGATAAATAATTATTCTTATTGTGTATAGCAGTGCAATAAGTCGCACTGGTTGCTAAGGAGAGATTGAAATCTATAACCACAAAAATTGGCACTGCTGACATTAATTATGGGACACAGGTCTTCAGAGGCAAGATATGTAGGGTGTGCCTGATAGATAAAACATTGCACAGACTCTGGGGGTTCATTAAAGTGGTAACTCTTACATCATTTCTTGAATGTAAACAATAACACAAGACAAGGTTCTGTAAAATTGTGCCACATTTTGCCTGTTAAAACTTGACTTGAGAGCAATATAGCTTTTATCCTGCTTCAACATTTTAACAATCCATCTATCCATCTTGGAGCCAATCCCGGAAGCTGTGGGCACAAGGCAGAGAACAACCTAGGATGGGGTGCCAACCCTTGTCAGGGCACACTCACACACCCAGGATGAGGTGCCAACCCATGTCAGGGCACACTCACACACCTTTCTATTATAAACATTTCAGCTCTTATAGGTCGAAGTGTTCTTGAAATGATTCATTCTGACTCATTTTTATCTCGCTGTGATCTGTTTGGCATAAGAGGAAGTGCCCAGGAAAGTGAATCTTTTTTTCGTACCTGCGCTTATGAGGTTCACGGTAAATACAAAAAAAAGTGTTATATAGCTATGAGTTTGTGTAGAATGAGTGTGTGGCTGTGTGTGTGTTTTGCTTTTATTACATTATGGGGACCAAATGTTATTTTGATGTTGTAGGGACTATTTTTCAGGTCCTCAAAAACATCTGTGAATGCAGTCAAAAAACTAAAAATGCAAAAAGCCTTGTATTTTGTTTGGTTTCTTATGGTTAAAGTTAGGGCTGGGTAGGGGTTAAGTTTATCATGTTGGGATTAGAGTTTTCCCCATAGAAATGAATGGGGAGTCCCCACAAAGATATAATTATGAACCTGTTTGTGTGTATGCGCTCACATGTGTGTGTGTGTGTGTGTGTGTGTGTGTGTGTGTGTGTGCGCCTCTGTGAGTCTGTGTTATCAGTGCACAGAGAATGGAAGCTGTTGGGAATTTATGTCAAGATTTCTGGTGGAGTTTCCTCTGCAACAGGAAAATCTAGCTTCCTTTGTTCTGCCACGGCCTGGAGCTTTGCGGTACTCTGGACGCGACTGTAGCCTGCATCTAGTCTGAAACACATCGGCTATTTCACTACCAACTAACTGTGGGCAGGAGGTACAGTATGGAGTATGAGCCCAAGAAACATAAAAAGGTGGGTTACATTGAACCACAAGTTCTTTCTGTTGCTATGTATATTTATCTGACAGTGAGTCCTGTACCTTACAATGGCTACAATTTTGGTTGTCTTTGGAACACTACAGCTCCTAGTACCCTTTAAAATGTAATCATACTGATCATCTTGTGATCGCTGCATAGTATCCATGGAGAAGCTTTGTGTTGGTGTCAAAATGTATTGCTTTACTGTTGTTGTTGCTGTTTTATAGAAATGGAAAACTACTTTTTTATTCAGTATACATTGTTTCTGTGTGTGTGTGTGTGTGTGTGTGTGTGTGTGTGTGCGCATATGTGTGTGTGTGATGTTTGAGCTGTTTAAATAAAAATTGTATCAAAACAGTATTTGTGAACTTTACCTTTTTTGTGAGGTCCTTTTGTTATATAGTTCTGGACAGTGTATTTATGATAATATCCAACTGAGCCACAATGTAAGACGAAATGCTACTTTAAAACAAGGCAAATGTTACAAAATGGCTGTCGTAAAAGCCCACCTGACCTGATAATGACTACATTTGGCTACAGTAACAGACTTCTCCTCCATCCAGGGATTAGTTTCCCCCATCAGACGCTTGGTCTTCCCCAAGTCGGGGCGCAAGCAGGTGGACAGAGGCAGTCTGTACCGGCGGCCCCTCCATACTGTCCCACTTTACCCTCCAGATTACCTCATCCACCCCGAAAGGCTGATCTTTGATTATCTGGAAAAAGAGGTGAAGGTGAGGTACTCCGGCTGCACACAGACATGCCTAGCTTATGGTTCCAACCAGAGCATTGTAAGTCAATTTCTTCGTTAAGCGAGTTGACGCGTACACCTGGCCTGCTGTGACCTACGCTAGGCTCTCCTATAAACTTCACACTATGTACTTGTTGGTTCAGAGTCCCATCAATCAGGCTCCTTTATAGACATTTGTCACAAAGGCACTTTATTTATGTCCACAGCAGCCTCTGCAGAAGTTGCGTAAGCTAGACTGCACACTGTGTAAATATTCACCTAAAACACGGTCTTTATCTCACCAGTTCCTTGGCCATTTGACCTGGGTTTCCTGTTCCTTAAACCCATCTAGTCGTGATGAGCTGCTGCAGCTGCTGGACACTGCCCGGGTGAGGAGAGCTATGTACGCAAAACTGTGTTCATGCATACAGGAAGCAATGCAATATGCACTATTATAAGGTTTTAATACTGGGACAAGACTTCTCGTGTCAGGTACCTACCCTCGGGTTTGATTACAGATTAGTGTACTTTACTCATCCATTTGATCTGCCAGCAAGCTGTGGGGTGAGAGAATAGGATGGGCCAGGCTCCAGCACCGCTGGAACAAATGGGGTTAGGGATCCTGCTCAAGCACCCAACAGTGGTATCAATCTGTTGGCCATGGGATTTGAACCAGCAACCTTCTGATCACAGGCACACAGTCATAACCCTCAGAGTGATACAGCATCCCCAATCCCCACACACACACACATACATATATATATTGTGGGAACCAAATGTCACCATTATATAATGAAAACAAGTGAATGAGTATTTAGACTGTGGTACCTTAAATCCAACAAGTTACCCCGTTTTGCAGTACAGGCCACGGGAATAGAATGCAAGGATAACTAACCAGAACCAGAAAGGAACATAACAGAACACAAGGAGGGAAAACCTGGCACAAGAAAACTAATTTAGAAAATATACACCGCAAACAAAAATCCATGAAATACAAATAAACAGATGAGGTTTGCCCTGTGACAGCCTCAAACCCATGACCAGCTGGACTCTAAGCCCCATGCTCATACATAATATACTGTAAAGATGTTCCAGCGCAAACACATTTCATCCTGATATTTAGCAACTGAGCCTATGTGTCCTCTTCTAGACATTAAAAGTGTTACCCTTCAAGTTGAGCCAAGAGCAGGACTGTATCCTCAGCCTGTCAGCTCGCTGCCTACTGCTTACCTGGCGAGACAACGAGAAGCTCTTGCTGCGAATCCCCACACATGAGATTGCTGCTGCCTCCTACCTGCGAGATGATGCACTGCACCTCCTAGTGCTGAAAACAGGTGATGCAGAAAAATACAGAAGAAAATCACCCTGTTAACATATCTGTTGCCCAGCAACAAATAATATAACGGCAAATTACTTTTCACACTATGTGCATTTTGTACGTTAATGCATAGTATGCCTTATTGATGTGCTATTTTGATTTTAATAATACAGGCCTGAATGTGGACACAGTAGTTGCAGATGGCAGTTTAGAAAAAAAGCCGGGAGGTATTGAGGGACGCCGGCAGACAGTCAGCAATCCTGACCCACGGCCATCAGGGGGCACTATGGAGCGTCGACACACCATCTGTGGAGTGGATTGGAAGCCTTCATCCAGACATGAGGCCAAACAAACGGCAGGTGGAGGTGGAGCAGGAGGAGTCCAGGGAGGGGTTCAAGGAGGAAGTGGGGTGACAAGTACAGGGGGAAGCTTAGAGCGAAAGCGAGTGAGCGGTAGCTGGGAGCGCAGACAGACCCACAAAGCAGGAGGGAGTTGGGACCGCCGGCCCGTTGGGGGCAGCTGGGAAAGGCGAAACACCAGTGCGATAGGTGGGAGCTGGGAGAAGAGGCACGGCGGCAAGCCAGGGGGCAGCTGGGAAAAAAAACAAACAGCAGGGGGCAGCTGGGAGCGAAGGCACGCCTGTACAGGCAGCTGGGAGAGGGGCAAGTCCTACGGAAGCTGGGAGAGACGGAATCACAACCCGCTGGAGCCAACTCCCTGCCCGGACGCCTACTGTAACCTGGTGATACTGGCAGTGGAAAACAGGGTAAGGTGACACCAGCCATTAACAGACACCAGGAACACAGATTTACTGTGAAACAGTATAAGTTCAGGAGAGGTCAGCATCATTTTAACCTCACACTGAAAATGTATGCAAATGTATAACCATGTTTTTGTGAGGTTACTGTGGCACCCAGTGCAGGCTTCCCTCTGGGGGGGGGGGTTGGGTTCTGGCTATTAATTTTTTGACCAGGGGGAAATGGAGTATCGACGGTAGAAATTGTTTAACTTCAGGGAGTTTGTGGGTGTCCATCTGCAGGAGACTCCCTGAACTTCCAGGAGGTGGGATGTCTGTCACTGTTGTATAACATGGCTTTTACGTAATATCCAATATTAATGTAAGCCACTAAGGTGCGTGTGCCACCTGGAAATAGGCCTCCCTCTTCTGAAGTTTTTTCTCAAAAGTAACAGTGCCCAGCTGGGGGGATGTTGAGCTCACCAGCTGACTGCATTGATAATCTTTCTCAGGATGCTGCAGAGGAGTACTGTGCTTTGATCTGCCAGATGTTTCAGATCATATATGGACACCAGAGTATTGAGTGTGTGGATCGTGCTGGCTACCATTACACTACCCCTGACAACTACTGGCTACAGAGGAGTGAGTCAGCTCAGCGTGAAACTGGCACCCGGGACCCCTCATACATGTATAAACTTAGTCATAAATGAATGTACATGGTCAGACATACTGTATATACAAGCATGGGGTTATCCTTGCTACCCTGAGGTTAGCCTAACACATGTAGTGTTTACCTCATGCTCATCAGCATGGAGTTAGCATCACACTCACAACCATGGGGTTAGCCTCACACTCACAGCCATGGGGTAATCCAAACGCTTGCTAGCATGAGGTTACCTTCACACTCACTAGCATGGGGTTAACCTCATGCTCGCAGTGTTAGCCTCACACTCTTCAGCATGGGTTTAGCATCATGCTTGCTAGCATGGGTTTAGCCTCACACAAACATGGGTTTAGTTTCCCAGTCACAAGCAGGGGCTTAACCTCACACTCACTTGCATGGGGTTAACCTCATGCTCACAGTGTTAGCCTCACACTCACAGCCATGGGGTAATCCAAACGCTTGCTAGCATGAGGTTACCTTCACACTCACTTGTGTGGGGTTAACCTCATGCTCACAATGTTAGCCTCACACTCATCAGCATGGGGTTAGCATCATGCTCGATAGCATGGAATTAGTGTCACACTCACAAGCAGGGCTTTAAATTCACACTCACTAGCATGGGGTTAGCTTCATACTCGCTAGCATGGGGTTAGCCTCACGCTTATACATTCTATCTCATATATTAGAACATGCAATATAGGTTCACACACAATATACACATCATTTAGAATACAAGCATTATCACTTCTGATAGAGAAGGAGATCATATTTAATAATGAGTATAGCCCAACCAAGCGTTCTGGGTGAAAAATTCTTTTGCAAAAATGCTGAGAGAACTGTATGTACATCCCTTTCATAAATTTTGCTGTGGCCTTTGGATTCTCAGGTGACAGCTGCCTGACAGATATGACATATGGTTACGATGCAGATTTCAGCTGCTGCAGCTCTTTGTAAGTGTCACTTTTCCTAAATCAAACGGTACCTGCTGACCCCAGACATTTTGCACTGACACTCTTCCCCATCACCATGTAAATTTATAACATTTTCCTGGAAAATTGGTTTGGAATTCTGTTAGAAGCTCAGATGGGGGACGCATATTTATATAACCAGCATTTGACAAGTGTGTTTTTACAACTTGTCCTAAAATCTCTGTGTGCTCTTTCCCCATAGCGATGGATCACATGAGACCTTTGACCCTTATTACAGTGAGAACTACAGTGAGAGCTCCTCCCTCTCCCTGCATGACTCCTACTGCAGTGCTGCCTCAATACACAGTGATGGAGAGCCCAGCAGTGAAGGCTTACAGCTCATGCAGGAGTACATGATTACAGTGAGGCCCAGGATTTGCCTACAGTGTCCGAATGCAATGCCCATTGATGGACCATCCATTTCACACGCTATATCTGGGCTATTCAAATCACGGTCCTCAAGGGCCGAGCACTGCTGATTTTCCAGCCTCCCTTTATCCGTGAGCTGGGTATGAAGCCTCTGTGGCCAATCATAATCAGGATTATTAAATGAAATACCTGAGATGACTGAAAACAAGTCCTGGATTTGGAATCTAGGGCCAGATTTGAAGAACCCTGCAGTAGATTCATCCAGAATAACAGAAACCAACAATTAGACAAAATGTAGAAAATAACAGAAAAACATTGTACTAATTTTATAAGTAAAACAAATTTCGAACATGTTTTTTTTTTAATTATTGCAAACCTATTCACATACATCTTATGATTAAAGAGAATGTGACTCAATAATATAGTAATTAGAGCTATTTATGGCACTTCCAATCCCCAGTGTCCCTTTGTCCTTCACAGCTAAGAAGCAGACTGAGTCCCCAGGAGATCCAGGAGTTTGCGCTTCTCCTGCGGGAGTACCGCATGGGTGCACCCATCCAGGAGTTCTGTTCAGACCTCCTCCAGCTGTATGGAGATACCAGAAAATTTCTGTTGCTTGGTGAGGGATCTGTGCCAAGTAGATTTCATTTTCCTGGCAAGACAAAGTGTCTTCTGTTCCTGCCTCTGCTAAAGGTTTCTACCCTGTGCTACAAAGATCTGGTGAAGATTCATAAATATTCATACGTGAACATCCTGAAACATGTTTTTTTGATGACGGTTAGCATTGCAAACCATTCATCCAGACATGAGGCCTACTAATAAATATTTATTACGGCCCGAACTTACAAGAACTGTGCAGATAAGGAGAGAAATAATGGAAAAATTGCCCCATCTGGACCCTTAATCCAATTTCCTTGTTTGCATAACTAGGATCCAGTTCATCCATTAACCAAAGTCTACAGCATAGGGCAGCCCAAAGGGTCTACTTGTTGGCTATGGAAGATACAACTGTATACTGTATGTCACTGGTCCAGATTATAAATGCTTACAGCAGCAGTGGGCAAAGACCTGCTGTCACTTTTCCATGAGCTTGCAGAGATTGTGTACAGGATGAGAACACACATTTGTACTCGCAAATATTCTCTAAACAAATGTTTCATTTTTCCTGGGCTCTGAGTTGATATGAACAGATGAGCCTTTGTCAAATTCAAGTCCTCACTTGATCAAACAAGCTGTGTTGTTCAGGAATATGCTTGGGAGGGGCCAGCCCCAAGGTAAAGAGAGCAGTGTAGTTACATTTACAGATCCCGTGTTTGTGTGGGTATCTTCAAGAATAATGACAGCATCACAGACCAGGGGCCTGAATCATAAAACCTGATTTCTTGCTTACCCAGATAACCTATCAGACTTAAGGTACCCCAGTTTAAATGGACTTTACCTTTGTTCTGTTACATTTAGGCCAGACTACCTTAAATCTGACAAGTTATCTGGCTAAGTACGAAATTCTGGGGGATATTTCATGAAAATAGTTAAAGAAAGCCAGACTTTCCCAAAAAAAGATAGACTCAAACTACCGCCATCTCTAAACTTAGCCTCTTGTCGTTCCACTAACGCAGTTCAGCTGTAACTAATCAAGGCTCATACAAGACAGACTTGCATAGTCTCACTTAGTGCAGAACAAACGCTGCTGATGGAGCTGTATTAAGAATACAAAGATGTAATCGCTAAAAAAGGCAATACTCTGACCATAAATAAAGTGAGGGAGTTGGCTTGGCAAAGAATTGCACACAGACTAAATGTGTAAGTTATGTAAATGTTACAAGTGCCTGGTACAGGGGCTCGGTGGTACAGTGGTTCATGCTGTCACCTTATACTGCCAAAGTTCCTGATTCAATCCCCATAGCCAATGGGGGACCTTCTGGATTGAGTTCACATGTCATTCTTACTGTATAATCTTTATTCTTTGAATACCGTAAATACTTTCAATCACATCTATGTCAAATGTTCTGCACAAATAACCATATCTTGTCTTTGCTTTTTACTAATAAACTTTCAAAGTAGACTGTGACTAAACAAAATATGATATCTTCCTGTTCATATCATTTTATCCATTTTTTTTCCAATGTTTCATTTATTGCATTTCATGTTTGACCTTTGTAATATGGGTATGCTTTTTATTATTTTGGAATTAATTGGAATGCTAAGGTGTGATTTTTGTAGGCTTTATTATATTGATCACATGACATGAGTAGTGACAGCACAGAATTTCATCTGACGGAACGATCTTTCAGGAATCTGTTCCCACACATCAGACGTTCTTTGAGACAATGCTTAACTAAACAAGACAGTTAACCTGGTCTGGAGCAGACTTGTTCACTCATGTAAGTTACCATGGTGACTCAGCAGGGATTCATTTAAGACACTTTGATGGAACGGAACTCCCACTTAAATGAGCCAGACTTGTCAAAATAAGTCAGACTTTCCCTTAATCCTGCCTCGTGGAATACTCCCTTGTTAGTCCTTAGTTACCCTGTTTAGTTCCTTGAGTTAATATTTAGTTTAACCTGTGACGTGAGCCAGACTTGTTGAAATAAGTCAGACTTTCCCTTAATCCTGCTTCATGGAACACCCCATTGCTTTGTGATACAGGCCCCTGCTATATGGGCTTAACTTCCATACGTACTCCTCTATTTTAAAAACAGATTAGCAGGGAGATACGTATGGCGCCGTAATAGGTGCAGAGCAGATGTCGCTCATGTCGAATCAGAGACAAAGGAGTCCAAGAAACCATCACAACAGCAAAAACAATAAAATAGCAAAAGAAGGAGAACAATAACAACGATAATAATAACATTAATAATAATATTAATAATAATATGATATGATATTGTTGTTATTATTATTATTATTATTATTATTATTAATTTGTCTGTATGCAATATCCCTGCTTCAAATACAGGTATGAGGCCCTTCATCCCAGACAAAGACGTTGGCATCTTTGAGAGCTTTCTAGAAGGCATTGGGATACGGGAAGGTGGGATCCTGACAGACAGCTTTGGCCGCATCAAGCGCAGCATGAGCAGCACTTCTGCCACGGCCGTGCGTGGCTATGACATCTGGTCCCTCCCTTCCGGCTCGCAGGACTTCAACAGGATGATCACTGACATCACGCATGACATTGAGGCACTGGGCTTCGAGGAGGGTGAAGGAGACATTGAGGAAGAAGACTACTACCTGTGAGGCTAGCCAGCCAACACTGAGATACGGACAACCTCTCATCCATTTAAATTTAAATTTAGGAATACATTTTGTTCCTTTTAGAATATAAACGGGACAAAGATTCACTGAGACCTGGTTAGGACATCTTTCCAGTTCTGGAAAAATCCTGTAATGAACATGTGAATAGTTTCAGACTGATATGCAGCGGGGGGGTCTGAAGCCTATCCCTATGGATGGATGGATGATATGCAGCGGTGGATAGTCCTCGTCCAGAAAGCAAAAAATTTTGTTTCGTCCACCCACAGCATAAAGAGTCACAGTGACGGCATAAAGAGTCGCTGCAACTCCCTAATTATATTACTAATTAGACTGGCTTGCCAAAGAGTCCTCACTTCTGGGTTTGAACAGCTGACCTAAAGGTTATCCAAAAAACCTGCATGCACACTGTTTTAGTGCATTGCATTCAAACTGTTCAGGAATGCAATGGAATTAAACATTTACTATGAGAAGATAGTGTTTGTATGACTTCCTGTGCCATTCTGTGATTATAGTTTTCCCAGATGGTGGCGTTCAAGCATACGACTCCCAAAGGTCACTTGTGTAATGTGAACTTTGTAACAACTAAGCAAAACTGATTTGGACATGTAATTGAAAATTCTGAATCTTTATTGAATAAATACCAGGAAAAGCTGCACCAGCTAAAGTACTTTTATTATTTAATGTGAATATTTACAGTATGATAAAATATGCAGTACTGTGCAAAAGCCTTAGGCAGTTAAAGAAAGTGATGTTTAAATGATTTTCATGTTGGTGTAAAACTATGATGTTAAGCCTGTGTGTTGAGCATTTCAAAACCTCTCCTAAAGTCACCCCAGTATTTAGAGCAACCATCCAATACACCCATATATGACCACTAGCAAACTCGCATAGCTAGTCAATATCTCATTGGCTTTTTAAAACTAATTTAATTGATATAGTAAGCTAGCAGTAAAATTTAACAAATACATGGAATGGCTGGGGTGCCCCTGAGGTGAGGTTTTGGAACTGAAGTGGTGTTCAACTACCCATTCAATGAGATATCAGTAACTTTTTGGACAACAGAGGAAATCCCTTTGAATTCTTATTGTTACCTTTAATTTGCATATGTCGTAATGGTAAACTGTGTTTTGTGTTCTGTGCAAGTATACACTTACTACCCAGATAAATAGATTTAAACATTTTCTTTGACTGCCTTCGACTTGTGCACAGATACTGTAATATCACTGGATATAACAACCACATAAGAAGGACAATACTAAATAAACAGAGAAGTAAACAACAGAATTCCGGGATATTGAGTTTACACAGTGGGCATCAGATTTACAAGAGCTAACAAGCTAAATCAGACATCCATAAATAACAAGAGATCCAATAAACTGTGTGGTATCCATGAAAGTACAGAGGACACTGAGTACAAAGTTAGGGCTAACTTGCTTTTCGTCACCCTTTCTTACTCTAAAGCTGGTTGATGGAAAATTGAGTGTGCAGTGTTTAGTCCGAGGAAGAAAGCCTTTGGGTTTACAGGATTACACACAATAGGCATGTTTTCAGAATACCAAACGGAATGTGAACTCTGAAAGCTCAGCAGTTATCTTATATGGGTACAGACAGACAAGCACTTATCTCACATAACCATATCACTTCACTTATTATGGTAAACGGACTCTTGCCAACATGGATGTTTCTCTAGTCTTAATGTTTTTTTTTCCTGTCTGTTCATCACATTTTCTTTGTCTATTCATTCTATGAAATTTCAGTGTTTCGCTCTTCTGGGCCCTCCATCAACTCCACAGAAGGGTCTCCACATCAGTGTCAGAAAACCAGAAAATCTTTTTCGAAATTCTCATGTATCTTTATATGTATTATATAAATTCAAATGCAACCATGAAATACTTGTATTACTTCGCTACAACATCTATCCTGTTCAGCCTAGAAACCTTCTTTTGTTGTTTTTCTTGTTTCATATCACATACGAACTACTGAGCAATTTATCGAGTATTTTCCCTCCAAACGAATGTTGCACATCCCACTACTGTCTACAGCTGCCTTCTGCATGAAACTACTAACACTACCCTAATGGAATCCTCCTGCCAACGCTGTGAGTTTTGCCTGCATGTTCTTCCAGGGATGACTGGTTGACACTGCCTCGATCCCATCAGGTTAATAAGATGAGGTGTTGCAATTCTCGTGACATGCTTCATGTCGCATGATGTCAGATGATGTGTTTTAAGTTGATACATTTAATACATTTATTAAAGGACACCCAAACTATATCATATGATTGCAAAGTACAAATATAAATTAAGCAGTAAATCGGAATGGGCAAGACATGTATCTGGATTTGACTGCGAATACCCCCGTAGTCTGTTTTCACGGCCATCCTGGGCTCATGGCAGTCTTTTAGGAAAGTATTCTGTGCCATTCCTCGCGCGAGTACATTCAACAGCCAATAAGCTCCAGCCGAAGTCGTCTTACTTTACATAATCCCCGGTCGATCCAATTAGCGCGCAGTGGGTGTGGCCTTATCTGCACGCCGGGTAGAATGCCTTCGGTTTATGATGTTTTCGTCACTTGAGGATGGCGACTGCAGCCGTCGGCGAGCAGAGTATTTCAGGAAATAGTTCAGTTAATCCTCAGAAAGACCACCTGCGGAAGAGTAGAGATTCGCGCAGGAGACAGGCTGCCCTCCTCTTTCTTAATAATATCTCTCTTGACGGACGGCCTATTTATCACTACAGCAATGGGGAGAATGATGAGAGAGAGACGGAATTTCAAGGTTCCGAAGCCGGAGCGGCGGCTGGGAGACTCTGTGCAGCCAGCAGCTACGGGACCTTCCCCGCTCTGTCACCCTCCGTGAGCAGCGGCTCCTGTGGCACCGCACCGAGGATCGGGGTTTTCAACGTCCCCCCGATTCGGGTTCTGCCCACGGACTCAGAGTTTAATGCTGTCGAAAGGGGGGAAATGTCCCTGGAGAGGGATCGGGGCGCCTTCTCGTCCCAGGGGAACCTTCTCTCCCCGAGCGGGCAGACTCTCTTAGGAGCTCGGAAATCGCCGACCCTGCTCTCAGTGCAGACTTTCAATCCGATGACTCTGGATTCCAGGCAAAGGTATTTGACATTCGCTTAAAATGTGCAATATTAAGTTTTCAATTCATAGCATCTTGTTTCTTGTGTAGTTATATCAGTATTTCTTCCAAGTTAATCAGCGTATAAAGACCTCTTCTGTTCCAATCGATACATCCTGCAGCAAGTGCAAGTTAAAGGGCTATTTTAGTGTCCGGAGTTGTTACCTAGATAATTTAATAGTAATATACACAGGGTACTCTGTGTCTGGCAGCCGGACCTTGTTAGATAATTACTGGTGATGCGACTAGTCCTTTGACACTGTTGCTTATGTAAAATGTGATGTTGTAGACAGTCCCAGACAGCCCCTCGGGATCTTTGCTATATATTGAAGTATATAGGGTGTATCAAGAACAGTATTTCTCATCACTTTTAAAATACTTTATAGTGGGTCGTGCTGTATGGAAACCCGTATATTAATACGTTTGTTAGCTTTTTTTTCCCTAAAAGGTGTCATGCCTTACGTATGAAATAATTTCCGCCTTCGTTTGGGTTGGATATCCATGCTTATTTTAAACAAATAGGATATCACTCACCTCTCCTGAAAAACAATCATTTCAATTGAGACATACTGTCCGTAGGATATTGTAATTATAATCGATTTTCTGTAAACAGAAATGACTGCATATGTCATTTCTATTTTTTGAAAGTCACACTCTTGAATACACAATGTACACGCCCCGTTTGTAAATACGCGTGAATCAGTTATGAGTTATATTCGCTTAGGTTCAAGGGCACCCTATGGACAGTCTGATTGTGTGTCAAAGATTTTGTGTGGAAAGTTATACGATAGGAAAGTTATTTAGAAATGTGAAGCATTACTTCCTGTTTGTTAAAAATCCCACTCACATGCTTCCACATGACATCATACATTGAATGAGTGCATGTCCAAACAAGGCTGTTTTCACTGGTTTGTGTGTCTTTTAGAAGAGGCAAGAGTTCTTTTAATTGCAATGGGTTCTCTTCTGTGCACAGCTGTATCTATGTAAAAGCCAACTGGTGCTTTTGGCTTGCATTCCAACTTGTTGGATTTGTCAAAAGGGTCATTGTGTGCATGCCTCAACATTACAAAAAAAAAAAACATTTGGTTTCAGGTGTGACTGTAGGTGGTGCAGAGATGTTTGGGTGGTTTATTGGTAAAAATACAGAGAAATACGTCTTTGTCAACAAAATACAAAAAATACAAAGACTTCATGTCCTGGCACATAATTTTTTTGAGTTGAACATCATGCATAAAAACGCTGGAATCTCAAAGTTAAACTACCATCCTCCTAATTATAAGCACAGCCCAATGTTTTGCCATCCGGTGTTGATTTTGTCAGCGCCAGTGGTAAATGCACATGTTAAAGATTATAGGGTGTACTTTCTTCTTTGACCTGCGATGTTTACACTCCAAGACATTTTAATTAGGAGTGATCTAAACATCAGGAATCACTTTGAAAGTTAGTTAATCATTTGAAAGCAAGTCTGATTTCCAAGAAGTCATTATGTAGTTATGTTATTGTTGACAATTGGCTATTAGAAGTGTTTCATTTTTCAATCATTAGCAATAGATGTTGCATAGACAATTTTGTACTGTATTCTCATTGTAATGAGAATGTTTTTCTTTTTTTATAATACGTAAACCTTTTGTGTTATCGCAAAACTGTCATGTCTCCTTCAAAGTAAAACGTTGAACTTAAAGTGGGGAAAGACACAATTTTTAACACGATTAAAGCATTAATTTGAATAAATGTTCTCCATAGACCAATAAAATTGCATACCTGAACCTCTCAAGGTTGATTATTACATTTTGTTAGTATAGAGACGACCCCAGTTTTTATTTTTTTTTGAAAATGGTTAATTTCTCTTGAATTGTGCTTGGCTCATTTGTTTAATTATTGCCCACATGTTAATTATACGAAATGGAAGATATTGCTGAGATTTGGCAGTTCAACTGACGAAACCTAAATTTTAAAACTTAAATTTTAGCTTTAGTTTATTATTTTCTCTGTGAGGTTGTAAGGCTAATAGTTGTTTTCTGTGGATTCTGTCAGTTTTAATGACATCCAGGCAGCAAACTATTTAGCTAACTCTGCCTGCAACCAGCTCCACTTTGGGTACATGATAGGATCTGGAGGTCACGAAGCCTTTTCCCCTGGAGTTATAATATAAACAAGAAAGGAAGTCATCAAGTAGGGTTCACCAGGAACAACCAGCCCTCAAGATAATTTAGTATTTCAGATTTCCAGGGAGAACACATTTCCAAAAGTGCAGTAACAACTTATGGCAACTAGTTTCAGTTCCCATTCAGAAGCTTGTGTGAATTTGCTGAACGATTCCTGCTTCAGTTTTAAGTGCCAGCTCTGTGACATCACCCTTCAAAGCAGAAAATCATACAAGTTCAATATAAATGCATATATATAATCAGACAACATTTAATAACTGACATAGTAAAGCACATTTGGAAATTCACAACTCTGAGCAGCCATTTGGCTGCGTGAATCACTGTAATGCTGATTTATATTTGTTGACATGGTTAAGACATAGTTAGTCCCTTAGACACTGAATATCTGTGCTTAATGCATTGCGTCTAAACATCTGTAGTTGAACTGTCATCCTCAATTTATTTTATATTATTTTCAATCCACAAGAATTGCTTGTCATGCAATTTCAAAAATGTATATAGCAATAAAAACTAAATGGATCCCGAGAAGATCTTTAAATATTTAGTAATAATCTAAATATTTAAAGGAAAGTGGTTAATCCTTTTGTGCATGCGTGTGTATATATGTGTGCATGGGAGTGAGACAGTGCTGTACGGTTGTTTTTCTGTGCCTGGGTTAAAAAAAATTGTCCTGGCAAAAGGTGTAAGATGTTGTGCAAAAAGTACTGACATCGCCCTCTGCAGCCTGTGATCTGGAACCTACAGATCTAGTCTTTCTCTTAAAGCCCAGTGCCTCTGGTTGGTGGTGCACAAAAATACAGAGCAGATGGAGAGCACTCTGGGGGAGAAGGGCAGAGGAACAGTTGCATAACGTTGTCCAGTCCAGGCATTTCCAAGCAGAAGGTATTTGCCCTAATGCCTGGCCCACGGTCTGTGGCTGAGGTCGCAGTGTTAGAGTGGTGAGCCTATAATGGCCTCTTATGCAACAGACAGTGGAAAGAGCTACAGCGTCTCTCTAGCCATCGATGATGCAGCTGGGTTGTTTGCCAGATTTTATTTTAAGGGCAGCAGGCTACTGCATGTTTTTGCCTCTAATATAATGGGTAAGTGCAGGTAAGTTACATATGGGATCAGTTAGGATGCCCATGGTTGTTATTGAGCACTTAACATAATTGTTCTACCTTTTGAATGGTTAAAACGTGAATGTAGGTTAAAACACCCCAAATATTTGATATTGAGTATTAATGATCTTATGTTGAATAGGCCTGAACTTATACAATAATAGCTGTAGGCAAATATGTGCATAGTGGAATGTAACTGGAGTTTTAGGATTAAGAGAGAGAGCAGATTAGTGCTACACATTGATTTCCATATTTGGGAAAATTCGCTGAACTGTCTGTTAGGTTTCTGATTTCCTTGTGGAAAGGATCATACTCTCTGGACGCAGCTGCTTCATGTTGCAGGAGTCCCCTGTTTCCTGGTGTTTTAATGGCCTGAAGTTACGGGGGGGCTCCTGCCACTGGGCCTGTCTATTGTGTGGAAATGTGCGATTATGAACTAAACAGCCGCTAAGTACACAAAGACTTTCTCCAGTTTCCATTTGCATCATTACATCAGTGATAAGCAGATGCACTGTAGCCGGTGACTTGAACATTTTAATTGTAATAAGTGAATGTTGTAATTGATAGTTGCATGAAATATTGAAGAGCTGGGTGAGTCCCCAGGTGTAAAGTTTGTGCAAGGTTTGCTGTGATGAAGGTTTGTAATTTAAATAATGAAATAAAAGTTGTCAGTCATCTAATTACTACCCACGGCTATAGGTGCCATTGTTAAGTCAGCAGAGGAAAGGCAAGATCAGCTGCACCTGTGCATATCATGGCGCTTTGCTGCTTGTCCCCAGTGCTATGCAGTGTTGTGTAACGAGTCGTGACTTCACACCCATTATATTTCCTGTTTTTTTTTTAGGGGGTGGCCCTACTGTCTCTTTTTCAGAAATGGGTTTCGGGGGGGGGAGCACCATGTCATAAATGTGTGACTTGTTTTGTCAGCTATTGCTGTTATGAGATTTAACACGAGTCCCCTGATCATAGTAAATACTTGAGTAAGTATTAGAGAAGATCACGATAACATAATTAACTTGTTAGATTGATGTAAAGCTCAAAACAACACAGAAATACAAATATCATTGTATCTGTCCTTCTGTTTTCCACTTATCCAGTGCTGCATCATGGAGTCTATGTCAGGAAGACAGGGTGCATCCTAAATGGGATGTCAATGAAATACAAATAAATACGGAAGTCTGTAGAGGACATGCCTCACTTTTTTTTGTTATCTTGAGATCACTACATTTTTCTCGTGATCTCGACATAACCCCTGTCACCTTCCCGTGATCTCGCGACAGGTTTAGTATTATCCTCGTGGACAAATGCAACAGATTTTACTTTGTTCATGGACTGTGCTAATCAGAAGACTTAATTAATCCTGGAGGAAATTAGGCCACATTGTGACTGCACAATCACACATAGATACGAAGACAAGAACAGTACAGTATAAGTATAAAAATAGGAATGATGTGTAAAACAAATTATGGCAGTGTTAAACATTCTAATAAATAAAAATAAAATAAGATAGAAAATCTCTGTACAGGAATCTAAAGTACCTTTGTCCAAAAGTTACAGAAAAAGTAAAAGTGTATTGTACCAATATCATAAGTAGTTATATCGCACTTGTTTGTAAAACCAAGTTAGACTTCGAACTGTGGGAAAAAGTTGAGATATATTGCACTGAATCATGGATACAAGGAAATAAGTGTGTCTGTTGGTGCTAGAATATTGTCATATTAGTGTTCGTCATTTGAGAAGGAGGCTCAGAAATTTGCAGCTATACCATCGGAGAAATTATAGTGAGCCTGAACGAGCAGTCAGTTTCATTACCAAGCAAGTGGAGAGTCCGGGATGTCTCCATGGTTACCGGGTGATGTTTGAAAGATGAAAAAATAATAATTTTAATTCGTGATCTCGAGATAACGAAAAGAAATAAAAAGTTCATATGTGTCCTCCACAGGCTTCCGTAAATAAAAGCTGTTTTACTGAGAAAAAAAAATTATACATTTTGTTAATGGGAATAAAAACGGCTCATTCCTCAAGTGGACAGTGTTTGTGCACGCGTCTTTGTCAACAAACAATTGTCAACAAGAACGTGAGGGAAAAAAATCGCTTAATACAGAAATCCATATAACTTCAAAAGGCTTGTTAACCTTTTCTCATGGGAATTTATAATAATCTGTCTTGAAGAAGTGAAATAGGACATTAAGTGATCTTCAGTAATATCATGCAAGGAGTACATTGATCACGAAACACAATACCAATATCAGCATATTCACTTTTAAAATAATTTTGCAAAATAATGCTTTTATGTAACACTTTCTGAATGCATAACTTTCCCACAGTATGTCCGCAAATACTGGTAACAGTATGTAAAGGCAAATTTTATTGCTTGTTTTGTCATTGGTCATCTGCTGAAGCCAAATGTAGCCAACAAAACAAATTTCTTATCATATAATTATCATCGTGTAATTAGTGTTGAATTACTGTATGTGACCATTTCTATTTAAAGGAACACTGAAATGACATTTTTGGGGTATGACAGAACTGCTTCCTGCTTCGTTTCACACATCTCTCTCTGCTGGCTCAGATCACGCACCCTGTCAGGCTCCACGAGGCCGAGAGCCGTGAAGAAGGTGCATTTCATCAAGAACATGAGGCAGTATGACACTCGTGGGAGCAGGTGAGCCACAAGACCGCATGTCCCATGTTCAGGAGCCAGATCCTCAGGACAGTCATTTCAAAGTACCCCACAGTTTTAGCTACAGCCTTTTGGGGCCGGTTTTTAAGTTTGTTTTCAGATCTCTTGGCCCAGTTTATGGTTTGGCCCAATGTAGCGTGCTACTAGTCTATGGTCCGATCAAAGACTTGATCTGTATTGCAGGTCATCCCAAAGTGAGCCTAAATGTCGGTTGGTTCAAGAGAAATTAATATAACAGTCTTATTTGGGTGACTTTCTCATCCCTTCTTCCTAAAATAGTTAAAAATGAATCCATGGTTTAAGTCCTGGCTTGGGCCCAATGGAAAAATTAAGTCACAAAAGGGCGACAGTGGTGACCACACGACGATGTTTCCGATTGTTATTGTTTGTTTTCCTGTTGAAAAGTTTTCCCAAGGTTTTTTTTTTTTCCTCCCCCCCCTCCCAAAAAAACCAGATAAGACTCTGGCACTTGCAATGTGACTTATTTGTCTGAAAGGGGATTTTTGTTTTATGTATGTTTTATATGTCTGCAACTTTTTTTGAGCCTCATATAAGTTGCCAGAAATCAAAGAGTAGAAACACCACAAATGGAGGGGTCATTTTAATGCCAGTGTTTCCTGGCTCACGTGCTGTCATGGGAAAAATTCTCTTTACAGCATTACCACACTCTGCTGTTATGGGATATGCCTTGGATGTATCCCGCTTTGGGTTTTCTCACGTCCTTTGCCTGCTTGCTTCTTGTCACGTGTTCCCGTTTCTAAATGCACAAAGCCAACAGAACTCCTGTACTGCCTGTTGCAGGATCGTGCTGATATGTGCCAAACGGTCCCTGCTGGCCGCCTTTTCAGTGCTGCCGTACGGCGAGAGCTTCCACATCAGGTACCGTATCACCTACACACCCTCTCGGTGCCTCCCCATCCCTGCGTCTTCTCCCACTCTTTCATTTTACTGTGGTAAATTTAAGATGAAATCTGATGGAAATTTGCCCTGAAATTGAGTCTTGCAGCCTGTCTAACAGGTAGCTTCTGATTTCGAATGTAAAAGCTTATTCTTCGTTTTCATGATTTTGTTTTGTTTAAAACAGTTTGGTAATACTTATCTGTAAGTAAATTCTGGAAGGAAATTAAAAATAGTTCTTTGGGGGGAAAAATGTTGGTTCTTTTTTTTCCAAAAGAATTTAGTTCCCTTGATAAGTCATCTTAATTAACCCTCATTTTATTACTGTGATCATGTTCTTTCCTGGCCAAAAAGACCATACATGGTAGTCAAAATTTCAAGTATGGCGTCACATTAATGTCAAACACATACACAAGTAAAGATATAATCCACTCTCAGGATATATAGTGCATCCGGAAAGTATTCACAGCGCATCACTTTTTCCACATTTTGCTATGTTACAGCCTTATTCCAAAATGGTTG
>JABFEA020000110.1:8825757-8837854 GCA_019775915.2 Cyphomyrus plagiostoma | reverse complement strand
GCCATTAAAACCCAGTCTTCCTGTGCGTCCGGCCTGGACCTCCATTTGTCCACCCTGCGCGCACGCACGCACGCACGTACACCCGCAACGCAACAACGTGTCTGTAACGAGCGCCATGCACCTGCAATTTTTTAAAATGCACCGCTTAAGTATCGATTAACAATGCACCACTGACTAGACATGTTTTTTTCTTCGTCAACAGCGTAATGTCATTTCACTGCTTTAAAACAGCAAAGTGCTGACAATGCGACGGCCACTCCTATGAGCAGAAAACAGGCGCAAAATCATTTGCTATTTTGACAACATGCATGCATAACCTGAAAATGAGCAATGCACTGGTACGAAACTAGCAAAACTATTTTCCATCACACTTTCCGCCAGTGCGAAATAG
The DNA here is from genome assembly GCA_019775915.2 of Cyphomyrus plagiostoma. Taxonomy (NCBI): domain Eukaryota; kingdom Metazoa; phylum Chordata; class Actinopteri; order Osteoglossiformes; family Mormyridae; genus Cyphomyrus; species Cyphomyrus plagiostoma. The sequence continues at coordinate 8,837,463 of JABFEA020000110.1, read as the reverse complement.
GGCCCTAGAACGTTTATGATTTTAACTTTATCCATCCATCCATCATGGACCTACTGCCTATCCTGATCAAGGTCATGGGGGCGCTGGAGCTTTTCCCAGGCAGCCCAGGGCATAAGACGGGGGGGGGGCACCCTGGGCGGAATGCCCGTCCATCGCAAGGTACCTGCATACTCATACCCACACATGTGCAATGACACTCTATAATCTGTTTAGAGATGCCAGTTAGCCTAATTGCTGATTAAGACTGTTGGAGGAAACCTTCCCAACAGACACTGAAGACACACACATAAAATGACACTATTTTTATATTGTCTATATAATATTGCCTATATTATACTGCTGAAGTAATTACATACAATGAATGCTACAAGTAGTTTGTGTTTTGCATGAAACATGGAAATGGAATATAGTGTTTCATCAAATGTTGTCCAGGTTCTAAAACTGATCTCTCCCTTCTGGAATTAATTTACAAGTTTATAGTTCTTAGAAGGGGACACGGTATGAAATACCCATAAATTCCGTGTTTAGGGCTCTGCTTAGGAAAGTTGTTTTGGAGAACATGTTCCTAATTTGAGTATTCTGACAAAGCGCCTGGTTTCAAAAATATACATATTTTGTCATTTTATAAGCCGTTCTACGGAGGTCCTGTAAACTTCTGGGAAACACATCCGTCTTGTAAAATGTAAAAAATCGTCTTCCTCTTGTCCCCGGGGTACCAGCAGTTCCCAGAATCTGTCCCTCATGCGCCATACGCTCTCTCCGCTCTCCATAATGATTTTTTCCTTTGGCAAAATAAACCCTCAAGCTTAAAGCTGCAGTGTGCATGCTACATTTATGCCGTTTACGCGTTCACGCCGGGTCAGTGGGCGAGAGAGAAGCGCTGGGTGCTTTCCCACGCCTGGCTTCCCAGACTTTGGTGTGGAGAGCTGCTGAACTTAGACCCCCGCAGCCCCACCCCGAGGGCTCCTCCCCTCCATCCCATCTGCACAAGCAGAGCACTCAGAAAGCAAATCGCTGTTCGTGTTATACAAGTGGTTAAGCGAGGGGATTTCTGCTGCCCACTCACCGAAAATGGCGCTGGGCTGGGGGCGGGCCAGGGCGGGGGGGGAGCAGGAGCGACGCTGTGCCAGGCTCTGGTATTTCAGTCACCTCTGCGTGATAACAGAGTCTCATTGTGATGGCCACAGAATCCGTCACTGGACAGATTTACAATTCCAGTGAAGGACTTTTCCTGGTTTAAAGGTGCCGAACGCCTACTGGACAGTTATTTTAAGTCATGATAATATTCTCTTGTATCCCTGTCCGGGATAAGCAGTTGTAGAATGGATGGATGGAAGATGATCTTCTGCTGACAGGACATGAGCTGAGATTATAGCAGGGTGAAATTTGAAAGTAACCAAAAAAAAAAAACAAGTGTGATATTACACAAAATAAATCAATAAAATTGCTTCTGTTTGTACTTTGTACTACCTCTGATTTCCTTTTCGATGTGCTCTGGAATAGTGTGACTGCTTGAGAGAAGCCAGCGTGCGGCCGGGCTAACAGCCTCACCCTACTTCTCACGCTTTTGCCGTTTCAGTGAGCCACAGCTGGACATTCCGAGGCACCGGCGCTCCTCTACCACAACCCTGGAGATGTTCCCCGGCATGGACGGTGTGGAGCTGGGTGCATACGGCAAGGTCAGCCAGAAGGGGGCCCTCGGGACATTTCAGTGATTTTATGAAATGATATTTATGTAAGCCCCGTCTCTTGCTGGAATTCACTAATGTTTTGAGCTTACGTAATGTTTATACACAGAAGTTTTAGGGGTTTATACATTGACAATTCTTGTTTTGCGAACATGAACCTTTCTCAACGTCTCAGAGTTTCTGGGAATCGTTTTGTTGCCGATTGGATGAACACTGGTCACATGGGGTTAGGTCTGTCGTGTGCTTTTGCCTACAGCCATATCCATGTACCTGATGCTCCAGGAACACATTGGTTCCCATAATAATACTGTTTCTCTGCTATGCAGCTTCTCAGTGAAATATGGCATATTCCAAGCAACCTTGCTGGTGTCATTTTCTCACTATGGAGCCTTCTAAGTGAAATATGGCGTGTCTCAGTCAGACTGACAGCTTTATCGATCTCCCGCAGACCGTGTCCTACGCCAGGTTCCTGTACCCAACCAATGCCTTGGTGAGACAGAAGAATGCACCAGTAGACATCACTATACAAATGCCCGTCTCTCGCACCAGTACTCAGAAGAACTGCGCACCTTCTCGGCCCAGCAGCACCGTAGGTTTGGACATGGGTATGTCATGATATCCAGAGACATGGATGTAGTTGGTTGACTGAATGGAAAACATTTCATTATGCCCACTCAGTGTTTCATGCTGCTATTGGCTTGTGAAGGCTGTGTCCATGGGAGAACCCTAGCTGGCGAACGGGTCAGTTCCACTCGGCGGGATCCGCTTTCCAGTTTAGCTCTCCGTTGCCTTTGTTCTCAGGTGGGGATGATGTTCTGGAGTATGACCCCAATCTGCTGAGTGACCCCCACTGGCCCTGCGGAAAGCACAAGCGGGTTCTCATATTTGCCTCTTATATGGTGAGGTAGCCCCATGTCCGAGTGTGTCTGAGCTCACTGTGCACCTGGCTGTGTCACTCCATTTTCTCATTGTCATGTGTGCACAGCGCAGCGATTGTCTAAGGCTTAATAAGTGTTTTGCATGACTTTTTGATTTTGTTTACTCTCAATTAATACCTAAACCATTTTTGAAATGGTCCATATATTTATTTTTCATATTACTGGCTTTCTTTGGTATTTTTGTAGCAGCAGTGGTCTGTTGTTGGGATGCTGTGTGCCTTAACAGGTTAGAGTACCGTGTCTGCATCCAGAACGTCATGGGTTCAAATCCTGTGACTGGTGAAGTAGCTATATATCATTGGGCCCTTGAGCAAGGCCCTTGACACCAGTTGCGGGCTGACCCTGTGCTCTGATGCCAAAGCTTGCTCTCACATATAGCTCTGGGGAAAAAAATCGAGACCACCATATTGTTTTAAAAATCTGCATTGTTAAATCTTTGGTTTAATCTTGGTTCTGCTGGCAGATGGCTACACTGTAAGGCAGGCTGCTTCCAGGCTGTAAGTCCACAGTACACGAGAACAGTGTGAAACAGGATACACTGGGAACAATCAAAAAACCAGCCAGATAAAGGGCAGAAGCTACTTCCTAATGCCAGAGATGACTGTCGACTTATCTAGCAGTGCCTCATAGATCGGAGGACGACCTCAAGTGACTTTCAAAGAGAATGGGAAACGTTAAGTGGTGTGATGTGCACTGTTAGGACAGTTTGTATCAGGCTCCTGGACGGCGGACCCATAAAGCAAGGAAGAAGCCCTTCATCATTGAGAAGCAGGGACAAGCCAGTCTGGCAAAAATAATGTATATTTCACACAGGCACATACCCTGTGGGCACCAGACCATGTGGACAGTGGCGGCCTAATGATTATAGAAGTGTTCTTATAATCGGCTTGAATCTGGCTTGAATCCCTGACCAGTAAAGTACCACTGAGGTACCCTGAGCAAGGTTCTGCTCCCTGGGTGCTGAATTAGCTGCCCCCTGCTATGTCATGATGTCACATATGGGTTAAATGCAGAAGACACATTTCGTTGTTGTGCACTGTGTGCTGTGATGTGTCACCACTGACAACTAATCACTAATCTAATCGCCCAATAAATTGAGAAATGAGTGAAACTGAAAATTTTTCTACGGTTTCTTAATTTTTTTCCAGAGCTGTACTTGTGTGTGTCTCTCATAGTGAACAAGCTGACGTGTTCCTCTATGCCTGTATAAATATTAAATATCATATCTTCGTTTAGTTTTTCTAAAGAGCTTTGCGGTGCAATTTTAAATTGTTGGGCTAGCAAACCACCATTGACTTGGCAACTGAATGAATGTTCTCAGCTGAACCTGAGCGATCACTAATCCCAACGCGAAGCGATTTCTGTCCGGCTCTTTCCTCTTCTGATTTGCTTTGTCCGGCGGTGTCCTGCTGGCCGCTTGGAGGACCTCAGACCGTAAGACAGTTGCCCCTTTTGCTCGGGGCTGGATTTGCCTCGTGAGCAGGCTTATCCTGTCAGTGCTGCAGTCAAACCCAGTGCCTCTCTATTCACCGCTCTGGCTGACTGCCTCCGAGGCCCTTGACTGCATTGTCATTGAGAAGCTGCCAAGCTGGCAAAGAAGCTCAAGTCTCAAAGCGCCTCTAATTCCACCTCACACTAAATATAAACACAGGCCTCGCCGACCTTCCCGCACTGAACGCGCAGCCTCCGCTACCTCTGCGCCAGTCTTACGAGCCAGTTATGCAGAGGGACTATCAAGTGGGAAGGAAATGACTTTAATTACTTTGCTTGCACTGTTTCTGACTGCTGGTCCTTTTCGGGGATGAACATATTCTATTTTTGACTCCTGTGAACAGGCCTGGAGGCTTGATTGTCTTGCACGGCGTAATTAATGAGGTACGCATGACCCAGAGAGACACCCCCATCTTGTTTTTTTTATGCACTTGTTTTTTTGTTATATGACCTTGTTTGTAGTTAATTTGTTTTTTGGTCTATTTGTGTATTCAAATCGGAGCTAATCGGGCTTCACTGCTAGATTCTATGGTTGATTTCTTTTTTAATTAAAAACCTGGTTTTTATCCCCACCTCCTTCCCCAGACAACTGTTATAGAATATGTGAAACCGTCTGATTTGAAGAAGGACATGAATGAGACGTTTAAGGAGAAGTTTCCGCACATCAAGCTGACGCTGAGCAAGATTAGAAGGTTGTGCTCTGTGCTCTGTATCTTATATGCTTTTTTGTAGCGCAAAAAAACTGGAGTGAGCAAGCAAACTCCATGATAACAATCTCGTGTGTGACAGCAGCGAGGCCCGTGGCGCAGTGAATTGCTGCAGCCAGGCCAGGCGCCAGCCGTGTTTAATGCATGTACGTCGACTCTGTCCGTGCGTCTTCCGTCGTCAGCCTGAAGCGGGAGATGCGCGCCGTCAGCAGCGAGTGCGGCCTGCAGCCGGTCACCGTGGCGATGGCCTTTGTTTACTTCGAGAAGCTGGTGCTGCAGGGGCGGCTCAACAAACAGAACCGCAAGATGGTGTCGGCCGCGTGTGTGCTGCTGGCCGCCAAGATCAGCAGCGACCTTCGGAAGCCTGAGGTCAAGCAGCTCATCGATGTGAGTCGTCATTGCTGCGTGTGCATGAGGGTCTCTTTGTGGGTGAAACGAGGCCCATGTAGGAGCCTCTGACTTTGTGGAGCCTCTCATTGGCTCACAAAGACCGACATGTAGGTACATGTTTATCTATGAGAATTATTATTTATTTTTTTTTACTTCTGTAGCTATCTGTTCTTTTACAATATTCATCGCCTCTTTAAATTCTTTCCTGTGTTCGGATCAGAAACTGGAGGAGCAGTTCCGCATCAATCGCCGGGAGCTGATCTCCTTTGAGTTTACAGTTCTGGTGGGCCTAGAGATGGCGCTGTACCTTCCGGAGAGTAAAGTCATGCCACACTACCGTCGGCTGGTGCAGCAGCCCTGATCGGGGGGGGCGCGCCTGGCAGCAAATGCAGACAAGGTCAGGCAAGGTCACCAAGAAGCAGAGCGACACCCCAGAGCAGCCAGACACAATAGGATCTCTAATCGATGGGCCGCCCAAACCTCGAACCCGGGCTCCATCCAGCACTGCCAACAGCTCTCGTACAATCAAAGACATTCCTTGTTCTTGATGATCATGCTGTTTTTATTTGCTGTCGTGTCCGTGTCTGAAATCACATCTGTTAATGCTACACACATATGTTTCAGTTTATGCAATACCAGATTTTATTTGTTACTGCTCCACATGCCTAATGGTACGTGATGTACAGCCAGGCTTCTGCTACCTGGAGATCTTGTGTCTCCAGAGTCCAGCTCTGCTAAAGAGAACGACAACCATTGTTTGCAGAAATGTCCATTTTTTCCCAAAAACATTTCTGAAAAAATTAAGTCTGAAAAGAAACATTTGGGTCCCCACAATGTAATATAAACATAATTCACACATCCATTTTCATTTCTCTGTGGGACAATCCATTCATTTCTATGGGCATAACCCTAGTCCCAACTATGACAACCTTACCCAGACATTTTTAGTTTTTTTGATTGCAGTCACAGATTTTTATAAAATTTAGTTTCCACTTGTGGAGACCAAAGACTTGTGGTCCCCACAACATAAAAATAACAATCTATTTTTGCATTGTAACATTTAGTCATGTATATACACATATACACCACTGGCAAACATTGTGGAAATACTTCCAGTTTTTAGAGACTGCAGAACTTTATTGAACTATTGCTCAATTGCTTATTTAATCATCCCGTGTGTGATATTTGTAACATTCTTTGATTGTTTATAAACATTGCTGCCAATATTTGTGTAGTAATTTTTAAAGCATAATGCCAAAAATGCTAGGTGTGTCCACACATACACACATTTTCCTGGTATGGCGACATAATTTTTTTAAGAAGCATACTGTTATATATTTATTGCTTAATATTTCAAAAGGGAGAATTATCCAATGTTTCAAGTAATTCTAGCATTTGGAGGCCCTTGTTGTATTTATTTATTTTCCTTATGTTAGTCTCTTTATATACAATTATTTATCCCTTTGTCAATGTTTTGTATATTATTTATTGCAGTTGATCATTATTTCTAGGTGTCACTATTTAACCTTTAGCTTTATTATCTGCCCGTTCTGTTTATGTGCATCTTTGTTTTTCCAGAGCAGCACTGTGATGTCCATCGTGTCGGGCGAAGCTCTCTACGTTAGAGGCCTTTCTATCCCTTATCAGCACATTTTGGTGCTAATCTACTGCATCTTTCAGTTGTCTTCCTTTAACACCCCCCCCCCCCAGTTTGTGAATGTGCCATTATATCGCCCTTTCACCTGAATATTTATTAATTGTATTTTAGTTGTCAGGTTAAAGGGAGCACAAACATTTCAGTTTCATTACTGCGGTGAATTTCATGTACTTAAGTGAAAAGGCAATCGCATGGATTTTTTTTTTTCCCATAAAGCCATATACAGTTGTTTCCTAGGTGACACAAAAAGTGTTGGTTGACTGTGGAGAAAATTGTACAACATATGACACAAGTTGATTTGTGTACGTTTTCCATGACCAAGCAGTCATCATGTTATGTTTGATAAGTGGTAAAAGAATTTTCCTTTTAAATTCTAATCCTCAAAGACATTTGCCTTTTCTGCATTTGAAAAACAAGATAATTCTACAATTCCTGTACTGTGATATTGTGAGGTTACATGTTAGTTTCCTCTTCACTCATGATTTAATGGGGGAAAAATCTTCCACTAATACCAGTGTCACTTCTTTTCATTTCTCTTACATTTAAATACATCAAACTAAATATTGTGCTATAATATAGCTAGTGCCACCTTGTGGTGATAACTGCAATAAGCAACTCGATAATGTGATGGTCGGAGGAAATTGTTCCATAGTTCAGTCAACCATTGTTTATTTTACCTCAGGAAATATTATCATTCACTACAAAGAGTGTATTTTACTAAGCTGCACAAGGTCTGATTAGTAAATGATTTATGGTTGTGAGAACAGTGCTACTTCGTTAATTATCAGTAGAGGTGGATTTAATTACTGCTGCATTATATAAATAATAATACCACCTGGAATATTTTGTGGGGTTTGTTTTAAGATTTTGAGTTTGATTTTTGTGATTTAAGAGAACACTCAAATCGGTGTACTCAGTTACTCATGCTTGAGGATTTTGATGATGGTAATTCGGACATGGCCGAAAGACTTTTGCATTTATTTTATGCGGATTTGAATGGCACACTGTCAACACTTACACAGACACACTGACAGTGCATTCCGTTACAAAGTGCCTGAAACACAAGGTATTGATTCACCTTTTTAACTGATTTGGTCAGAAACACTTCTCATTTGTTCATCGATAGTGACCATTATGAAGCAGCACACTGCATATGCACATGTGACACTGTGACTTTTAATGAAAAAAGCTTTGGCATTGTGGTAACCATGGTGCTTCCAATACTAATACTGGGTATGTGGAAATTGAAAAGCTGTAAATGATTCTTCCTTGTAGTATGGGTTTAAATTTAAACAAAAATTTCTTTTCAAGTTTAACTATCAACCTGCTTTTGTGGCAAGTATATTATACTTTTTAAATGCAGGTAAAGGGAAAATTATAACGTGTATTAAACATGGTGTTGGTGAGTAATCGGCCCACTGCTCATTTTAACTAAAGATTTAGCCCTTTCCCTTTGTGTATTACTGTGCTTTAAGTGGATGATTACGTCCTGTATCTTTAATGCGCCGTGACTTCCATTTTTTTTCTGTATAACAATTTGATTTAGATCATTGTACTAGCTTGAAAGACTTTTTGAGGCAAAATATATTTTTCTGAATATTGATATGGCTCATTATGTTTTTTGTCCATTACCTTATTACTATATATATATATATATATATATATATATATATATATATATATACACATGCACACACACACACACACACTATAATTTGTGGCATGATAAAGTGTCCCATATACTGCATATGACTGGCATCCCATCCAGGGTGTACCCCAGCCTTGTGCTGTGTTCTGACCCCAAACCTTCTATAACCCTGATCAGGCTAAGTGGTTGGAAGATGGATGGATACTTGAAGATGGATGGATATATGTATACACTTATATGAAGTTCCATTATTTAAATTTATTTGCGTATACAGTATATTTAAAACAATGACTATGCAAACCTCCTTTACAGTAGACCCTCATAATATCTTAAAATTCCACAAACTGTCACATTTATTCTGAAATATACCAGGGATATGCCCTTGGACATCCCTGAAGGACATTCCTGAAGGACATCTTCGAAGGACCTCCCTGAAGGACATTCCTGAAGGACATCCCCGAAGGACATTCCTGAAGGACATCCCCGAAGGACATTCCTGAAGGACATCCCCGAAGGACATTCCTGAAGGACATCCCCGAAGGACCTCCCTGAAGGACATCCCCGAAGGACCTCCCCGAAGGACATCCCCGAAGGACATTCCTGAAGGACATCCCCGAAGGACCTCCCTGAAGGACATTCCTGAAGGACATCCCCGAAGGACATCCCTGAAGGACCTCCCCGAAGGACATCCCTGAAAGACATCCCCGAAGGACATTCCTGAAGGACATCCCCGAAGGACCTCCCTGAAGGACCTCCCTGAAGGACATTCCTGAAGGACATCCCCAAAGGCTCTCACTTTATCTTCCCAGTTTTCCCCTGTCGTCTGATCCCACTGCTCACCAGCTCCTAGCAGTTGGGCGTCACCAAACCCCTGCACAGCCTTTGATGGGGTAAGTTACACATTTCTGGCTGTAACGTCCTGTTCTGAGGGATGTCAGATGCCCTGCCACTATATTCCACTGAACTTATATCTGGCTGTCATGCTTGCTTTTCAATGGACGGGAAGCTGCAGTCCAGATTTAGCAGTGATCTGCTGTGACTCACAGCAATATTTTTAAGCTCATTTGTATCTGATAATTGCTGTTATAATGCAGTGAAAAGGATGTAACATTATTATGCTATCCAAATGTCCATGCAATTTACACAGGGTTTCGCTTATTATAAAAGTGATAAAGAAATGATGGTTTGGCTCTGACCGAGTGTAATTACACACTGTGCAGATTATAAGGTGTGACTGACTTGTATATTCCTTGTGATATGCATGGCTAAAACAGCTGGGGGCTTATTAATGAGCTGGCTTCCCTTATGCTTGGGGGGGGGGGGGCAGCAGTTACCAGAAGTTTGGCGGTGATGATTTGAGTACCTGGTGTATTCCGATGTCTTAATGGCTGTTTGAGATGCAAGGAAAGGCAAGTTCATTTATATAGCACAATTCAGACACAAGACAATTCAAAGCGCTTCACAAAGGCAGAGTGATACATTTAAATAAAAGACATTAAAATCACATGGATAGCGTTCATCTGTTTAAGAAAAGTCAGATTTTCAAGGGTGCATGAAATTACTGGGAGCAGCTTCTTCCTCCTCACATTAAACCACAGTAGGTGGCAGTATGAGTATTAAATTTCATGTTTGCAGGGAAATACATTTGACATCACTCAGGATTAATGTCCAGAGACCCGTAAAGAAAACCGGAAGTGAGGGGGACCATTTTAAACACTGCTTGGAGTACTTAAAATACTTAAAAGTTGACAGATGCGTTTGAGTTCATTTAATGTGAAACATGTATTGACATTGTAAGCCACATGTAAATTAAATCAACCTTATACATAATATTAATGTATATAATAATAATGTTACATTTATGTAGCACTTTTCAAGACACCCAATGCACTCTATATAACCAATAGGGGGCCACTTTAACCCCCACCACTGTGCAGCCCCCACCTGCATGATGCAACAGCAGCCATTCTGCACCAGTACACTCACCACACAGTAGCTAAGGTGGTGAAGGGGCAGGTGAGAATTCACCGGTTAGATACAAGGGATGATTGGTAGACCAGATTTAACAGGGTCACACTGGGTATTTTTAGCCAAGATATCGGTTACCAGCTCAACTCAAATATGCCCAGGGATCTTTTATGACCACTGATGGTTAGGGCTTCAGTTTTACATCTCATCTGACGGGCAGCACCATTTTTACAGCACAGTGTCCCCATCACTGCACTGGGCCATTGGGATCCACGCAGACCCCAGGATTGGCTGACTTGCCACACCAACAACCCAGCTTCCCAAGATGGTCTCCTAACCCAGTACCGGCTAGGCCCAAAGCCACATAACTTTAGATGTATTACCTAGTCTGAGCAGCAGGTGGAGTGGCTGCTGACTTTCCTGTGTCCCTCACCTCCAGTGCTGGATTTGGATGTGTGGAGTGTGCATCGTCTCCCTGTGTTACACAGGCTTGTTACAGGTACCCTGATTTGAGGATTTGCTGATTTGGTATGGCTGCGATCACGCAGGCTCTACATTATGTGTGTATTACTTGACGATCACTACACATCACTATCATCTTAGATGTGTTTTGCAAATGTATCTGTAATACATGCAGTCACAGCTCCACATTTATAGGGAAATTTCAGCAAAAAGTCTTACTCTCGTATATAGGGAAATTGTATGTGCTGTGGACACAGAAATGGGTATATGTTTCTTCACTTTAAAAAAAGGCGATTTTATGATTCCTTATACTTCTATGTTTGGTAAATTAATTAATTAGTGTCAATACTTATCAGACAAAATATTTGAATTGACAATTTAACTATTAATAATAATGAATTAGCCACTAAGTTTCTTGTCTGGGATGGCCACAAACAGAGACTATATGTTTACAATGTTTTCAGTTAATCTGTATAAGAAAACTTACATTTGTAAATATTTTTCAATTATAAATGCCAACAATAAAGTAAATAAAGAACTATTGGTAAGTTAATTCATGGGGGTGGCATGGTGGTGCAGTGGTTCGCACTGTCGCCTCACACCTCTGTGACCCGGGTTCTATTCTCCACATGTGTGTGGAGTTTGCATGTTCTCCCTGTGTCGTCGTGGGGTTTCCTCCAGGTACTCCAGTTTCCCCCCACAGTCCAAAAACATGCTGAGGCTGATTGGAGTTCCTAAATTGCCCGTAGGTGTGCAT
>JABFEA020000110.1:8808836-8824925 GCA_019775915.2 Cyphomyrus plagiostoma | reverse complement strand
GCTTCTGGGATAGGCTCCGGACCCCCCGCGACCCAGTAGGATGAGCGGTTTAGAAAATGGATGGATGGATGGATGGAAGTTAATTCATCTACACATTATAATTTTTCTCATATTTTCATGGGGCTCTTATACTCCAGCCCCCACCAGCTTCATTTTCACTATAAACATAAAATTGCCTGTCAGTGGAAATTCTGTAATCATGGTTTTATAAGCATAAGTCTCACAACCACGTTCGTATAATATATACCATTTCACACGTTTAGCTATATTTTTCTTCTATAATGGCAATGGTGGCCTTAAGGAAAATGTCCACATGAATGTAGCTGGTTACTTTTACCAACAAAACGTCGTCTCCTTGCTAAACATGAGCGTGTCTTTCTTCCACGCAAATACAGACCTTCTTCCCTAGACACTTCCTGTCATATTTATTACCCTTCAGCAACCGCCCTTAATATGCACCGTCAATCTGTGCTCACTGCTTCCCCCTGGCGTGACGACCAGGTAAAATCATCTCCCAGTCAGGCAGGAAATTAATTATTGCAGTTAGCTAAAAATACTAGGCAGCGCATCCATCTTTCTCTGCCTGTTTTCTAATAACACTGTAACGCCAAGGAGTTAAATCCGCCCGGATCATGGAATGTTTTGATGGAACTCGGATATCAGCAGAATATTAGCATCTGACAAAAGTAGGGCAGTGGTAGCTAGTGTCTGGGCATCAAAATAAGATACGTAAAAAATAATGCAAGTTTTTTTAAGACAGAACATTTTTTCATTTTCATTTTTACAACAATCTAGATCCACAGAAAACCTGACTCAGTATTAGGGTAGTTATTCCATCTGGTGGCACAGCAAGCATTGATCAATGGTAACTGTTCACAGAGATCATCAAAAGTCCTCTAACTGTTATCCAGCCTTGCAGTGTCCTCTGTTTCCCAGTCCGTCTCACTGTTTATTTGGTCCTCTTGTCACATATAAATATTAATGCATCAAAGTTTATGATGCAAATAAAATTATGCTGTACATTAGGCATAATAATCTGCTTTTAGTTAAAAATTATCTGCTTTGCAGGACAAATTGCACATAGAGATGTTGATTCTAATGCACCTTTATCGGCAGCATGAAAACATGTGGATCACGCGACTTAGTGAGTAGTCCACCAGTACTTCACCAGTGTCTACTTTGAACCCGAAAACTACTTGTATGAGTACAAGCTGATACAATCCCATTCAGGGTTTCCCTGCCTTGTGTCCTGTAATAGAGATAAAGTTCATATTTTCTAATCTTTATCTAGTAAATACAAATACACAAATACAGTATTGGTAATCGGTCAGGACAGTATGCTGACTCAGCTCCAGGTTCAGAAGATGGTCACATCGCCAGCGAGCCGGCATAGAATTATGGGGCATCACAGCCACTACAGTGAGACCTTCCTGTCTTGGACGAGTAGCTGAGCAGAAAGTGGTCAGATAATCGTTCTCGCTGCCGTGCTGAGCATGACCGTGAATCTGTAATGTGCGCCGCAGAGGGTCACGATCCAGAGAGCAGCAGAGGTCGTGTAAATCAGCCGGCACTCTTGCATACTCCATTAACAGTGAGCCAGCAAAGATAAGTGTCCTTTTGAAAGGGGAAACTGTGCCTGACTTGTCTGCAAAATAAATAACACACAAATCATGCGTTTTCCATTGCGGAGAAACGATGTTCTTTTATTTAAAAGTGTTAATTAGTTTTATATGGTAATTATAGATTATATACCTGATATATAACTATAATATGACAACCAAGGGATTTTATTATTGGACTCAGGATTATTCTTTAATATTGAATTCTTTTTAATAAAGAAATTATGTGCTAATTAATGAATAGGATTTCAGTGGTTGTATTAAATAGATAATATTTTTATAATATTGCTAGTCTTTCATGAGTTCATTAAGTGTAATGTTTGTATGTATAAAATATCTATATATTATATTTATTTCTGATTTATAATTCCATCGTTATTTCCAATTTTGCTTTTATTAAATATTTTTGTATGGGTAGGGGAACAATCTGCCTGTCCCCTGAGGTGACTCATGTAGCTGTAGGGTCATAAATACCAAGGACAGGATGTCAACACAAAATATAGTACATGTGCACTTTGTTGTGTGTGAAGGAGACCCAGAAAACACTAGGCACAGACCAGTGCCTCAGAAGGGGCAAAGTCTATTGTAGAGCAAGTGGCAGAGGTACAAGAGGAGCCATTGTATAGCAGGCAGTAGGCAGTAGGCCAGGGGTGTCAAACTCCAGTCCTGGGGGGCATGAGCCCTGTGTAGCTTAGTTCTTTCCCTGTTCCCCCACAAATGATTCAGCTGTAGAGCTGTGTGGCTGTGGCCATATTGGATGCTGTTAGTAAATGTAGTGCATCAGGGCCAGAAAAAGCGCTGAATAAGGTGTGTTAAATGAGGGGAAACTCAAAAATGTGCAGGACTCTGGCCCTCCAGGACTGGTAGTAAGCAACAGGCAGTAGGCAGCAGGAAGTAGGCAACAGGCAGTAGGCAGCAGGCAGAAAGTAGTAGGCAGGAGGCAGCAGGCAACAGGCAGTAAGCAGCAGGTAGTAGGCAGCAGGCAGAAAGTAGTAGGCAGGAGGCAGCAGGCAACAGGCAGTAAGCAGCAGGCAGAAAGTAGTAGGCAGGAGGTAGTAGGTAGCAGGCAGCAGGCAACAGGCAGTATTCCCTAACAGATTATCATCCTCCCCTCAGCTCCAAAAAGCATGCATGGTTACCTGCTTCCCTCTGTCTTCCTCCTCATCCTCCTCTCAGCCTGGGCTGTAAGCCTGGCCAGGGAGATTGTTCCAACCCCTGAATGAAATATTAATTCCTTGCCAGCTGTGTCTCCTTAGCGCTTGTTGAGACCAGCAGTGAAGAAGCTACATTTACGGTAGCCAGCAGGGTGCTGCTCGCTGTCTTCTGGGACACAGCCTGGGACAGAGCCACTGTGTCACGACTCACGAATGGCACGTTATAAAGGACTATTCACCTAAACGTCATGACTTTGCCCAAACAGAGGAAAGCCACATATACATACAAACTCCACACACACAATGGAAGTCTCCCTTTTGGTGCTAGGCCACAGTGCACCATAATGTCGCCATAAAAATGCAGCATGTTTAATCACAAAACAAGTTGTACAACATTTATAACGTTGCTAATGATTTCATGGGTACTGATGGATTGTGGGACAAGCTAGCTGAGTGGAAACTGGCCGACGTTCCGGAAGGTTTTTCATCTCATTCAGAACTTAGTTACATCACTGTCAGCATCCAGGTTGAATGGTGGCTTCGTTTCTCATCAGTGGAACAAATGGCTCTATCGTCTATCTAGCTAATTACACTAAATGAGTCCCTGGAGATCAGGGCAGTATCAACATCCGTCAAGGAGTGAGCTCTCATCTTTTCATTTTTAATGTCGTTTCATCCTCTCACAGTCCAGAAGCTTTCAAGATATGACTGTTTTCATGACACTAGCTTAATTATGGATGTGGACTTATACTGAGGATCACAGAACAATCTCAGGCACATCATAATATGATCCTGCTCTCTTCCATTTACCATTACAGCCCCAAATTTTGGTAATACTCTCATTGTTTTGGTATTACTCTCACCCATTTTATCAAGAGTGGCCAGCTTCTTTCTGCTGACAAAGTCTATTGTCTTTATGCTGCATCTTTAGTTTCGTTTTGACAGAAATAAATTCCAGCAACACGAAGAAAGAAAATTATTCTATTCTTCTTCATTTTCCCACATGATCATTAAGTATGTAGGAAAGCCAGGTTTCATCTATTACCATGCAGACTCCACAACTGATATATTAGTCATATTATCACACAACACAGCGATGAAAAACATGAGACTCCTTTGTAAACTTCCAGAAACTCCTGTAATAATACTTTCCAGACTTACATGTGGACATGAATATTTCAAAAATTCATCAAGAGTCAGCTTGTAGTCTTAGCACTCAATCATGTACAAATGTCAATACGATGTCCATTAACAATGCTGGTATTAAAAATAAATGGTAACACTTTAAAATGGTAACAATACTGTTCCGCAGTTAACAGGTAAATATGCAGGAAGTAAGCAGCAACAAAGGAGTAGTACTTCATTAACGCCTAAATTAGTACTATTTACTACTAAGGAGTTATGTTTAATTGACCAATAGGTAATAGTGAACTAATTATTATCATAGTTTGCTATTACTTCATTAGGAACTACAGTATTGAGTATTGCTGGTCTCATTGGGAATTATGTACTAACTATGGATTATTTCTAATAAGTACTAGTTCATTACTCATCAAATGAACAGTGCTTTTTTGGACTAACAGGAACTTACAGGCTACTGTTCTCAATGGTTTTTGCCATTTTTTTCCCTTTTGGAATAACAGGCTTGTTTCTTCCTACTTGTTTGTATGACATACAACTCCAACAATATGTGGCCCGTCAGGCAGACATTCTGTGTACTTGTACCTCATGCTATATTCAAGTGGCATGAAGCGGTGCTCTGAGAGCTCAGCTTGTACTTTGACAGCCATAGCATCAACCCCATTCGGAACACTGCCGCTAAGTCTGTAAGCAAGGTACTTAAACTGCTTCTTATGCAGAATGAGCCATATCATTTCCCCCAAGCAATTAACACATAAAAATGTAAGCAGTATTAGTCACCGAAGGACAAGTTATCTACCCAATGAATGTAAAGTGATAATTGCACATTTGCTGCTTTCCCATTCCTTTGAGAACACCGCACACACCGATCTTATCAACTTTAATTTATTGTTTTTTCACGTCCTGCAGAGCTAGGTGAAGTAATCCAACAAAGATAAGTAATCTTCAATGTAAAAACTGTAAAGTGTAAAATAAATTATTGAGATCCTGCTTTTTTTTTTTTACTCTGAATTAAATGCCTTGTCTTTCAATGCTGGATAGTCTGACTACTGCAATTTGAATGCTACTTACAAAAAAATAATAAATAAATAAATTGAGAGCGACTTTTTGTCTGCTCTGTGGGAAATGTGGTCTATGTGTGCCTCATTGTTTGGGGAAAACGTGTGATGCATAGGAGCATGAAGACCTATGACATTTTAAATGAATGACCAAGCCTACGTCCACATTATACTACGTGAACAGAGCTGTCTATTATACATATCGTTCCACGTCCACACTGCACCAGAAAAGGCTGCGTGAAGGACCTCATCAGGCTCTAGTCATAGATCGAAGTGTTTTATTACTATGGTAACATACGACACTCCAGAATACAGAGGTGGTCGGCACATTCTTGAATTTTAACACGTAATGCGAAAAGTGTAAGATGATAACTCTGATTCAGATTCATCAGTCGTCACAGCAGTGTCAAATATGTTCGCATGACCAATAATTTTATCCTTACAGGAAAGAAATTAAATTGTTGAGAATATGTGATTGTATATCACTTTTTAACTTCTATCTTAGTATTTATACACTTCGAGAAAATATTTGCACGCATCAAAACGCATAGCCATTTTAAGCAAAGCATTTTGGTTACGTAAACCTACATTTTACGCTGCAGAGCCCTTTTAAAACTCTAAAGAAAGAAGCTTACAAACGAAGCATCTTAACCTGCCGTGGCTCGGTTACTGGGTATTTAAGAATTTATCATTTATACGTCACGAGGGCAAACTTATACAATTAAAACGATTAATTAAATGCCTTAGTTCGTCCCCACCATTTCTAAAATAGGAAAACAAGGTTAGTCGACTCAACATGAGATGGTAATGCATTTCTTTACTAATTTGTTTACACTGTTCATTTTTAATTTTATTTCATGTCATTGCTAGGTGTCTAACAAGTATCTCGGGGATGCGGGTTGCTGAAGTCATTTAAAAGTTATAAAACGAATTATAATGAATAAATATGGGTATGATCTACAGTACGGTTCAGTGTTAGTCAATTTCAAATAATTAGCTATTAGCTGGACGAACAAAATACGTTGCTCGGGCAGCTATTTACTGTACAACGGGAAATAACCCAGTGCAATAAAGTTAGTAAGGATGAAATGCATTTATCATAATCCGTAAAACAGAATTAATCACTGATAAACAAGACGTTATGCCGTTTTGGTGGATGCTGCGCGGGAGCGCGTCCGACAACCCGCTTCCTCGCGCTTCCTTTTCTCCCACAATCCTCGTCGTCCCAATGATGTCATTATTTTTTAACCGGGAAGGGAGGAGATCTAAATTATTCCGAGGGCTGCACCGCCTCCCCGGCCAATAGAGATGGGGCGCGGAGACGAGGAGCGGCCGTGCTCTGGATGGGTGGGAGGGCCTTATATTCCTCAGTTTCGATCCCTGGAAATCTTACTCGTTTGAAATACGCTGCAGCAAGGTCGCAAAACCGTGAGAAACTGAAAGCCGGAGTGGGATCCTCAGTGTGGTATCCGTGAAAAAGGTAAAAGTCGCGAGGGTTTTCGAGGGAGGCCGCTTAAATTTGGCGTTTTTACGATTTATATAAGTAGGGAACGGTACTTTACGTGAAGGGGGGGAAAAAGTAGGTGGTGGCTGCTATAGTCGGTACTTTGACAATAAACAACTTGAATCTTAGCTTTCCTTTGGTTTCGTATTTTTATTTTCGTTTTTTTTTTATCGAAGGGATCTGTAGAACATTATTTGATGCGTCTGAGGAAAAACTTTTCTTTTCTGTGGACTACAAACACCTGTTCTCACTGTTTTGATGCTGTAATACTTAAGTGGCATTCGGCACGGCGTCAAAAATCTGTTCAAATCTGAGCATTTACCCCGGTTATTTGAGGTGCTCCTGTCTGATGTCCAGATGTGTTAACTAAAAAAAAATACATACGATAGCAGCGATACTTTATCACATTAGAAACTTCAGTGCTTTTTATCGTCGTAGACCTATCTACTGTTGTATCCAAAATCATCAGTTTCAACAGTTAATGATTGCAGAGGTGGGGGCGGTCGATGGGCTAAATATGATCTGAAGAGACAGAAATGATTTTTAAATAGTTTACCTACACTGCAGATATTGCAGTGTGACAGTTCGTGTAGCTTGTTCGATTGGCGGAGGAATATCCGAACCCCCCTTCATGCATTGCGTGAAGCTAGCCGAACCGAGCCTTGCTTCGGTTCTGGTTTCCTAAATGGGTTAACTGCATGTTATGACACTAGGCGAGAGTGAAATGCACGGCTTACGACATGGCAGCATTCCTGTTGCCTGCATGATGGTAAAAAGTTTTTGTTTCAGATTCAGCATAAACCTATTAGACATAATGATAATGGACGACAATGGTTGTTTGTGGGCGTGGTATTTTGTCTGGTTACTGACTTCTATTTTGAATGGAGACATCAAAGTTTTATCCGAGCTCTCATTTAACTCTTTCTAGCTGTTTGCGGACGCAGGACGTCTCACACTCGTGTTACACGGAGGTAAAC
This sequence comes from Cyphomyrus plagiostoma, assembly GCA_019775915.2. Taxonomy (NCBI): domain Eukaryota; kingdom Metazoa; phylum Chordata; class Actinopteri; order Osteoglossiformes; family Mormyridae; genus Cyphomyrus; species Cyphomyrus plagiostoma. The sequence continues at coordinate 8,817,473 of JABFEA020000110.1, read as the reverse complement.
AAACAGAAAGACTTGGTGTGCAGTGCCGGTCATATTACTTGAGAAGGAAAATGTAGAATTACATGTTTTTGTTAGCCTTAGTCGAAATTACAAAAGTTTGTAATTTTATCTTTGTGGGTACTCCCCATTCTTTTCTAAGGGGAAAACTCTAACCCCAACATAATAACCTTAACCCCTAACCAGCCCTAACCTTACCCATAAGTAACCAAATTAAATGAAATACTTCTCACGTTTTTACTTTTTTGATTGCATTTTTCAGGTCCCCTTTGTGGGGACCTGAAAAATGTTCCCCACAATGTCAGAGTAGCAGGTTTTTATCAATCTGTATGGGATATTTGGTCCCCACAACTCCAGTGTAATGTAAACTTAATCCGCACACGCACAGCCTTTCAGACTTTAACGCTGTCTCTTTACTTGCACTCGGGACAGCACTCAATTACATCTCCAATGCAAGCCTTTCATTTTACAGGAATTTGTTCACTTTCCCCGATACAGAAATCTTAACCACGGTTGGACCTGTTCAAAGGAATGTATACATTCTGTGTGCTGTAGTGGAAAATTAAGTAGGCTAACAACAGATTTTATGGTTTTACAGGAGTTTTGGGCAGATTTGTATGACTTGCCAGTAGTTTCACTGATTTCTTTTGGAAGGAATTTCTTAGTTTCTGCCAATGAGTCACCCTGACCTGTTCTTCTGTCTCCAGGCTGTTAGTTGAAATTAGTGTGCATGTTAATTTCTTATATTAAAATTATTTTAATTTTGAGGTTTGATCAGTTGACTTTTTGTATAATTTATGTGCTTTTACATAAGTTTTCACCTTTGGTTCAGTGCTTTTCAAACCCATCATGGGTAGTATTATTCGTACATATCATGCTGGTATAGACCTAATGGAATTTCAAATATGCTGTCTTTCCTGACTTAAATGCTCATGATGGCTGATGTTCCACCATCTTGATTTGAGCCTGACTTCAACAGAAGGCATGCAAGATTTTGGTTGTTAAAAGTGGAGCAGTGGACTGCTCTGTAAGCAGTTTCAAGACCTGCTTTCCATGTTTGGTACCTTTTGTGTGTCACACCTCTGAGAAACTGATTGCAACAAAGCAACCAGGTTGTCAGTCTAGCCTTACTTGTGTTGTGGTTGCAGTGGTGTCCAGTGAGCATTTGGCAATAAACGTTGTTCACTTTGGTCAATGAGCTGCCCTTCATGTGAGTTTCATTATGTCAGTGTTAAGTCCACTGTTATATTAGTGTTAAGTCCAAATTTTTAATGACTTTAGTGCCTCACTCGTTAACTTGTCTTCCTTGACTTGTATTGTTACTCCACAGCCTGTGTACTTTCCAGTCTACTTTTATCAGTCTAAATTCTAAACCCCCACTGCTGGTGTACTTATAGGTAGCCTGACATATTAAGTATGAGATCTTAATTCTGCCCTCTTTGCATTATGTTTCCAGTTTTTTGGGTGCTACTAGTGTGCTGTATTTGTGACAGTGGTCCTACTGAAACGTGTCACAGTTGTTCATAATGTCAGTTTTGCCCAGGACCAGTTTTAAATAAGTTTATGAATAACTGAAATTGTGATGTTCTGTTTTATGGTTTCTTAATGTAGTATGTCAGTTGGACTCTATAGTTGCATATGTGGTGTTACACACTCCCTGGTCTAGGGCAGGGAGGCGAACATGAGTGCCTGGGACCAATTTTCCAAATGTGCAAAGGCAGCAATTAACAAGCCCCAACACCCCACAAGATATGAAAGGTTGTATACATACAATATTTTTTTATTCTGTTTACACCCACATCAACAGTATTTTATGGAGGAGTAGAAGGCAGCGCTAAATCAAAGAAACAAATAAAACTATACTCGCCCTAGATCGTTTAACTATCTCTAAATCCTAAATCTAACTAACTAGGCTGACTGACCCTTTTAAATCTTACAAAGGTTGGTGCCCACCTACTTTACCTAGTGTATATAAACAGTTTCCTTTTTACGGGTGAGTATGTAGGTGCACGGACGAACTAACTTAACCTTCCATTGAACCACTCCACAATAGACTAAGTTGGTATAATAGTATATAATATATACAATAATAATAATAAAAATAATGTTACATTTAAATTTCTATACTCAAACTATAGGCCTACGAGAGACAACATGGTTCTTAATTCCACCAAAAGTATCTCAGCCCAACAAATATGTATATCCCGGCGAAGGGCATCAGTGTGCAAACTGATGGTACCATCTTGCCCCTCCAGCGCAGTCATAACTGTTAAGCACCGTCCCAGTCCAACTTTAGGTTTGACAAGGAGAGTGTCAATCCTCTCCAGACATCACCAGGGTGATAGAACACACCTGGAAAGCAAAAACACATGCCCTCTACAGGCACGTAACAGTGGCTGGATATTGATAACTTTGAAATTTGTGCAATCCTTTTAATTCCGACAAGCAACTGGGGATGGTTGTATTCTGGGTTTTAAATACATGTTTATTTATGAAGGTCATTGCAGTGGAATTTGAAAGTATATATAATAAATTTATGCTTTTTCCCCTTTTTGAATCTTTTGGCAGGGGTTGGAGCCTGGTTTTAAAATACTGCTCTTGGGAAGAAGCAGTAAATTTCTCATTTTTCTACACGCTATCACTATTTTAAATACCAAGCTAAGTAAGGCTGCACGGGTAGGTCCATCTATTCTAAGCATTTGTCCAAGTTACTGAATTGTCAGTAACATTTTCATTGGGGTGGCATCTGTATCAGCCGATGTTGATTTTATCAACAGTATTGAGTCCCTGTAAGAGAAGTTTGTATCTAGGGCAGCAGTTGATGTACCAGTTGCAAGTGAACCTGGATTTTTGAAGATTTTTATATCAAATATAGAGGTTGTGTTCTATAGCCTGAATGCTACAGTAACTGCATCACCTTTGTAAATGTTCCGGCCAGAATAATACCCTACGTCAAATTTACACTTCCCTCTAATCTATTACAATTAGCTGCTAAATTGTAATGCATTTTTTACCTTTTTAGAAAAGTATTTTAAACTGAATATGTATTATGCATACTGCATGATGTCTGAAACTAAGATTTGAGTTGGCTAGTGGTTTCTTTAACAAATTGTTTGTTGAAAATATCTTTTTCGCACTGGTTCACTGAACATTTTCATGTTTATAGGCTAGGTGAAATGTATCTGCTGCGTGTTAATTACGAAGTGTAGATTTAAAGCTCTGATTTGATAAAATTCAACTTTCAGGATTTAAAATTCAGCTATGATAAAACTGGGGTGGTATTTTGTTTATTTTGAATTTGTTTCAGTATCTCTTCCTGATTGTAGCATGTGGTTTTTGAATATGAAAATGGTGTTACGACAATCCCAGAGGGAGTTATTTTGGAACGTGTTGCTATATTGATTTTCATTGGCATTAATACCAGGTTTGCTCACATTTTATATTAGTCAGACAGGGGTTGATGCATCTAGTAGGCATCAGTAGCAAATTAGGTCATGAACTGTGAACAGCCTGCCATTTCTTTCAGGACCAATCCACTTGTATGAAAGAGGAAAATAATTGCTGAATTATTTATTTATTTTGCCTTTAATCTTTTAAATATGTAACCCGATGCTAGGCCACATGGGCTGCTGGATTTCACCTTTTTGATTACTATTATGCATAACAATGGCAGCAGCATTGAATGTGTAATCAGATAGATAGATAAATAAATTAAAAAAAAAAAAAAAAAAAACATATTACTACATGGCTACCACAGTATTTTTATTCCGGGGGAATGGCTCTGTTGTGACAGTGCAGATTGGTATCTATTGTAATTTGCCATATGCACTTTCCTTAATCGATTTCTGACTCTCTGGGAGAGGGGGATGTCAGCATCCCAAGTGCAATAGGAATGGGTAATTGTTCTATCACCCCAAAGCCAGTGATAACTTACTGTTGTCTGGCTGCTTATTCTAGCATTTCTTTGGACAAATGTATTCTTTGAATGGGGGAATGGTTCACTCTTTTGCTGTTATTTCAAACCAGTGACCTTGTCCCTATTTGAGCCTATTATGTGCTGGCAAAAAGGCGGAGGTTTTTCTTTGAACATTTCAAACTTTCACTTGACTTGATTGCTGGACTTATTTGTGTGGCAGCAGCTTGGCCCATTCTATTTTGTTTCTGTTTTTTTTTTCTTCTTTTTTTGTTTCCTGACATTCATTAGCCTTTGTATGCCTCGAGTTTGTCCTAGTAAAATATGACAGTGCCTGAAGAGGGTGGGAAGGTGAGCAATGACAAAGTAATCTGTTAAGAGCACCTCGATATTTTTGACAGGATGCCCAGCTGGTATGGAGGAACAACCTGTTGGATGATCGCAACCTCTTTCCTCCCCCCTTAACATCTATGCTGTTTAGCTTGGAAACTACATGGCAGGATTACCCATGGGAGGCTTGACTGAAGCCAGGGCCTGGTCCTTGAGCAGTCTTTCCTAGAAGGGAGGACGTCGAGCCTGCGTGTGTTTGTGGCTTGCATGGGAACTGCATGTGTAATGACCATTTTATTTATTTTGATGGCTCTCACATTGCAGGCTGTCGGTGGTGGTGGCAGGGCCTCTGAAAATGGGTTGCCTCCAGGGCCGAGCCATCTGTTAAAGTCTGGAAGGGGGGTGGGAATGGGATATACATCATCAAAGGTGATCCGTTGAAATTCGCTGACTTCTACTCTGAGGTCCTCATTTTAGTTTACTGACGCCCCTAAAAATTGATAGCCTTTCTTAATTTTCCTTCAGTCTATTTATTTTCCTTCTTGTACTTAATGACCTAAACTGATCTGTCATTATACTGGGAATGTTGGTAAAAGGTGTGTCATGGATGCAAATCATAACAGTATCTCCAGTAGCTGCTTTGTTCATTTGAACAAGAGCAAGCCTGAATAGTAGTGGAGAAGGGATCAAATTTCAGAAATTCAGGAAGTTCACAACTGCATGTCTAGTGTGGGGGAAAATGAGTTCAGGAGAGGTGCAGGGACAAGGGCAATGCAGTATCTAAATGGGCCACTCTCTACTAGCACAGGATCAAAATAGACTGGGGGGTATGTTTTTGAATATGGAGAGGGTGAGGTCTGCAGTCCTCACTGGACTGCAGGCAATGGTGGCGTGTGGTCTGTCCAGGGTTTGCTGCAGTGAGAACTTGGTTGAGCGACATGCCCAGAAATCTGGACAATAGGGAAAAAGGAGTTAGGCTGTGGAAGGGAATCTGGATTTGAAAGCCAAAACTCTATTTAATGTTCACACTGATGTAGAAAAGCCTCTTAGAGAGTAAAGGATAATTATTCCTTTCTTAACCAGGCATTACTGTGCCAATTACTGTGTACCATGCTCCTTATAAAGGTGAGACACCTGAAGCCAGGTCATGTAAAATGAGAGCTCTCCTGCCAGGATACCATTCGCAGAGGGTGATGGTACTTTAACTGAATTAATGGTCACTGCCCTTGAGATTTCTACATAATTTGTGGTGTCATCTGTAGACAGAGAGCTTAGTCATTGGGAAGGTGTCGCACCTACTCTATAATGTGAAAAATACCTCAGTCTGCTAGGGAAGAATAATATTGGGTGTGTGTGTGTGTGGGGGGGGGGTATTTTTTTGTTGATTTAATAAATTAGTATTTGTGAAACAAGGAGTTGAATACACAAAATAAAATGTAGCCAGATTTACTAATAGTCTGTTATAAGCTGGCAATGGTGGAGTGACTTGTGCCAACAGACACAAAGCAGTGCTAAGAAATCCCTTGCTTTTCTTGTATGTCATCTCCATAGAATCCAATATATTTCCATACAGCAGAAGACTATGTCAGTGACCAGGTCTTGCCTGTGTTTCTTGCTCTTTTTTTCCTTTTAATTTCTCACAAATGCTCCACACTGAGTCCACAGCAAGGATAAATATAATACAATTGGCTCAGAGTGCTTGAAAAGGAACAATCATTAAAATAGTAAATCTGTTAATTTCCTATGACTGAATAAAAATGCTTTGGTGTCACTTAGTTACCTGTGTTGAGACCATCAATATTGCAGTCTGTGCAGCATGGCAATTGTATGTGCATAACATGTGATGTTAATCTTAATTACGTATGCCTGGTCTGTACTACCACAACCTCGAAACTACCCTCCCAAAATCATTCACTAAGTGAGAGCTGGTGTAGGATGGCACATATAGGAGCAACTGGTTGACAGATACCCACTGCTCACCCCCCTTGAGAAACTGCATGACTTATTTATTTATTTGATGTAATTGAATATTAATCAAAGTGTTCCGTTTCTGTATATTTAAGGCTCTTTTCTGATCTGCAAATTCTGCTCTGAGGTTTTTTTTTTTTTTTTCTTTTTTCTCTGCTATTGGAAGCCCAAAGACCTCAGGGTACTTAAATCTGAGGTTTATTTTCTTCCTCTAATGCTGGCTTGTAGCATCAAAAACCAGCATGAGAGTCTGTGACTCCTGGCCTACATTGGCTGTTTGACTGAATATATTCATACCCATGCATTTGTGGTCAGTTTTTTTCTGTTACTTTATCCATTTTGCCGCAGCATTTGTCAGGTGTTTTACTTTGTTTTTAAAAAAAAAAAAAATAAAAAAAAAAATGTGCTTTTCTGGTTGTAATCTTGTTCATATCAGTCTATTCTTGAAGTTCAAAATGAACTTGTCACGGAGGGTGTGATCAGTATAATCATTTTTGACTTTGCTTGTCCTTCAGGAGATCAGCGAGCCCCTGCCATTTTGAGTCATATTGTCATATTTGGTGAAAGTGGAAGGTCATGCTGGCTTTTTTGCGCCCCAATTTCCTAACCACATGGTTAGATTTATACTGTGTATGTGACATGGAGCTATTTATGCAAAGATTAAGAAATATGTGGAAGTTTAATGGCCTCTCACTGTATGACTGCCTAGGGGCCTAGCAAAGTATGTTAACGAGGCTTGATTGAAAATGGAGAACGGCAGGCATGCAGGCCCATGTGAGCCTCCTTAGCTGATTAACGACATCATCCTGGTTTTAATCTGCCGAACACTTTTTCAAAGGAGCTGTTGAGTTAGTAAAGATAAGCTAGATTGTTTCAATTGCAACAATTTCTGGTTTATGGCTTAGCTGATGTCCAATTTTTTTGTGGTTCCCAACCCACAAGGAACGATTTTTAAAATTGATTATGACATCACAAAAGATTCTTGTCATGTAACTATAGCTGCATAGTTAATATATTCTAGAAACATTTTAACCATATTTCTGGAGTAAATATTGTGGCTAAAATTATGCAAATACCTAATTGTCCCCAATGCTTTGCATTGTGCATTTTGAGGCATTCATCTAGTGACATGAGCTGCTTTGCTGGTGGATGCATTTAGAAATATTTGGTAGGTTATGTGACCGAATGCAAAGAAGGTTCCTAATGAGTCAGAAATGAAGTACGGGGGTCCCACATAAATCTGACTATATAAAAATGTATTTTTAATGTAAAGTACACAGGGGAGAAGTGTTCCTGTGAGATCCAATTTAAATAGCAGAAAAATGCAATCAGGTTTTTTTTTCCTTGACATCTTAAACCATGGAATAACTTTTGTACATATGTGTATTGTATTGTGACCTGTTATTTTATAATGGCCTGTAGTCATGTCTAAATTCAGAAGACATTGGAGAGGTAGTCTAGTAAACAATGACTTTAAGATACTCATCAGAACTGTATGATTGATGTCTGGTCTGTACCTCACAGAACAGTAGCTGTGTGAATCATGATTTTGAAATGGTGCAAGTGCACAATTGGTGACTTTTGGGGACGTCCTGTTTTGGTCTCTTATTTGGTGGTGTTTGTACAACAATCGTAATGTTACTGCTTTGGTCCCCCCACCACCCCCAACTACTCAACCTAGCTATGATGGCTATGCCCACTACAGTCAACGAATGTATTTGCAATTCGGGTGCTGGGGGACTCTGAGGAAATTGAGGCAATTTTAAGACTGAAAGTTGAGATTTTGTTTCGATTTTAATGTTATTTGGTTCCTATGAATATTGAGATTTACAGATGCTAATGTACCTAAGGTTACTGGTTTATTGGATGGGACATTATACTTTGTCATGAAAATGTGTGAATACTTTACTAAATTGCCACAGAATTTCTTTTAATGGTAAAGAAGTAGAGCGCTGTCATTTTTAAAGTTTCCTTCAATTCATTTGTTGCGCTGCTTGTTGCCGGCCATTCAGAGAAACCTTTTCAAAAGCAACATTTCACATGAATTCCACAATGCATTTCCTTTGGTGTCTGAGCTTAGTAATGGATTCTTTTCCATATTTGCCAGTAGATTCACTAAGAATCTAATGACCCTGTAGAGCTGTAAACCTGCTACAAGGTGGTGTTTTTAAATTTTAAAACGTAGTTAATTTCCTGTAGTTAGTCTAATATATCAGAATTATTGCTTTATTTGGTGGGGGTAGGCCTGTCACGATAAATTTTGTTGGACGATAAATTGTCCCAGGAATTATTGCGATAAACAATAACATCGCGGTGACGTCATATCTGTAAACGTCATACGGCTCACTTGCTTCCGGTTTCAGTAACTATGAGCACAAGAAAGGATAAACTCGTGTTTCAGAAGCTAAAAAAACAATAATAATAATTTC
>JABFEA020000110.1:8789341-8801001 GCA_019775915.2 Cyphomyrus plagiostoma | reverse complement strand
TAGATAGATATATAGATATATAGAGAGAGAGAGATAGATAGATAGATAGATAGATAGATAGATAGATAGATATATATATATATCTCTTGTAAACGTTTAGAAGGACTATCTTCAGGGTTACCTGTGTTCTAGATTGTCTTTGCGGGCTGGTGCATGGGAATATCATGTTTGGTCATACTGGGAACTTTATCAGCTTATGCCATCTCGCCAACGCACCTGGAGAGACAGTGAGTCGCTTTCCTCCATGTGTGACACTGACTGGGGTTTTACCAGAGAGCCTGAACTCCAGAAGGCCAGTCTGTGTTGGAGGCCTGAAAATCACATGGGTCCACACAGAATAACTATTGCAATTATGAATGATGTAACAAATCTCTTCTTGCAATCCAAAGCTCTTCAAACAAAACTTTTCAGTTAGGAAAAACTAGAACAAATGTGCATTTTGCTGGGACCGCTCACGTCAGTGTTTAAACATGAACATACAACAATATAAATAAAACCAGGTGTAGTTCATGCAAGTGACTCAGTCCCCTCAAAGTAAGGCACTGCTGTCTAAGGGAGTAAGGGAGTGCTGTCTACCATGCTACTATTGTGTTTGGTTTAGGTGAGTGTTTCTCAGACCGGTCCTTGGGGACCCCCTGACAGTCCGTTTTTGATCCCTCCCGACTCTCAGGGGCTGGTTTGAGAATCACTGCTGCTCTAGTCCTTTTTGCATGAAAGGACCAGTTGGGCCATTGTCCACTTCACCCAGACTTCGAGGTTCTCAGACAGTCAGTCTTTGTGAGGGTGTGCTTTTTGTTTTCTGTTTCAACTTCTTTTGGCAACCCAGGATTTCAAATCTTGGGGATGAATGAAGTTAATTTATTGATTTGAGGTTTTTTTTTTTTTTTATTATTAATTATTATTTTACTCTTGTACCTAAAACTTTTGACATGTTAAGGATTATTCTCGTTTGAGGGAAAACCCATCATGTTTACATTTACGTTCTTTTTAAAATGTATCCATATAAATCAAAGTGGTGCTGATCGTGTAGAGAAAACGGGGCAGAAACATTTTAGTTTTAGAAACTGCTGGAAAGGGGTGCTGTGGGCTTGACCCAGTACTGAAATAGATCTAAATCCCTACAACTAGAACACAAGGTTTTAGGACCTTGACAGAGGCGCTATGTTCCAATTGTGACTGTCTGGTTTGCTGTCCTATTTCAATAAAAGGCCAAATCTATTGCAGTTTGGTCAAGTTTTTCTATTTACATTTATTTAGTTAGAAAGAAGATTCCCCTACCATTATGTTTTGCCAACATGTAGGCTTTTTTTCGTGGGGAAAAAAAAATCTCTACACATAGGGGATCCGGGTATATTTAGCATTGTGATGACAAGCATGCGTGATTGGAAAAGATGATAATGAGGTCTGACATCCTAGAAGGATGCAGAGGAAAACAATTCTGCTGCCCATTAACTTCACATTCCAACTTAACTGATGTATTCTACCAAAGCATCTCGTATCTCTGTGTATTTTTCTGAATATGTAGAGCAGTGTTTCCCAGCCCAGACACTGGGGACCTGGAGTTGATGGGGAGTAAAATTGTAGACTGTTTGGCAAGGAGCTGGGAGGGAACAAAAACATGGACTTCCTGGGGGTTCCCAAGGACTGGGTTGAGAAACACTGATGGAGAGTGAGAAGTTGTCCCTAATCATTTTTGCTAAAACTGTTTCCTTTAGAGGTGGTTAACCTGGTTAATTTACACATAAATGCTTTAATGTTGTCATATCAGAATCCTTTTAAAAGAAGTTGTCAATTGTGGTTTTTTTTTTTTTTTTTTTTTTTTTATTGCTACATGATTAAATATGTAAGCACTATTCTCTGGATGGTCTTAACAACATGCTCCCTAATTTTGAATTGCATACAAAATCATCTGAAATAGAAAGCATGCCAAACATTTTCCCCCCTGTATTTATTGCTTGCATGTTTGCAGTTGCCTGTTGTGACATACTTGAATAATTTATGAAACTGATATGTAGGTGGGATTTTGCCCTTTAGAAAGGCCTTCTACGCACTGCCACGTGTGCCTATGACCAGCAGCATCTTATCTGCATGGGAATCTGCTGTTACCATGGTTGCAGGACCTTATGACCCCTTATGACCAGGTGTCTGCGCACTCTAGCGCCCCACCCCCCACAAACAAGCATAGACTGATATTAATTATATACGTATTTCCTGGAATGGGAACCGTCTGAAATGCTTATACAGAGAATGGTTGATCAGCGTGAAGATGGTGCAGTAATGTGAAATCTATATCATAGTCACAGGACACTTTCTTTGGTATACTAAACTTTTTAATGAACTTTTGGTAACTCTTTACATGAAGTGCACCTTCATAATGCATTAATTATGCATTCATAGAACATTCATAAGCAGCATGCATGTACACCTTAACAACTTTTAATATACATTTAATATCAAACATTGCACCATTATGCAATTATAATGTTTGTTATTAATGTATATTACACCCAGTAAGGGATGTTAGGATGTTATGGTATACATACATGATGTTTATGAATACTTCAATGAATATATTATGAAGGTGCAGTTAATGTGAAGCGTTACTGAACTTTCTCTAAAAAAAAAAAAAAAAAAAAAAGTGAGCTTGCAGCTGAAAATGCATTTCCTCTCTTACTTCAATGCAGTGTTTTTGTAATTTTTGTAAAATATGAGAAATTCAAAAAAGGCAGTCCATGGACCAGGTTCTCCAGGTCTGTTCAGTAGACTGCCATGTAATAATTTTGCATGAGAACATGGTCCAGCACTCAGCTGTTTGGTCAATATGGCCTGACCTGGAAATTTGGGGTGTTTGCTCTGATGGCAATAATTCAATGCTCTGGGGTTCTGAGCATGAGCCCGACACCACCTCTTGAACAATGGGATACCCACGTTCAAGCAAGCTTAGAGCACACAGTGTCCCATTGTCTTTCCATCTCTGTATCGAGGCAGCCTTACAAAGCATCGTCGTTGCAATCAAAGCCAAATGAGCGCTGAAAGGTAGCAACTGGCAAGAAGCTCTGAAGCGATTCTAGTGCCACCGCTAATTCGCTAATCCAGAAGTGACCCAGTGCCAGTTGAGCTGAGACTGTTTCTAAGTAACAAGAGCTGATGCTCTGCCTGTACCTACTAGGTGAAGATCTCTTGATTTCCAGGGTCAAATAAGGAGAAACGGTGGTGTCTCTACTTCTTCCTGTCTTTGCGTTGCTGAACACATTTCGTTCTAAAAATCAGAATGAGTTCACTGCTCCATAATCACTTTCTTTTTTTTTTTTTTTTTTTCTTTTTTAGGTTGGCGTCTTTTTATGTTTGTGTCCTTCCAGGCATGAGTTGTAGGCTTTCCCCAAAGTAAATCACTTCCTCAGTGAATAGTTCCAAAAATTATTCCCTTGGCTCTGGAATGCTATAGAATGTATAGCAGGCCTTACAACAGCCTGAGCTCCTGTGCTTCCCATAGGGATGGTGGCCATTGTTGGTTACTGTGCCGTAATGTGTCACTCTGCACTGCTCTGATGTAAGCCTTGGTTTCACTCCTGTTACCCTCTCCTTTCCGTAGAGATGGCAGCAATCAGGAAGAAACTGGTTATTGTTGGGGACGGAGCATGTGGAAAGACTTGCCTACTCATAGTCTTCAGTAAAGACCAGTTCCCTGAGGTGTATGTGCCCACTGTGTTTGAGAACTACATCGCAGACATCGAAGTGGATGGGAAGCAGGTAAGTAAAGGAGCAGTAGCACTGGCTATGATCGCCATGGCCAGTTCCTAAACTTTCTGATGTCTGACTGCTTTTGTGCCACTGATTCCTTTTTTTCTTGTGACATTTTGCTTCAAAATCACAAATCAAACCATGGTGATTAGTTCCGTTGTTTTCACACTTCATCTCAAGTTGAGGCCAGCTCTAGCTTCAGTCCATCTGGCCCAGCCAAATTCTCTGATCAATCAGCGGGAGTGAAGAGAAGTTAAGAACATGAATGCAGACTTCAAATACTGTTTCAAAATGCTACTGTCATCAATGGCAGATTTAACAAACAAAATATCTTTTACCAAGGGAACAGTAATTGTCATAGCATAAACATCCTTTAAAATTTTGATGTCTGGCAGACACTTTGCTCAGAAAATGTGTGTACATACACAGATAAGGTATCTTCATCTATGTGGGAACACGCGCACATGCACACACAAAATCCTTAAGTAAATGTATATAGAAGCAGTGTTGGATAACATCCCGAAGCTATCTATATATGTTGCAAAAGAGAAATGAACCATGCAGGGGTACAAGTGGAAGAGGAAAGGACAGAATGATGAGAGAAACTTTCAGTTTATACACATTTTCTGTGTATCGCACCGAAACTACGTTACCTGACACGTTGTGTAATATGTGTCTCTCTCTCTGTTTCTTGGTTTCTGCATCATTATTTCATTTTATTTAGCATTTTTCCTGGATTGCATACTTCATGCTTTCGTCAGCTTATATGCCTTGTGATATGGGCTCCTGCAATAAGATGGTCTCACTTTGCTAGTACTTGTTAGTTGTGACACATCGTGCCTGCTGCTTTCAGGCTGCACATTATTTGTAGCCTGTGAACATTTTTCTGCATTCCATTAGTCAGTTGCTTATTGTCCACTTTAGTTCCGTTTTAGTATTTATGGCCATGCAGAGTGAAGGACCTTGAGGTAAAATACCTCCCCTAGGGACACACAAACAATTTACCAGGTATGATTTTAGCCCTGTTGCTCAGAACTCTGGATCTTTCATCACTGTGGCCCACTGGCCCTTACTTAGAGGCTGTGGTTTTACTGAGTTTAGGTGGAGTACTAAATTAAGCCAGACCATTATATGGTCCCTCTGGTGTCGATTCCATAGCATTCTGGATTCTGATAACGGGGTATTTTACCTATTGTAGGTTGCATTGTGTAAACTGAGATATTCCTTCCATACTTATTGTTCTCTGCAATGCAATTGCAGTAAAGCCATAAGTAACGGGCTCGTTTTTATGCATTACTCCCATTAGGTTGCCTGTCCTTAGATGAACATCTTTACATTTATCACGTAGCCTAGGATGGCTGATGCCCATCTGGCTGGCATGGTACAGACGCCAACCCTAGGGCCCTGTAGTGCAGTCTTGCAGTCTCACCAGCTTGCTATTGCTGACCCACAGGTGGAGCTGGCTCTATGGGACACAGCTGGCCAGGAGGACTACGACCGCCTGCGGCCCCTCTCCTACCCTGACACTGATGTCATCCTGATGTGCTTCTCCATCGATAGTCCTGACAGTTTAGGTAAAGGGCCTGAGATCCCTGCTATACATTTATCTTTGTTATGATGGGCTTCAGTTATCCCAGGAAATTATTAACACCTTTTTGAATTATTTGAATGATCAAAATGTCAGGGATTCATTCCGGGGGGGTGGCTGCCTGCCTGCCACTTTAGCCACTTTATTTGATAGTCAGCCACCCAGTATTTATAAGCTGATAGGTTCTTATTCTGAATGTAGTCTTCTGTGTCTGTGTAAAGTTGAAATGTTAAATTCCACCACCTACATAACGACTAGCACCTTTTTATCTGCTGCTTTTAGCTGCTTGCTGTTTATTCTCTGTGTCTCTATTGCTCGTGCCCATTGTCATTGATCAAACATGGCAGAGAACATCCCAGAGAAGTGGACCCCTGAAGTGAAACACTTCTGCCCCAATGTCCCCATTATTCTTGTGGGCAACAAGAAGGACTTGAGAAATGATGACCACACGAGGAGGGAACTGGCTAAGATGAAGCAGGTATTCCCAACTTTCCCTCCATTTTTAAAAGAGCAGAACCAATGATAGACTAGTCTTGCGGTGACTAACCAGGTTAGTACCACACTCCTGACATTATGTGGTGTTCAGGTGGCTTCATCATTCCTATGCTAGAAGTAATAGAACTAGAACACCTAAATAATATTAACAACTATATAATCGTAATTGCTATCTTTGAATACTTTTTACATACTTTTACTTTATAGGTTAATCACATGAGATAGTGGGGAGAACACATGTTCCTCTAAGAAGAATAAATTTGTTTTGCTGACAACTGCCTTATTTATAATTCACATTTATGGGATGCTGTTTATGTGCTAATTGTCTCTAGCATTTAGCATTTTCAGCACATTTTGGAACTTTTCGGCCCAACAAAAGCTCAGTTCATGCTACCGTCCTGAAACTGAACAGCTTGGCCTATATGTGTGTAAACAACAGTCTGGGAAACTAAGGGTTGTCCTGGTTCTATTTTATTTACTTAATATGTAATATTTAGAGGTAGATTTAGTGTCCCACCCACCAAGGCTATGAGGTATACCATGGGGGGGAGCCAACAGACAGGGAACACCTTTCTGCAGTGGTTATTGCAGACTGTATCATGTTTGTACATTCTGCAATATTGTACAAACACCAGTCCTAGCAACTGAATGTAGATTAGTAGTCTGACACGAGTGTCTTTGTTCACTCAGGAGCCTGTCAAGTCAGACGAGGGCAGGGACATGGCTAACCGCATAGGGGCTTTTGGTTACCTGGAGTGCTCAGCGAAGACTAAAGATGGAGTTCGTGAAGTGTTTGAGATGGCCACCAGGGCGGCGCTACAAGTGCGCAAGCGCAAGAAGAGAAATGGCTGTTTATTGTTGTGAAGGTTGTGGGGTCTGAAACAATGAGGGTTGTGGGGGTTGTTGGGGGTGGCCACACATTAATAAAACACCAGGAGAATGATCCCTAAGTAACATCTGCCCCATGTTTTTCACAAGAAAAAACAAGAGAAAAAAAACAAATACAGATAAGGCAAACTGGGCAGATCCATAGGTTGAATATTTTATATTTATATACTTTTCAGTTTCTCACCTGGTTTTCTCCTGTTCAGCTTTTTTTCTGCAGATTATCATCCCGTTTAAGTGAGGAAATGGATAGTATGTATATGTCTGTCTGCATGCATGTTTTTATGCACACGCATGTCTCTTCAGCTCACCCACAAGTTATCAGCACATTGATTTGTGAGCTTTGCTTGATGTCATATAAATAATAGGGTGGGGGGCAAATTGGGTGGATTGTTCCAGCTCCCTTGTCGAAAGGGTGAAGTGGATGGTGTGACGATCAAACGAGCACTATGAGTTAGTCTGACAGAAGCCAGCTGTGCCCAGTACCTTCCAGCCTTAACGTTTTACATTTGAAGTGGCGTGTGCGGATTGAACCTGTCAACCCATTCCTGCCACACCCCCACAACCCCCATGGGACTCTCCAAGCTGTCATGGAGGTGCGGAGGGCTGTGGGGAAGCTGCCTGTCTCCTGTCACACCACACCTCAGTGTAGTCAAATGGACACTATAGCCTCCCCACTTATCAACATGAGAAAATCGGCCCTGTTTTGGACCGAGGATGCAGTGTGTTCTGATCACAAGCTGCAATGCTATGAGGCTGTTTCCCTACCCGGTCCACACGAACCCCCCCACCCCCCCCAGACAGTCCATGTTTTTGCAAAAACATGGACTATCGAGCAGGAAGCTGGGAAGGAGCAAGAACATGGGCTTTCTGGGGGTCTCTGAGGATCAGGTCGGGAAACTGCTATAAGATATTGCCATATGGTCAGAGAGGACTGTCCAAGGATAAGATGGCAGCACAGCCTCCTAGCATTGTACCTTTCAGATTCTCTGTAGGGCAGTGTCTTTCTGTCAAATGTAATCACAATGAAAGGAAAGAAGGGTGAAATGCAAGGTAAATAACTGGTAGAATTCTGAGCCTTTTTAATAAATTATAGGAAGAGTTATGGATCTGAGAGTGCCAAGAGACAGAATATTAACCAGCACAGCGATCCAGAATACACTGAGTAGTTTTTCCAGGGCTGCAGCCAGCCTAAATGGTTTACAGACTGGAGTTATGAGTGGATGACTGGGAATTCAGGTACCAAGAAGAATTCTGCGGTTGTAGAAAGCTGCCTGAATTGTTTCTCATTTTATTAACTGATATTTTACATCTTCACTTAAATATTTGGATAAGACTTTGCATTCCAGCTATAATGTATAATCATAATGATGAATGCAGGCCTTTAACTCTTCTTTCCTTCTGGTTTCTGGTTTGATGGGCTTTCCTGCCTTGCAGGCTTATTTAGGACTTGTGTAGGGGTTCTGGGTAATTAGAATGACTGGGTGATCAGTGGGCTACCTGGAGGTTTTTTCTATATGCCTCTGTTTCCCCTCATAAACCCCCACAGCACTGCTGTAACACATTGAGATGACTGGAATTCTAAGTCTGAGTGTAAGCTGTGCGTCACCTGTTCTAAATCAACATATCATAATTTTATTGGCGCTCTCCTGCTCAACTCTCCACTCCAGGTGGACTAAGGTCAGTCAAGCATTTTGTTTTTGTCAGTATGATTGCCATAATTGTCTGTGACCTGTTTGCCTTACCCTTTTGATATGACAGATTGACATTCTGTAAGTGTTGAATGCTTGCTAGTGTTTGACATCCTTGACATGTTAGTACTGCTTGCATAAGTCCGCAGTCCTTCAGGTAAAGAGATCATAGATACTGCAATGTTTGCTGTCTGAGCTGATCGTGGTAGCTGGCATTCTAGCCATTTCATGGCACCTGTAACATCTATTTGGACTTCTATCCCGTTCTTATAAAGTGTGCCATTCAGATGCTGGGCTGTGTACAGTTTTTTTTTTTTTTTTTTTTTTTGAAGATCAGGGCAGAAGGTGCCTATAGGGCTGGGTGTTGCTTCATAGGGTTACCAGTTGCTCACTGAGTTGCAGAGTGAGTTTCTTGATTACTCACTCAGTAATACTAAACAACACTTGCTTATCTGTACAAGTTGGGTCTCCCTAAAATGTTCTGAAGTTAAGCTGTGAGGTACAACTAATGCTAGCATGCGTCACAGCTTGCAGGGGCTCCAGACCATTTAGTTTGGGCCCTAAACTTTTTCTTTTCCTTACGTTCCCCCACTTGAACATCACACTATGATGGTGACATCAAACTGCAGCACTGGTTAGCAAAAGGTAATCTTACTCCGACGCACTCATCTGACGTGTCAGTGATTATAGTAATAGTGTGTTTGGCCAAGCGGAGACTCAAGTGCAGGGAACAACTTGTTTAATGATGCTTCAAACCAAACTCAAATACATTAGATGAAAGGATGTAGATATGGGTTAACAAATGTGCAGAGCACAAAAGTCAGAATATGCTGAATAGACCTAATATCTGGGAATGTTAGAACCACAACATGTGCATTAGGCTTTTGTGTGATGTGGTTTTCAGCAGATCCCTACAAAGGAAATAATAAAACGTTTTCATTTAAAGATCAGCATCTGGAGAACACTGCCCCCTGGAGTCCATAAATGGGAGGGAATCGGGGTGCAACAGCCTTATAAATAGCATATTGAATTTTGACTGAAGCTTGAATATTTTTAGTTTTTCAAAGAACGGTGTAGCCTAGAAACTCAGAGTTAAGGCATGAAAGAAAGGTGAAAGAATTGACAGAGGAAAAACATATATGAGGCTGAAAGCATTGCATATACAATACAACCATTTACGAGGATTTAATTGTTGGCCAAAGCAGTACAGTCATCTGTCCTTTTAAAGGTCAAAGTTCTGCAGGGATTCTAGGGATTAAAGTATGAGGCCATCTGTAATGGATTTCAGAGAGGACACAGAACGAAGACCCTCTGAATTCCCCACAGATTTGAAGACAACCCCAATGGCCTTTGTACTAGTGGAGCATGTACTGTACCGAGTAAAGTGTTTGTGAGAATTTTATATGTCTAAGATTAAACATCAATACATACATATACAGACTTTATCCCTTTGTTTGCATGGGTCTGTACCTGACCTCCCTTTGCTACTGTATTTGTCTTTTGGGACAACTTTGGTATGTTGGATTGTTTATCTCCCACTTTTTTGTTTTCCTTAATTTTCCAGGATTAATTAAAAGTGCTAAAATAATCGAGATTTGTATAAATGCTGATTGTCAATGCTTTGTAAACAGATCTAGTGTTGTAGCAAATGTTCAAATAAAGAGAACACATCACATTTTTAATGGCATCTTTTAACCATACTTTTCACATCCTGTTGCTTCAATTTACTGCCAAAAGGAGTCTTTAAAATCTGGAAAGTGAATGTTGTAATGAGTAACAAAAGATTTGATGCAATGGAAATAGAACTTTAATTATACTTGTATCAACTCTCAGTAAGCCATCTCATATGTTCAGAATACTCTGTAATACTCTCTATATGCCTAATACAAGCAGAGTGAAATTGAGAAGGACTTGGAGGAGACCAGGGACACCTGCTGAATTTTCATTTTATTTCCCCGGGTAATACATATAGTTTTGGAACTGTGCCATTTCGGACACTGTCATTAAGACAATAACTCAAAGTATGTGAGAGATTTTTCAAAATTTGTAGAAGCATTGTGTTGAGTAGCAAACTGGAACTGATTAAACTTTGAGACAGATCATTGAAAAATTTAATTAATGCCACATAGTGATGGCAAAAAAGGGCAGTTCCAGACGCTTGATAACTCAAAGTATTTGATGGTTTCCAACTTTGCAGAGGTGTTGCATGGCTCATGAACTGAAACCGTGTGGGATAGGATAATTCCGCTATTATTCCATTTGATCTTTGATAGTTCTTAACACTTCACAAAACCATCATATGGATGCAAGTCTACATATAATAGACCTGAGACAAATGGCCCCATGATTGCGTCGCCATGGGGCAAATTTTCAGATTATTCTAAAATAAATTTTATATATTTTTATTTTTTTCTTTTGCAGCCCCCCACTTGGCAAATATTATGTTTATTATAAGCTGTACTTCTAATAATATGGTGGTAATTTCATTATTCTGTGGTATTTTCATTCACTGAAATTCTTTGTGGGTGAACCCCTATAACCTCATCCCTTCTTCTGGGGGAATACAGTCGTGTCACTTAGCCACAGTCCTAGTCAGTGGTAGCACATGAAAGAACAGGTACAGATCTGCTGAACCGGATTATACTGTCAAGTTTGTACAGTATACCTATTGAAAAACAGATGTTGCCCAAGCCTACTGTAGTGGGGCTAGAGAGGAGTAGTGATTAAATCAGAGCAAGGGGGTGATGAGGATTTGTTTATTTCTAAAGTTAAAATGCTAATTTAACAACTCTGTTTGATGGTGTTCAGTTTTCACAAGTTTGGGATCATGGTAGATTATGTACACTCCACTCTGCCTGTGGGCCAGTATTTTACCACCTAACTGTAGCAGTTACATTTGGTCTCAGGAGAAAGTCACAATGGGATCTGTGACTGTATGATATTACATGCCAGTTACTGAGTGTGTCTGTTACTTATTACTGTTAGGTCATGGAAAACGTTGGTTAAAGTGCAAATGAGAAAGATATGTATATGCATATTTAATAAAATGTCATTTTTAAGACATGCATGAAGAAATATATGTAAACACCAAATTGGGAAAAATGTGGAATGTGCAATAAATGAGTAGGTGAATATCAGCGTTGCGTGTCACGAATAGGACTCAGAATTCAGGTAAAAAATGCATTTATTGGCTTTCATGTTTCCAGTTGATCTGTCCAGTAATTCTAGAAATTGAAGAAGCTGGGGGGGGGGGGGGGGGG
>JABFEA020000110.1:8755880-8765967 GCA_019775915.2 Cyphomyrus plagiostoma | reverse complement strand
TTGCTTCCGGGATAGGCTC
Organism: Cyphomyrus plagiostoma; assembly: GCA_019775915.2. Taxonomy (NCBI): domain Eukaryota; kingdom Metazoa; phylum Chordata; class Actinopteri; order Osteoglossiformes; family Mormyridae; genus Cyphomyrus; species Cyphomyrus plagiostoma. Next base: position 8,765,948 of record JABFEA020000110.1, on the reverse strand, counting down.
CGGACCCCCCGCGACCCAATAGGATAAGCGGTTTGGATAATGGATGGATGGATGTTATGTTTAAAATTATCCAAGTACTACTTAACTGCAAGATATGTATAATACTGATATCAAATAAAAATAACTTTTTGATTACATTCTTTAGTTTGTTTTGTATTGCTTTAGATAAGTAAAGCCACATGATGACAAATGAACATACTGCATTCTTAAGATTGTGATCATAAATACATACAATAACTAATAAACTAATGTACACAGCAGCTTATTCACCCCCCCCCATCCCCCACTCTGTACCTGACAAGACTCCCTTCCTGTCTGATTCTGATTTAACCCCAGACCATAGTAAATGCTTCACATTTCAGCTAATTGGTTTGTCATGTTCCAGCTGCAGGCATGTCCTGCAATGCCTTTTCATACCGCTAGAGTAGCTATAACAATACAGTGGTACCTCAGTTCTCAAACTCATTAGAACTCAAATTTCTTAAAAGTTGAACAAATCAATAAAAAAAAAATGGCAATCAACTCTATCTGAATCTCAAAAGTTGAACCAGGAACGCCGACCTAAGATAACTTATACTGTACGCGCCAGGAAATGAGTCACGCAGCACGTCTCTCAGTGCAAACAAATATATTTAGGTGTAATTTTTTGGGGCCGGGAACCAATTTATTGGTTTTCCATTACTTTTTATAGAGAAAATTCAATCAGAACTTGAACTTTTTATGATTTGAACCACAGTTCTGAACAGATTAAGTTTGAGTTGTGAGGTACCATTGTAATTCTGATTGAAAATATCATAGAAGCCTCTTAAATAAGACCAGAACACACATGTCAAGAATAAGACATTACCTTTTTGCAGAAACAAGTTAATATAATAAGACAATCTCAACTAACTCACATCAAGAAGAAGAAGATCTTTTTTGTTTCTGTCCTGGGTCATGGTTACATTTTCCATGCTGTACTTCAAGATGTCTTTCGTCATCTGATACTCCTCCAAGTGCAGCAGAAGCTTGAAGCGCTGCAAGTAGTTCTGGAAGTCGAGGGTACTCTGCAGAATAGACCTTGAGTAATACATAACATTATTATTTTGTTATTTATATAAAAGCAGCAGCCTGACAGAACTTCCAGTCTCAATCTCTAGGCTTCTTGTAAACATTAACATCTTAAATGCAAACAGGATGGCCTTCATGCTGATAAACCTGTAACTAGACAATCTTTCTTTGCAAATAGTCCAATGGTGGCATTATAAGTAAGATTAAAATTGTCTTTCAGATTTGCAAGTTAGAAGGACAAGAGTAACAGCAATCATTAGAAATATTTTCCATAACAGCTTATCCAGTAGAGAGTTGCACTAAGTCCGGAGCCTAGGCCTATTCCCAAGACATTGTGGACAGGATGCTAAACACTTAAGAGCTCACATAAGGTGTAGCACCCAAAGGAAACCCACATTACCATGGGGAAAATGAAGACACCACACAGCTGAGAAACAAACTCAGAACCATGGAGATGTGAGCCTACAGTGCTATCCACTGCGAGCAAAGCATCTTAGGAGCTGAAATGCACATTATTACATTTTTAACATGCAAAAAATTATTTGTTCAATTTAAACTTTTTCTGTTACATGACTGAATATTTATAGAAGCAATTCAGGTTGGGCAACTTGCTTGGGTTTGCTTGGGTTTTAGGGGCACAGCAGGACATTTCAGCATGATATTGCACTTCAGTGATCTCTATGACTCATGGTGAAAGACACAAGCTCTGCATTACTTACTTGCTGGTCTGAAATTTACTTGACCCTCTTGAAATGAATTGTCCCTTTTTCAGGAACCTAATTAGGTCTGACAGGTCCTTGGGGCACTGATTGGCGTATAATGGCACAACTGTTTGCAAATTATTCACTGCAGAACTATTAGAAAGAGAACAGAGAGAACACACTGCATTACCTCAACTTGAAAAGGCTGCTTAACACACAGGTACTCAAAACCCCTGTTTTTACATTGCATCCTAACTGAAAAACCCAAAAAGCGCAGTTGAGGAGAAATAAACATGCAAAAAATGCTTTCTAATTCAAGAGGTATTGTGATGAAAATATTCATTAGAAAGAAATTTTCTCTCTTTCTGTTAAGAGAGAAATTCACTTGGAAAGTTATTTGCATCTATATTTACTGACTATCGCTTGCCTGCAGCACCTGTGTCTGCAAGACAGGGAACTGTTACTACTAGGATCTTGTAGATGTACAGTAGTGCACAGGACCACTTAGGCTGAAAAGCCTATGAAGCAGCGTGAGCCTAGTATAACAACACCCTATAATGCATAATGCAATACATTTATAATACACATGAAATGTAATCGCAATATATATTTATGTAAAAAGAAGCATACAAAGGAATTAACAAAATTAAATATTGTTGCTTATAAGTATTTCAAAGGAAGCTGAGGAATTTGTGACATTCCATGGCAAAGAGATTAAACAGAGCAGGAAGAGATGCTGAGTCATAAAGTAGGTGAAAGATCAGAAGAGCAGCAGAACTGAAAGAATACTGAAGGTCAACCCACGTTCCATTCTGACGCCTAGGCTGGATGGCGTGTTTGCAGTTTTAGCATATAGCACTTTCAAAAAATATTTAATTATATGTAGGCTCTCTCTCTCTCTCTCTCATACACACACACACACACACACACTCAAGATGATTCAGATTTCAAGGCAAAGGAAGGCCAGCATTCCAAGTTTTATGGCTCAGGGGGTTAGAAGCCGTGGAGGCCTTGATTTAAAGATGCTGCTTGGTGCAGGCTGGTACGCCCCCCCCCCCCCCAGTCTAGAGGGGGAAGCACACATAAGTACTGATAAGAGTGAAACAAAGACTGCTGGTGTTTTAAGAATCCAACATGCACCACCCCGCCCTTCCTCACACAGAGTTCCTCAAAGACAGAGAACCCTTTTCAGATTTGCCTGTTGCATGTCTTGTGTAAGTGACAGGCATTTGTCAATATAAATATCTAGACTGAAGATATCCGCGAGCAGAACAGCTGCATAAAGGAGAAAGAAAAAGCCGCAGACTATAAAAAGCCGCAAGACAGAACATCAAAGATGCACCATGCAGAGAATTGCTGCAGACCTCAGTCAACCGCCCCGCCCCCACCCCCGAACGCTATCTCTCGATCATAAACAAACTTCCAGAGTCGCATATGAGACTCCATCCGCAACCATGTAAACTCCCTTTCATTCTTTTGATAATCTAACCTGTACAGTATTTTCCTTTGAGTGTACCCATTCAAATTGATGAGCACGCCCCCGCCAGAATGTTTTCATTCCAACCCACCACATTCATTATTAGCCGATCAAACACCATATACGCCTGAGTAATGTGGAGGGTTGGAATGATAATATTCTGGCAGGAGGGAGCTTTAGGAACAGAACTGAGAACCACTGTATTTAAAAAGTCTGTAAAGCACTTGGTAAAACCCATGGTTAAAAAGTGCTATATAAATAAAGTTAAAGACTGTTTAAAGTCAAAGATGTTCTTTTTTGGTAAAATAGAAACAGCAACAGGTATTTCCACCTTCACACTAAATTCTAAATGTCATTGCAACTTCCTGAACACAAACACTTTAAAAGCTAATAACATCTGGCTGCTCCCCAAATTAAATAAGTAATAAAACATAATGCCTTCAGCAGTCCAAACAACTGCAGGCATAATAAATAATCAGTTCTCTTCAAAATGAAATTCTGTATGTCACTGCAACTTCCCAAACACAAACAATCAAGAATACCAACAATTTCACTGAATCACCCCCACACAAAACCTTTTAGATCTTACTCTGTTTTTTCTCTTCTTTGTTTGATTTACTCTCAGAAATGTTTGCCTCCGCTACTTAAGAAAAATGGATCTTGCAGTAAGTCCATCCATTTTCTGTAACCACTTCAGGATCACAGGGGTCTGGAGCCTACAGGTACCAGGCAGGGAACATGCTAGAGTGTTGACCAACCCATCACAAAGTACACTCACCTACAGGCAGTTTGGTAGCTCCAATTAAACTCAGCATATTTTTGGACCGTGGGGGGGAAGTAGAATGCCCAGAGGAAACCCCACAATGACACAGGGAGAACATGCAAACTCCACACATGTGGAACCCTGGCCTAGACTCAAACACTGGTCCCAGAGGTGTAAGGCAGCAGTGCTGAACACAACAAGGGCCTAGTGTCCTAATTCATACCTGAATGAAATTAATCTTAAATATATTCACATTTGCAACATGGATTTAATATTATACTCATTTATGATATATATATATCACCCACCGGCAACCCCATCCACTATGAATCAGAATGTTAATTTTTAACAACTCGGCCCGCCTGATCCGCTGATTAACTACAGTGCCCGCAGATATAACTGCGATCCATGCATCACTGCTACAGAGTCAGAACACACCCAGAGCCTGGGAGCTCAAGACAACACACTGGATCACAAAACACGCAACTGCTAACTATGGCTAATTAAAACTTATCAGAAGAACCAACTGTAAGTCAGTCTGCTGGAGAAAAACCAATGAAGAGAACATAAAGCTAGAGGCAGGATTAAATCCTCAAACCATATACGTATGAAGTCAAAATGCTAACCACTGAGCTACTTTTACAGTTTTAGTATTATTATATATCCAAGTACCACTAATATGTTGCTATGTACTTTATTTAGGTAAAACACATCACTACATCCTCCCCATCAAAGACTTAATAATTATGTTACAGGTTTAATAATCTTACACCCAACTAATTTGTACATCTTGACGTAATGAAGAAAGACACTTCACTAAAACGCATGCACCATCGCTTCACCTGCTTCCTATCTCATCATCTCTAGCAGTAGAAGCCTTAGCTAACCCTAGACCCTACCTGTCTGGTTTCACACCTTCTTCCGCCCTAGGCATCACATCGCTTTGTTTAGGGGGATGCGCTGGTTTGTATGGTTTGTAGGGTGCACTGGGTCTCAGGTCTGCTGCCAGAGGACCCTGGTAATCGGCCTCTAACAAACACAGAATCAGAAAAGGCTTTTCGCTTCCTTCCCTCTGAAACTCAAAGTTCAAAGTGGCTTGAGTGGCACCATAGTGGAGAGACTGAAATTCGACCTGGACTTCTTGGGTATGTTCTGTTGAAAGAAAATTAAAGAGAAGGTGAACAAACCTGATTTTTATATACGGAACCACACATAATCAAAAAGGACAGTATGAACAAGGAAAGAAAATGTCACCATTCTTACTGTCAAAATATATAGATACTTACATTCCTAGCACAGATACAGTCATGGCTGAAATTATCGACATCCCTGGAATTTTTCCAGAATGCACTATGTCTCCCAGAAAATTGTTACAATTACAAATGTTTTGCTATATACATGTTTATTTCCTTTATGTGAATTGGAACAACACAAAAAAACAGAAAGAAGTCAAATTTGACATAATTTCACACAAAACTCAAAAACTGGGACAAAATTATTGGCACCCTTAACATAATATTTGGTTGCACGAAATTTGGAAAAAAATAACTGAAATCAGTCGATTCCTATAACCATCAACAAATTTGTTACACCCCTCAACTGGAATTTTTGACCACTCTTCTTTTGCAAACTGCTCAAAGTCTCTCAGATTTGATGGGTGCCTTCTCCCAGCAGCAATTCTGAGATCTCTCCATAAATGTTCAATCAGATTTAAATCTGGACTCATCACTGGCCACTTCAGAATTCTCAAGCACTTTGTCTTCAACCACTTTTGGGTCCTTTTAGAGGTATGTTTGGGGTCATTGTCCTGCTGGAACACCCATGACATCTGACACAGACCCAGCTTTCTGACACTGGGCCCTACATTGTGCCCCAAAATCTTTTGGTAGTCTTCAGATTTCATGAGGCCTTGCACACAGTCAAGGCACCCAGTGCCAGAGGCAGCAAAACATCCTACATCCTACAAAACATCTTAGAACCTCCACCATGTTTGACTGTACGTACTGTGTTCTTTTCTTTGTAGGCCTAATTCCGTTTTCTGTAAACAGTAGAATGATGAGCTTTACCAAAAAGCTCTACCTCGGTCTCATCTGTGCACAAGACGTTCTCCCAGAAGGATTTTAGCTTCCTCAAGTACATTTTGGCAAACTCTAGTCTGGCTTTTTTATGTTTCTGTGGGTCCTCCTGGGTCTCCTGCCATAGTGTTTCATTTCCTTCAAAAGGCGATGGATAGTTTGAGTCGACACTGTTGCACCCCGAGTCTGCAGAACAGCTTGAATTTGTTTAGAATTTGAGTGAGGCTGTTTATTCACCATTTGGATGATTCTCCATTGCAGTCTTTTATTCGTTTTTCTCTTAGGGAGATTAGCTACAGATCCATGTGTTATGAGCTTCTTGATTACTGTATGTTGCGCACAGTGGACAAAGGAACATGAAGATCTCTGGAGATGGACTTTTAGCCTTGAAGTTGTTGATATTTTCCACAATTTTTGTTCTCAAGTCCTCAGACAAATCTCTACTCTTCATTCTGTTCTCCATGCTTAGTGTGGCACACAGACACACAACAGAAAGGTTGAGTCAACTTTTCTCCATTTTAACCTGCTTTAGGTATGATTGCTATATTGCCAGCACCTGTTTCTTGCCACAGGTGAGTTCAAACAAGGATCATATGCTTGAAATAAAACGATTTACCCACAATTTTGAAAAGGTGCCAATAATTTTGTCCAGTCCATTTTTGGAGATTTGTGTGAAATTATGTCAAATTTGACTTTTTTCTGTTTTTTTTTGTGTTGATCCAATGTACATAAAGGAAATAAACATATGTAAACCAAAACATTTCTAATTGCAACAATTTTCTGGGAGAAATTGTGCATTTTCTGGAAAAATTCCAGGGGTGCCAATAATTTAGGCCATGGCTGTAGACCTTTTATATAAAGTCATTAGTGTTCTATACCTGAGCGAAGCTGCAGAGGATGAGCACCAGTCACCTTAGACCCATCTGTAAGCTTGTAATAATGCATCCCTTGTGAAATGCTGATGTTGGTGAGATGCACCAAGCTTGTGCCTGTGTTTTGAATAAACAGCTTGACAATGTGCACCTTTTGGACAGCGCTGAAAGTGTGCTGAATCTTGCCATTCACAATCTTGGGCTCTGCTGTGATCATAATGCTCTTATCATCAGAGACGTCCTGCCTATAGGTACAGCACAGCGTTTAGTCATTACAGGGATACCCGAAGACAGTTTACGGCGGCAGCCAGTGAATTTCACAAGAATGAATAAGATCAAGTACAAGAAATGATGTCAGAAAATTTTGAATTTTAAACAGTGTCCATTTCTCCTGTCGGGCATCTTATATATAAAAGCATCGTGTTTGATACAGATTTAATTTACACTCTTGTTTCTGCAAAGGCCAGAAAACCAACCCTATTCAGACCTAGAAACTTTCGATGAATGTTTCAGAATAGTGATACTTTATTAATCCCTCTGTGGAAATTCTCTTTTTTCTTTGCCCCACCTTGCTCTCCATACAAATGACAGCTAGCTTGGGGGGGGGGCTCACAGCAAAAGGCAGTCACCTTCTGGTTCCCAGAGAGCTGGGGGTTAAGGCCCTTCCTCATATGACTATTTTGCTGGGGCCGGGCATGAACTAGTAACCTTCTGATCTCAGGCACAGATGCTGTATAGTAATGTTTATGTCTTTGTATATACGTATCAGGGAGATCAACACTGAATAAGATTTATAGAACTCCTGCTCCTTTGAGGAATGTCTACATTTTTTTCACTTGGTCCTGAAGGAGGTACCTGCTTCTCTGGTCCAGATCCAGCAAAGCACGAGCCACTTCACCACTGGATGCTGCTTGAGAGATCTCATGTCCTCCAGGCACGCTGCTGGGCTGATTCTGCCTGTAGGGGCTCCACCTTTGGTTTGGGAAGATCAATTGCACCTAGAAAAGATGGAGGACCTTAGTCATTATATTTATTAAGAAATATCAAAATAACAATATTAAATCTTCTTTCAAATTATATCTGTAGACAAAGGTGATATTTTTGCAAGGTGATGCAATTACAAGAAACAAATTCACTTATTTAACAAAGGAAATTAACTAAGATGCCAATTCTGACTGAGGAAAAACTTAGGACACCCTGTGCCCTAATAGCTAGTATGTCCCCCTTTGGTTGAAATAACCTCAGTGAGATGTTTCCCATAGTGATCTATCAATCTCTGACAGCAGGTGGCAGAAAGTTTTCCCCACTCGCCAGTGCAGAATTCCTTAAGCTGTGTGATGTTTGAAGGGTGTCTTGCATGCACTTCCGCTTCAAATCACCCCAGAGCATCTCAATAGGATTCAGATCCAGGCTTTGACTTGACCGTTCCAGAACTCTCTATTTCTTTCTTGTAAGCCATTCCTTGGTAATTTTACTGGGATGTTTTGGGTCATTGTCATTTGCATGGTCCAACCTCACTTCAGCTTCAACTTCTGGACAGATGTTTTCAGATCAAGCACCCTCTGATATGATGAAGAATTCAAAGATTCTATGGGGGTGAGCTGGCCAGGTTCTGCTGCAGCAAAGCAGCCCCAAACCATGACATTTCTACCCCATGCTTCACAGTCGGCAAGTTGGCTCAAAAGTTGTCGTTGGTTTACGCCAAACATGTCCTTTGTTACTGCACCCAAATAATTACATTTTAGATTCATCTGTCCAAAGCACATTGTTCCATTGTTCTCGGTCTTTGTCTAGGTTAAAGGTCAGCAACCTTTTTAAAGCAAAGAGCCATTTTATCCTAAATGTCTGACCCAAGATTTACAAAGAGCCGCAATGGATAAAGAAGAGGGTTTGAGATCTTTAATGCGATATCGGTATATGTGTATATGAAAAAAAGTACTTACAAAACAATAAAGAAAAACAATTTTGGTTTTAAATCACTCTGACTCCTAACAGCACAAAGGTTAGTAATACCACAATATTGTTCAGTTCTTGTCTGGGACGAGGTCACGCTGCCCTGCCTGCATGCTGGTCAGTTCCTGTTTCACTTAGCTGCATTTTTTTAGAATCAACCCCTCACTCTGCAGTTATCTGCCCTTTACTCTCCACTTCACTACTTGTAACTGTGCTGACCAAGCAGTGCAAAATGTCCTCACCACTCCGAACTCAGCTGGCTATAATATGTAAATCAGACAAAATATAATAGTTTTTATGACGACCTGGGAAGGCACAGTGATGATTTAGTACAAAAGTATATAAAATAATTAGGAATCCCAATAAACTTTGAAGCCGACATCCAATGCCAGACACTGAAGAAAACTCCGGAAAGCATACCATCTGACCAGAGACGTAATCTCATCATAGAGAATGACTTTGCGGAATTGCTGTCCAATTCACCCCTCAACTAAGGGTGCCTTTCCACCGTACCAGGTACCATAATTTTGGCACTTCAAGAAAGTACCGTACTTCAATGTGTTGGTTTTCCACTGATGTAAAAACTAATACCGGCACTGACTGACATTAGGCAGGGTATTTTGTATTGAACTAGAAAATACCTCTAGTAGTAGGCCTGGTACACGTGCAGTATTAAAACCAACATCGCATGTATTACATTACTACTCAGCTAGATTAAAATCAGCTGAGTTGTTACTGGTCACAAGTACCAGCGAAAAACTAGCCATCAACCTGACCATATACAAACATTACATTATAGGGGTAGACAGGTCAGGAAGATGGGGATATAGGATCAGTCCGGTCCTGCAGCCATTACGGCGCTGGTCACAGATTAATTTGAGTTATATTATTAAACCCATGACAAGCATTTTGAAAGACAAAATAACATATCAGTTAACATGCATTATGGGACACTGTACCTCTCTCAAATCATCAAAAAACTGGATCTGTTAAATTTCCAAAACATCTCTTATGTTGAAATTAGGCATCCCTGCAGTAGAATGCATGCCGGTGTTCTGATGAGATGAACTTTTATGGGTTTTTGGGGGGTCAGGGTTAGGGTTTTAGGGGTGTTTTTTTTTTGGGGGGGGGAGAGTTTTAGGGGTGTTTTGGGGGTTAGGGTTTGACTTTGCGGAAG
>JABFEA020000110.1:8723646-8736147 GCA_019775915.2 Cyphomyrus plagiostoma | reverse complement strand
CCCACATCACACCACATCCAAGACGGATTGTGAGCAGGAGACAGATTTACGGCAGCCAGATATTCCCCCTGGGCTAACATCATACCCGGGTCCTAAAGGACTCTCTACACCAGTCAGGACCTTCCACACGCAGGGATCCAGCTGCTCTGTGGGAACCAGTCCAGGCTCTGCCGCACCCTCCAAAGCCCCCCACTCACTTCTTCCCGTCCAGCCAGATAAACCTCTGGCAGGGGCGGGGTAATTGCTGGAAGAAGCCGGGCCTGTCTGCTTGACTGATCTGGTGCCAGCGGGCCCCTGTGACGGCCCTGTTTCACTCTGGCCCAGGCGAACTTGTGTTTAGAGACAGATATGCCTCCCCTTGGGTTCCTTGGCCTCTCATGGTATCTCAGATGGATTGACATGCTTGACTTTGCTGGCTGGGTGGCTGGAGGGGGGGGGGGGCTGGTGGCCTGGATCTGACTTCACATGGTAAACTCTTCTGTGTCCATAATTTGGCTCACCAACTTGAAATGCTTAAGTGAAACGTATCTAGCTGTGTGTTTGAATTTGGATGTATGAGTGTAAGCTTTGCGGTTAGCTTCTGCTAATCTGCATGGACTCTTCTGAAGGCTGGCGCTGACTAACACAGCAAGACGCATCGTGTGCTCATGTGCCCTAATTGCTGTTTACTTCCAGACCACCAATGAGACAATAATATGACTTATTGAGGCCTGTTAGCCAGCTCCTATTCAAATATATCTCAGTACACATTTTCTTCTCTGTCATGGCTTCCTCTGAGGACTTGGATGTAAAATTTTTTGTCGCCTCCTTAGTTGATTACAGGTGTGTATATCACAAGCTCTAATGGAAGGTAAAGGGCCGATCTTCCCCTTACAAAAGCCCATGCTTAATTTGGGATGGTTCGTTTCCAGTCCAAGCTTTGCACACTGGGACTGGCAGGCTCACCTTCCTATGACTTTACGTAGCCCGATAACCGGCTCTGATGCCTGGCTGCTCGGTGAAGCCGCCCGGACACCTGCATGAGCTCGCGAGAGGCCGTTCCAGGGCCGCTCCAGGGCCGCTCCAGGATCGCTCCAGGCCGTTCCAGGGCCGCTCCAGGCCGTTCCAGGGCCGCTCCAGGATCGCTCCAGGCCGCTCTAGGCCCTCTCCGCCGGCACATGCCTTCCATTGTGCTGCACGCTGGAGATTAAAACCAGACTGCGCCTCATGGCCTCTCTTTAGACTCACAAGTGTGTCTGGGATAAAATGGGGAACGTGGCTGAAATGCGATCCAGCCATCAAAGGCCCAGCACAGAAGGGCAAGAAATGAGGTGTGACTTTCTGTCATCGCCAGCATTGCTCCCCTTTGCTGGTACGTGCCACTCAAACACCAAGCCCCCCCCTCCCCCCCCACCCTCGTCCTCCGCTGGGCCCAAATATTTTAGCATGCTTATGGATGCACACAAATATACATGCAGGGAAAGGTGAAAGCAGGTCGGCTTGCCTTGTACCTCTGATCTCACATTGCAGTGTGTGGGAATGTGTGGATGCGTTTCCATGTGTGATGAGAGCGGAGCGTGTGCTTTATATTTACCAGAGCTTTTTGAGTACGAGAAGTAGCCACTTGCCCAGAAGAATTAGCCGATATTAGAATTTGAGATGATTTATTTATAGCATTTTTACCTTTTCTGTATAGAGTAGCAGCCAAATGTCTTAAACGTAAAATGCAGGAGATCTGTAAATTGTACCTATACAGACTATAATCTGAATGACAGCACATGTGAGTGATGTTGCATAACCTTTTCACAAAATTCCAGTGTCCTAGGCCTTGCGGGATAGACTGGGAGATGTGGGGGGACAGGGTTTGATCGTTCCCACTGTGGGGGTTGTGGGCCCCTCTGGGCAGCCCCTTTGCCTCACAGAGCAAGGCCCAGGAGGGATTAGTGGGGGATTAGTGGGGGATTAGGGAACTTGTAACCCTCCAAAAGTGTCAGTCTGAGACTCACGGCAGTGTGAACTGTACTGCCTGGAAGGGGATTTGCTGAACGGTGTGGCGGGGGTGCAGCCCAGCCCCACCCCTTGATGAATCGTGGGGTTGTCCACTTCAGATAGGCGGCAGGCGGGCGGGTGGGTCACGGGGGGGAGCTTCACATAGCTCTCCTTTTAGTTTACATTGTACAGAGTAAATCAGGAGTGGCTTGTTGTACGTCCCATTAGATCATCGTCGAGCACACTCCACAGGGAACTTTCACCTCCAAATCGTGTGGGAACCAAGCTTGGTGTGGTACCTGATCATAAGATATTTCTATTTCTATTTATTTACGAAGTTTATGTCAAAAGATGACAGGCTGTACTATAAATAAACATTCTGCTATGCCTGCCAACGATTTATCTTTCAGTTTAGTCAAGACTTATTGTATCTGTGATTAATGTAGTACTGATATTATATGTCAATAGATTAACTAAATGCTATTCAGAGGCAGAAAGTTCAGCTCCAGAAAGTCCAGATCCACACCAAGGTTTTGTTTCAGCCAACCAGCCGAGTATAGAGAGTCATAGTCACGGAGTTACTCAGCTGGTTGGTTTAAACAAAACCATGGTTTGGATCTGGACTTTCTGGACCTGAACTTTCTACCTCTGTTTTTAATGGATTACTTTTGTGAGTAACTTCCCCAATATTGATACCATACTACATCTCTAAGTAATTTCTTTGAAAACTAAACACCTTTTTCACATTAATCTGTCTCGCTCCTTGTTTAGCTGACTTGCTATCTCTTTGCTTCAGATAGAGATGAACCACTTTTCCCTTTCTGTTCGCAGTACTTGTTAGAGATGAAGAGCCTAATCTTGCCCCCAGAGCATATCTTGAAGCGGGGGGACAGTGAGGCAGTGGCGTACGCCTTCTTCCACATGCAGCACTGGAAGAGAGTTGAAGGAGCCTTAAACCTTCTCCACTGCACTTGGGAGGGAAGTACGTGTGACCCGCATTCTTCCTCATCTTCCTCATAAGCAGTTTCCTGAAGATCTCACTGCAGTCCCAAGCTACAGAGATGGTGATATTCTCCCTTCCATTTCTACAGTAACTCTAAGTACTCCCCTCCCCACAAGTCTCTGTCATGCCATGCTCACTTAGATCACTATGTAGATCATTGATGCACACAGCCTGTTTCAAATGGGGGGGGGGGGGGAGAGAATTATTCATCCTTTAACTTTCCCCGTGGTCCTGCTGGATGTGAATTTCCGTGAGCTGTACTTGCTTTATTACAACTGACTGTTATTTAATAGGACTGATATTTGAAGACCCAAAGCTCCACAGTTCAGACCGAGTCTTGCTAGGGCTGGTTCAGTCTCTAGCAGTTTTATCGATGCTCTGGAGTAGGCCATACATCATGTGTGACGTAACTGTAATAGAATGTAATGCTTCATGCTTGATTCAAAACTGATTGTGCTTAAAAGACTAGCGCAAATTTGGCATTTTGAGACTGACCTATTTTATCAGTCTGTACTGAGGTAGTTATTTAGTTAACTATTGATGCAGAACATGAAGAATGGAGTGCTGATTTGTTTTAGTTAACCGGCAATGCTGCGTTACAATGCTTTTTTTTTTTTTATAAACAAAGAATACACTTTTCTGCTTATGGAGGCTTCTTTGAAGCTATTTTAGAAACTTCCTTTTCATTTCTTGAAACTATGACAACACGGTTTATACCTCCTTTAGAATACCCTTTATGATATACTGTCAGGAAATTGTTTTTGAAAAAATTTGCAGATATGTGAGGAAGAATCTTTCCCATTGTGGTATGACGGAGTTCTTGGCCTTTGTGTTTCTCCCAGCCTTTCGGATGATCCCCTATCCGCTGGAGAAGGGGCACCTGTTTTACCCCTACCCTGGCTGCACAGAGACAGCAGACCGGGAACTTCTGCCTTGTAAGTGGGTCCCTCCCCTTAAGCCAAAGATCCAAGAGAGCCGTCTATCTTAGAGAAATGGGCTCTCTGAGGACGCGGTCCTGCAATCCTGACAGACTTTTCAAAATATGCTTTCTGTCATTTCTGAAAATGTATGGCATTCACCTCCAAGTACAGCCAGAGGAAGTTTTTCTCTACAAATGAGTTGAGCTGAGCATATATTGTGATATGTGGCAAATCCTGAGGATGAATTAATTTGGAAAATCTCTTTGGTGTTTTCATACACTGTATATGTTTCCTTCTTTTTAGATTTACAGTTGCAGAATTATTATTATTATTATTCAGAAATATTTGTAGTTGAGAGGTTGTGTGGTTTCTGAGCCAATCATACTCAACTAGATTAATGTTTCCAGTGTAGTTATATAGCATTGAATAGTGTGAAACAGGCACTTTATTGCAAAGCTGCAGGTGCCTTTGCTTTCTTCATGATATCCTCCATTATTTTACTGTGGCGCTAACTGTTGTGCTCTAAAGCTCCGCAGCAAACCCCTTCCACTGCTCATCTCTCCTTCATTTCTCTGCTGATCTGAAAGCCCGTACCTCTATCTCCCGGTCTTCCCCCAGCGTTCCATGAGGTGTCAGTGTACCCAAAGAAGGAGTTACCCTTCTTCATCCTCTTCACGGCCGGACTGTGCTCGTTCACCGCCATGCTGGCCATGCTCACACACCAGTTCCCAGAGCTCATGGGTGTCTTCGCTAAAGCGGTAGGTGGCTGCAAACTTGATCTGAATAGCCGAAAAAATAAGCACACCTTCAATCTTATCTGCTCACATTACATCTTATACCCTTTGTTTGTTAATGTCAGAGGCTCAGAGTGCAGAAGCAACAGGAAGTACCTGTTCAAGGACCAAATGTGGAATTAAACAAGATAATGGCAGCAGAGAGTCTGAATCTAGTCTCAGGAAATGAGCCCGGCTGCAAGGCTGGAGCAAATATAGTGTATGTTTGTTACGAATATGAAATGAATGTGAATATAAACTATACATCTCATAAGCCCCTTATGTCATGCAAGGCTTCATGACCTCATACAGTCTGTTCTGTTTCTACATCAGAGTTTGATGCTTTTATCTGAGATGTATACATTTAACATTTATATAGTGGTCTTATAGGTAATTAGAAATTGACAGACTGTGTTAGGCAAAGAAGGAGTACTTCTTAGTGTGTCTGCTGTCCGAGGGGGGGGGAGAGCTTGATATTCTTAAATCGCCAAGTAGAATAGTAACTGACAGAGTTAGGAACAGGTTTATAAAACAAAAGGTTGTTTCCTTGTTCTTGGCCATTCTATAAGAATTTCAGTAGGTGCGTGTGAAGATTTTATCTTCCATACTACCGCTGACAGGGTTATTTTGTACTGTTACTGAGTGTGAGTTTTATATCTTTTTCCTGCACACAGCATGTTCTTGTAAGTACTCTAGGCATTTTTGTATCTCCTTGTTTTTGATGGCATGGATTTGTGATGCCCTTATAAAGCAAGTAAATGAAAGTGGTGTGAAATTATTTTGAATGAGAAATAGTAGAAGTGTTAGTTTGATGAAGTATGGGGGGTGGGGGACAGAAGGCTGGAAGCACTTGGGCACCCCAGGAAGGACACCCTCCAGATGGCATATAGAGACTCCAGTCCTGTTTACCCTTGGACGTGTGCGTAATGAGTGACTCATGGGAGTTTTATTAACACAAAAATGTTCGGAGAACAGAAAGAAAAATGGTTGGTTCAGAGAGAGAACCAATCAGATTGTAGAATAGCTGGGTCCAAGCAATGAGAGGAAGTGGGGCCAACCAATTGGATGACTTGGTCCCACCTCTTCTAGTTGCTTGCACCCATTTTCTTTGCAATCTGATTGGTTATCTCTCTGAACCAATGAATTTTCGGTCTGCCCTGGGTAACTAAAACTCCCATCACCATAAAGAAGTCATACCTCATAGTTTCAAGATATATAGGTCAAACTGGTTTGTTTGACTTTAAAGAAATTACAGTTCCAGTGAGTTTGCGAACCGAGGTACCACTGTATATAAATATATATATTTAGCATTTAAACACAAAATGAACAGGATAAAACAAGAAGAGCATTTTTTTCTTAATGGCTTCCAAAACGATAAAGATCTTACCCCAACATTACCCCTGTCCTTCCCCAATCGTCCGCTCCTTCCGTGTGCCACGCCCCCTCGTTATCTCCATGTGGAATCCCTGTGTGATCAGCTGTTTCTGGTTGTTGTTATTAGTCCTCTGTATTAAGTCTGCGTTTCAGTTTGTTTCCCCAGTCCAGTCATTGGGTGCGTTCAACTTGCTTACAGTGTTGGCTTAAAACAATGCATTCTGATCCTGATGCAATGCATTACGGTTAGATGCAATGCGACCTCTGACCTGGCAGCACAAACTGGAACCGCCTCCGTAACGACACACCTTTGCCCTTATTGGCTCAAGAGTTTAGTTACACGCATGACGTTTGTATCCCAGGCAGTTCCAATGCGTAATCTGCTATTTCTCACGAATATCACGTAAAGCAGTGAGAACTGGTTTTCAGGTAATTTAGCTGGTAAAATAAAGTTTAAATAAATGACATAAATGTTCTAATAGTACACATAAGTTAGTGGTTTATTTATTGTTTGTTACTGTAATGTTGAGCTGCTTTATTTAGTTAATCGTCCAGTCTGTGAAGAAGGCATTCAAGTAAGAATTGCATTGTAGTATGATTCATTTCCAGGCGTGTACAATTTATATTTGGTCAGCGTTCACGGTTTGACTTCTGATATTCAGATCGATTTCTAGGTCAAACTGGTTTGTTCGACTTCCAAGAAATTTGAGTTCCAGTGAGCTCAAGAACTGAGGTACCACTGTATGAATGTGCACTGGATCAGATTGTCAGCTTAGCAGCATGACAAATTTGGGCTTGTTCATCTGCATCAGGCTGAGTGTGTGTGGCTTTGGAGGCTCCCGGTGTCTGTGTTTCTGTTTGTGTATTTTTTTTGTTTAGGAGGGGACCCATTTGTGGTGGCGTGGGAGGGAAAAGTGTGCAAGTGAACAAACACACTATTGATAACCCCCCATCCCCACCCCCCCATCTGAGGAGACAGCTTGTGCTAATTTATATCAGTGGCGTTCCAGCCACATCTGCTGGGATCCCAGATCTGGGGAAAATCAGTGTCGGAATAGCAGTACAGACGGATCTGGAGTGTGATTCTATTCTCTCCATGGACTACAACATCCCCCATACTGCCGCCTCATTAGTGTGTCCCAGCCGCTTACATATCTGCCCCCAGCCCCCATCAGCAGAGCAAGAAGTTGACCTGCCATAGGACACAATAATGAATAATACTGTCAGGCTTCTAAAATGCAAGTACACCACTTGTTTTGTCTTTATAAGAATGTTGCTGCCACTTACTACCTCTTCTTACTTCTAATTAGGTTTCCAAACAGTTATAACTACCAGGTGAGGCTATGATCATTAAAACCTAAAGCAGCCTATCTGATATCATATATGTATAAATTCCAAGTTTTGCAAACCACCTGGCATAAGATATGTTAAATCAACTGAAAACCTAAAGAAATTATAAAATATGCATACAAGGCCTTTGACGTTCTTAGTCTTTGCTATGTTGTAAATCCAAATGCACTATTACTTTCCAAATTAGTTGGAATTAGCATCAGAACAACTGGAAGAACATTTCTGGCTGAGACAAGTTGAACTATGTGCCTCCCGCACTTGGTCAAGGGAATGTCACTCTCTCCTGCCCTCTAGAGGGCATTGTGATAGAGGTTGAGGGGCTGCTTGACCACGGGCCTGGCTCTGCTGAAGTGGAGGACCTTGAGCACTTCAGAGATGTCCACTTAGACGTTCTGCCCCTCGCCCATTTGTGCTAGGCCACTTTGCACTGTCTCTCTTGTGCTGCCAGTCTTCTGACAGTGGCTTCCTTTACTGGCTGCTTCACCCTGTCCTGTTTTTTTAGCTTATCGGTTTTGGAGTGTTTTCCAAGTAGTGAATTTGGGCACAGGACCCTGTCAGTGTCTGCTGTAAGAGCTCGTAAGTGGCAGTGCAGTACTCTGGCATACACCATATTTTCATCAATGTACACAAAGTCCAACGGTTGATCATCCTGAATAATAACTTGTAGTTCATGGTAAGTTGAAAGAGGTGTTTTTATTGGTCTGTGTTTCAGAACCATGTCACTTCTGCCATACATAGAACCTTTTTTGTTCATTCTTATGTTGTTTCCATTATGTATATGTGTGAGTGTGCCCTGCAATGGGTTGGCACCTCATCCTGGGTTGTTCCCTGTATTGTGCCCGTAGTTTCTGGGATAGGTTCCGAACCCTTGTGACCCTGAATACAATAAGCGGTTTCAGAAAATGGATGGATGGATGAATGGATGGATGGATATATTTTTGTCACTCGTGCTGTTTATATAATTTTGTCTTTTTTCCTTCTTTGACTGAGAAGCCACACGGAGGAACATTGCAGGCTGTAGCTATTGAACATGCCCTCTATTTTTAGAATCCAATAAATCACGGCAACTGACACTTAGAGCAATAAAAACAAGGTTTCTGTTTTTAGCTTTGCTTGTGCTGGTTCTGCCGCACGTGTCTATGTATTTATGACCTTGATGTTTTGTTTATCTGGCCTTTGGGGAATGCTGTTTGAAAACAGGGCTCGGGTGTAGAATGCAGAGGTGGGGGCATGTGCTGTACCCTGCTGATGGCGAAGACTCCTGCAGACGCAGCTTTTACGGCAAGACTGGCCAGGCCTGCTCTGTGTTGTAATGGTCTCATTAAGTCCCAGCTTTCAACAGGTTAACTCCCACAGCCTGAGGAAAAGCAGAGACCACCCCTAAAACAATTAAGATCCTGGGAATTGCCCTAAATTGTGGGGCACTAGGCCTGCTTAATGATTGGTGGATTGGTGGGTAGGGCTTTACTCTGCTGTTCTGAGGAGCCATACCCTGCTTATTTGGGGGGAGGGGGAATGGGGGAAAAGCTAGATGCTCCAGATGTGCTTCTGCTAGTCTTTTCCATTATGGGGTGTAGACCATGCTTATTATCATATGTTGGTGTGTAAATGTTGAGGAAGCAATACCACTGAAGTTACTAAAACAATAATCTTGCAATTGATCATGTGACTATGGTTGTGTGAAACATTGTTTTTCTCTGCCTAAAGTTGTATAATAGTTTGCCTAACATGTTGGAACTCAAGGTCAGTGTTGTTTACATGAGGTTATAGCGTAGAGGTTGAGGAGCGGGACCTATAGAAGGAATGGTTCTAATGCAAATTCTATAAGGAAACACTATAGGAAAAATTCCCTTAAAATCAACCCACTTTTCTACAGCTCTACATTTGCTTGTTTGTCGAAGTTTGGAGTATCAAATGGTGGTAGTTGGATTAAAGTGTGGGAATATAACTTTCAGATTCTGTCAACATGCATTATCAGTGGCAGGTGGAGTAATTTGTCAAGCAGTTAATTTGTAACAAATGAACCTTTACCTTTGTTAACTTGAGATTATGGTTAAATTTGTGGCTGTGCTGTCATATTGTGGCATCTCAACTATTGTAATTAATTTTTGTCTAGATTCTAATCATCTCATAGACAAAACGTAGCTCCACAGTCATTCAGCTTCCAGCCATCCATTTCAGGATACACATGCTCAGTCGTTTTCTTACGCGCTAATTAGGCAAAATGCATGTCTTGAAAGCCAGGTCATCCATTTTATTTCCTTCTATAGTACACATGCATGGTACCTATGCAGCTTGGGGAAAACATGCCCCACCCCTAGTATCAGCCTCCTGCGGTAGGCATGCAGCAGGCAAGATGTAACCAAGCGCACTGTAATTCCCCAGCATCTACAGTGTTTACAAGCAGCATGTCTGTAATCTGCTCACAGTGAAAGGGATTATATGTGTTGATAAACAGTGTGAGCATTTGGACCGGGGTGATTTGATTGATTGATTGGTGCTGAAGGAATGACGACGGTGTAGGGAGAGGCTCGTACGGGCAGCACGATCTCCGCACGCTGTTTACATCTCAAAAGTGGACGCTTGTTTATTGAAATGTTCATCAGTCGGGCCAAATACAGGCAGGGTTCTCTGCGCTGGGTCCAGCCCTCAGTTTTCATTCTGACCTCAGAAAGGCCCCTTTTGCAAAGTTTCAGCCAAGTTACTGGAAACTTTCCCAGGCATAAAGTCTGAACTTCCTTCAGTTTCCCTATCGAATTAAAAATGGTTTCAAATGGATTCACGTTTGAAAACCTCTATCCATAGTATTCCATTAACCTACATTATTTGCTTTCACTTGCATATTCTTCAGAGTTAAATGTAGTAGGATTGATATGTGTTCATAAGTTCTACATCTTCAACTGTGCTGATGAATAACTAGCTATGGAATATGATAAATGATGAATGATCATTTTTATTTCTAAACCGACCAGTCAGAAAACAGAAAAAGACTTAAGTTGGCTCACCTTTCAGCAGCAGTATCACCATAGCCGTCAGCAATTAACTCCTGTTGTTCAGTCATGTCCAAGTGTTGACAGACTTGCCTCATATCTACTGAAATGTATTGCTTCTGTAATTGTTGAAATTGAAGGCCTTGAAGCCACATGCAAGTTTGGAGTAAGTGTGGTTGATTAAATGGAAAACCGTGTGTTGCTAAAAAGAGCTTGATAGCTAAAAGACCAGCCTGTTGCTATTTCTCTGTTGGCCTCCAGCATTGAGGTGAACTGAAGCAGGGCCTTACTTTAATTCGTGGTGTAGGATATTATAAAAACACCAAGGTATCCGTAAATCACTCGCAAGTTCTCGTTCACAAAGTTGTACTTGTAGTACACAGGGAAGGAAGTCACTGTCGAAAACCACTGGACTGCAGTCCAGTTAAGATATTAATGAGCTGCCTTACTGGACCTGTAACTTTGGCTGGACATTTCTTCGCTTGGGACCTTTGTATGTTATCAGCCACAGGACCAACTCAATTATCAAGTTTGCCGATGACACCACCTTAATGGGCCTGTTCCCGGCAAGATGGCCAACAGGGAGGAGGTGAAGCAAGAGGAAAATGTTAGCTGGCCATTGACTTCAGGGAGCAGGTCCCAGTCCCGTCTACGTCGGTAGGGAAGCTGAGGAGAGAATCAGCAGCCATAAATTCATTGGCGTCTCCCTCCCCCTGACCCTGAGTGGTCCCCACACCCAGCCGCCAGCACCTTTATTTTCTCAGGCGTCTGAGGACGGTCCCCGCACTCTGCAGACCAGGACATTTACACCATATGCTACCTTGCAAACGCAGATCACATCTTGAAGAACTCCAGTCATCCTGCACAAACACTTCTCTCCCTCCTTCCCTCTGGCAAGCAGTTATAGGCCATAAACACCCGGACATCAAGATTCAGGGACAGTTTTTATCCAAAGGTCATACGACTGCTGAATAGAACCTGATTTAGACTGCTACATTGTTACATAACCTAGCTACTGCTGCAGTCATTCAGCAGGTCATCTCTCCTCATGTAATGTCTCACATACTCCAGGATTCCACTTGGTGTCTGTTGTGTCCTCATTGTTATTGGTATTTATTCTCTCTACATTGGTTGGTATGAATTTCTGTGTTAATTCACGAATTTCACAGTACTAGGAGCATGTGACAAAACTCAAATCCTTATTTGCAGAAGTCTTCTTATTCTGGATTGTGTTTCCATTAGTAGACACCAAAACATTGCTATAGACATTTGCCGGTTAAGAGAAAAATGTTACATTTACACCCTTACCGTACATGAGGCTGAGATTGCCTTGTTTAGTTGAATAGAGGTAAATTGGGTACATTGTCACATATCCTATCCTGCTATCTGTGAGACACAGACAGGTGAAAGCAAGATTTGGGGTCAGAGTGTGGGGTTAGCCATTCTGAAGTGACCCTGGAGCAGTCAGGGTTAAGGGCCTTGCTCAAGGGCCCAGTGATATATAACTAGTCTGCGAGCTACAAATCACAGCATGACTGTACAAAGTCTTACATCACCACTAACAGCGTGCTGGGAAACTTTATCCTTCAATAAATTGGAGTCTCCCTGTCGTTAAATTTAGATGTTTGCTTTTAAAATTGTGCTCATTTATATGTAGCTGGATATTTTTCTTAAGCTATTCAAGTTATAAGTCCTGGTCAAGGGAACAATAGGTTTCCATCGTTGGATTTACTCTGTGTGGTTATTTAATATTTATATGTGTGTGTATGTATATATAACATATAAATATATACATATACATGTGTTTATATATGTTAGTATGTATATGTATATATTTTAAGAAGGTGACAGGACAGGACAGTACTTGAGTGTAGTCCTCAATCATTGACATGCCAATGCTAAATGCTATGCTTCTGCTGAGATATTTTTCCCCTCATCTCTCTGCAGTTCTTCAGTACCCTATTTGCACCTCTGAGCTTCTTCATAGACAAGATGGAGAGCTTCATGCCCTTCAGCTTCTGGTACCAGCTGACTCGACTTTGAGCTCCTACGTCTGTATGGGGGGGGGGGGGGGGGGGGGGGGGGGGGGGGGGGGGGGGGGGGGGGGGGGGGGGGGGGGGGGG
>JABFEA020000110.1:8695638-8723546 GCA_019775915.2 Cyphomyrus plagiostoma | reverse complement strand
CCCACCCCCCATCAACTAAAAATGTTTGTAGCTCTGTCTGTCCAGTGGCCTCACGCCTACCCACCTGCATCGCACAGCAGGCCAGGAGATGAGGAAGTTCTTGTGATAAATATTCAAGTTACAGAAGTTTCTAAAACTGCATTGCCCTGAAATCTGAATGGTTTCTCCAGCAGATGCACAACCGTTCAATAAAATACACAAAAGCTGCTTCCAGTGTTTTTTTGATGTCTTTCATAATTTAAATACTCTGCTCAAAGTCAGCCAATGTCATAACTGGTGATATTAAGCATTATTTACTTTAGCTGCTTATTTTTTTCTCACTATCTCTCACTCAGAATGGATCTTAAGTTTAATCTGGGAGTGATCCTCTCAGATGGAAAAAACAAGTGCTTTTTATAATGTAAATATTACATTTTAAAAAAAAAATGAATTACACTTGAATTCAGAGTGCTAATATCTGCATTCACAACTGCCTCACAAACAAATAGCCTTTTCGCCAGAATGAGGGCAAATGGGAACCTGCAAAAGTGCCGCGGTGACCATCCAGCCGCGGTGACCATCCAGCCCCAAGCTTAGAACAAGCATTGTAATTTCATGTTTTTTTTCCCTGATGCAAAATCACACAGAGTCCATGACATGGTCTGTTTGCCAACTGCGTGCAGCAAACATCTGTAAGTCACTCCCACTGGTAGATCTTCTGTGTAAACCTTCTAACTGATACCCAGTATCCCTTTGTCAGGCCAGCCACAGGCCCCCAGCAATGTGTCCCAGTTACAGTGTTTACCATTTACCCAAGAAATAATGGCCGTCTCATCAAACCATGTCTTGATTTTGGATTGGAATACTGAAATTCTTCAACTCAGCGATATTTCATAATAATACATCACATCATTTACACGCACAACAATGTTTGGTGATTTTCCAGCCAAACTGTAATTTCAAGGGCTGAAGTTAAAAGGGGGCATGCTAATTTGTCCTATAAAGACTCAATAAGACACTAGCTGCTCTGTTGTAAGGCTCAGGCGAAATAAAACAATGGACACGGAAACATCCTCTCCGGGAATAATCTGTGCATTTCTAAAGATACCGACGGATTTCTTCTAACATCTTGCAGGGACGCCCTTTCCTTGTAATTACAGCGTTTCTGTTAACGTGCATGTTTTTGTCATTCTGATGAGGAGAAACTGAAAAGATACTGTCTGCTTGGCAGCTGAAAGTAAATGTTTTTAAACAGCATTCTTCCAATTTGCGTGTCCTCTTTCTGTGTTTATAATGGACTGGCTGTTTACTGAGTTAAGCCACTGTGCTGCACTCATTGTCTGATGGCTGATAAGAAAAATGAGTTGTGAAATCATGTTGTTTTTTTATTACGCTTCATCGAATCCAGTCGGCCTCTTCACGTAAGCTCGACATCCAGCGGCAGAATGTACTCATGGTTTCCTGCGGAAGGATTCTTACTGCTGAGAATGGAACCTGTTTCAGAAGCACGTGAGTCCAGTGGATCACAGTGAGATTTGTAGGGCAGGACATTTTCAATGCATTCCTCATGCATAGTGGAGACGTATCTACAGTTTCTGCTGCTCTGAAAAGCCACACGTTTCCCACTGTCTCACATGGGTTCCAAGCATAACCAGGCCCCCGGCCAATGATGAATCTGGCTTCAGAGGTGGGTCCATTCTCCAGCTTGTAGCACGGCTGGAATCTCGTGTGGCAGGTCCAGACCGGTGCAATGCTGGCCCAGTGGAGTAGCTCAGTGCTGGGGAGGGCTCCTGCGTGTGTGCCGGATGGGCGAGAGGGTGCTGTATTTACACTTCCATGTCCAGCTGGGGCCTAACAGTAAGGGGGGGGGGATCATTAGGCCTTTTAGAGTTGAATGGCTTCCAGAGACTGCACAGTGGTTATTAATGAGGGGATCTGCGCAAGCATCACGGAGCGGGTGCTGGACTTGCTCAACACTGGAGCTCGTGACAGCATCGCATGGGGACCCACGAGCTCATCCTTTCTCCCCAGCAAGCGGGCCTCTTTTCTGTGCCGGGCGGTGGGAGGATCAGGGGTTTAGAGGAAATGGGGGCATAATGAACTCTGTGACTATATCCTCAACAGCAAATGTAAGAAACCAAACACAGTAGGATGGGGGGGTGGGGAAGTCCAACCCCACTTCCCTGTGGATGTGTGGTTTGCTGCATGTGCGCGGTTTGTGGATGGGCAGGAAGGATGTGTACCCACTGCAGTGATGGTGTCCAGTCATTGTCTTCCTCCACATCAGCAGGGAAATCACTCGCTATGCAGCTGATCAGTTTACACACCTTTGATGTTGCCCACATTGAAAAGCAGGTTCGCTGTCACAGCATTTATTCTGACTCCCAGTATTTATCCTGACAAATGCAGAACATGACTGGACAAACCCAAAATACAGAGGCAGACCCTTTGCACATTCCTGCTCTCTGACAGATGCTTCCTCTGTCTTCAGAATAGCGATGTACACACAGCATGTTGAAAGGGGCATGTGAGAACAGCCTGTCTTGGTTGGGAAGTATATTTAATCTTCTTGGCTTGATATCACTTCATGCAGTTTCTGAGATACCCTTCCGTACTGGATTTAAATTTGTATTGTTGTTCAACGCCATTGGAAGATTTATGTTTTTGTTATATTACAGTGCACTGCAGTATCCACAGTAGTGTTTCCTGGCTTATTTTGGTGTCATATGAAATTTCATCAATTACTAAATAAATGATTAGATGCATGCTGGGATGGTATGGTGGTGTAGTGGTTCGCTCTGTTGTCTCATACCTGTAGGACTGGAGTTTGAGTCTCCACCATAGCTCCATGTGTTTGGAGTTTGAATGTTCTCCACATCTCATCGTGGGGTTTCCTTTGGGTTCTCCGGGTTCCCTCCACACTCTAAAAACATTGAAGGCGAAATTGAGGTTGCCAGGTTGTTCACATGGTGCCTTTGCCCTGTGATGGGTTGGCTTCCTGTCCTGCCTTATTCCCTGCCTTGCTTTTGGAATAGGCTACAGAAAACCCACATAGGACAAATGGGTCCAGAAAATGAATGAATGTATGCATGTCATATTTAATGGATTAAGTACAGTGGCCCATACCATGAACAAATGAACACGAAATCGACAGCAGCAGATCTTGTCGAGTGTCTAGGTGAAAGTGAAGCATGGTGATGGTAACTGATGGTATGTTGTTATTTTGGTAGATGACCAAAAACTCGTGTCCTTATACATTCCATTTGGACAATGTTTATATTTATGTGGCTGGTTATGTTGTTTGTTTGTGAGGGGTAAAACTGCTCCTTGATATTTAGAGTTTGAAGTAGACCCACTGGCTCCAGTAAGTGTTCGTTGAACGCCAGGATGAACAACAACAACCCTGGAACCCAAAAGGAAGACAAGTAAATAATTTTGAAATGAGCAAATGCACCTACGTGGAGAAATTCCTCCAGCCTCCCCTTCTGCTTGCACTTACCCCCTAGCAATTAACAGCTTAGCATTCAGCCTGCGTGTAAATGACTTTGAAAGGTGATCATTTGACTTCAAAATGACTTTGAAAGATGATATGGTGAGAATTAAGGAAAGCTATGAGACACATAGGTAAAACCACATAAGGGCATTAGTATGGTAAATCTACAGGTAAATCATGTAACATGAGAATTCTTATTCAACTTTTGTTCTGCTTGACCATGACCCTGTCTTGCTCCATGGCTAGTTATCCCCACACCTCTAAGCCTGAGTCATGCTGTGGTAATTCCTGGTGGAATGCCAGCTATCTGTCCAGGTCACTGTTGTTTGTGTTCTCTTGGCCCGTGGTAAATTTCCTCCTAAAGGAGGAATAAACATCTTCAAAGTGACCTGACAGAACTTTCTCTGCAATACATCCCGAACTGTGTCCTTGCACTTTGTAAAACGAGGAATTTTGTACATTTGTCCTGGGCTAGCAGTGTCAACCAGCCAAGTTAGTGCCATGTTCTTAGTAAAAAAAAAAAAAAAAAACAAATAATAATAAAATAAATAAATGAGGGAAAACTTACAGGCCATCTTGTGGTATTGCTGCAGAACATATGCTTTCTGAAAAATGAAAAGAGCTCTGACACCATCTTCTCAGCAAGCCCATGCCCTTGGGTGAATGATGTGGCGTGAGCCATGTCGGGGGTGGGGTGGGGGACTCTATTGTGGCCTTTCTGTTTTCTATTGTGGCCTCAGCTATCAATAAAAAACCAGTCCTTCTTTATGACAGTTCCTTCCTTTTTCAGAGAGTACCTGGGAAGGACAGAGGGACACTCCTTCTAGTTGACTCATATATCTTACCCTCACAGCACCAGCCTTCTGCTGATGGAGACTGTACCATTTCCTCTGGGTTCCCATTGGTCACATAAACATTAGTCTTAATTCCCTGATAAATTTGACCCCCAAAACCCAAACCTGGGACCTGCTGGCCATAGGGAAGTATGACACAGGCATAAATACACATTCATCTTGGGTGTATACTGCCTTCAGAAATGGGATTATGGGTAATAAGTAATAGAGGATAACACAGTGGCTTTCAAAAAAGTACACACAAGGATATATTTTATCAGGTATGGGCTTAAATGGAGCTGACTGTACGGTTCATACATGTGATTATTTAAAAAAAAACTGTAACTTGAGTATTAGAAACATGGAACATGAAATGGAGAAAGTAGCCAGGACAAAAAGGAGAATGAAATGTGGGGCAAATTGTGACCTGTTAGTAGCCACTAGGTTTGGATTAGGATACAATCAGATACAATCCCTGTTTCCCTTCCACTCTTGCTCTTCATGCCACTACAGTCACTTCTGAGCACTACACATTGTTATTATTGCTATTTTGTGATTGAGCTTCTTGGTCTTTAGGACTTCACATTATAAATCGTAATGTTATTTCTATTGAAGCATATCAAGAACACGTTTAACTATTCAGTGTTCATTTGTATAGCGTTTATTCATGCATAGACATGGTTTTTCTTAGGGAGATGTACACTCAGTCTTTCATGCAGGAATGCATGTTGCAAAGTTCATATCATTGTTAAGAAAGTTATCAGTTGTAATGAAGTTCTGAACGAACCACTGTTGCTAACATAAATAATGCACTCAAGACTGTATTCGGGGTCATAACACCAGGCTTGTGTAAACACTACTAATACTAACACGACGCTTGGTATGTAGGAGTTAGAATTCAGTAGGGGCATTACATATATAATCACATTGCCGTGTTTCACTTGAAAAGTTAAATTATTTGTAGCACTTAACATTCTGCTGTAAAAGTGGTGCTACAAACACCCACAATGTGGAAAAAAAACCAAGATTGTTTCTTGACCCCGCATGACCATATTCACCTGTTTTGATCCAGTGGTTTTGTGTCACCCAGATAACCTTCTAACTGTTTTGTAAACCGAAAGAAATGGGGCCCAGACAAGCCAAGCCTTTCAGAACTGAGGATAAGTACTAACAGTGACATGTGAGAGACAGTTAATACCAAACATAAACAGGGAAATGATTGAAAGGCTTGGGAAGAGCCTGGCCGGGCTGATTCTTTGGAACGGCGACCACACAGGCCCTGAAAAGCCAGCAGATGAGAGGACTGAAAGAACGAGTGCGAGGCAGTAGGTATGAAGGACATGGGGGAAATATTCCCTGACACGCTGGCATTAACGGAGACGAACGAGATGAGTGCAGCTGATATGAAGGGGGATCCTTTGCAGGTGGAGTTTGTTGTTGATATGTGTCAGATGGGCCTCTTCCCCCACCAGGGGGCATGTGTGCCGACCCACCTTCTGAAGCCTGCAGTCCCCTGCCCCAAGACCGCCCACCGAAACACAGCTCATCAGGGCATAGCTGCAGGCAATGCTGGGATGGCCTTTGCACCCTTCCCCCTCTGACCCTCCCCGGCTTAGCTTGTCTGGGCCCCGTTCAAGCTTCCCTGATCTGGAGAAATGTGCTGGCAGCTGGGGCGGTAATGAAGATGAATTGGGGGAATGCTGCTCTTTCCTGCTCTGATTAAGATCTGGGTTGCTGATAAACGTGCCCGCAAGGCCACTCAGTAACCCTATCCCCCTCTCTGGGTGCTGGATGAAGTTCAACCTTGGGGGCTCGAAGTTCTCCTTAGCCCAGTGCTGCTCCTCACTGGAGACAGTATTTGAGTGCCACACCATGGTCTCTCTGTGGGTTTTAAAGTTGTCCTTGCAAGGATAATTAACTTCATTACATCTCACTGGTTTATTTAATCTCATTCATTGCAAAATAATTGTTTTTAAGGAAAGATGGAAAAACTAGAAGGTTTCTAGTTTAAGTCCACCTTGAAAATCAAAAAGTTGCATTTTTTTTTTTAACTGACTCAGAACTTGGTGAGGTACAACTGATACGTGTTCAACAAAAAAGCTTAAAAATGCTTGAGTAAAGGAGTTCTCACAGAGAAGTTCATGGTTACAGATCCCATTTTCACTTGGTGGGAAAACAAGGTCTGTTTCTTTTTTTGTCCCATTAAAGCCCATTTGAAACTTTTTGCAAATATCTGTCAGCCTTATAGTCATTATCTAAGGTACATAATGCAACACAGTGGGCCTTTTCCAACAAATGATGCCAGGAAATACAAAACATGGAACTCAGTTATGATGTATGATGATTAGGCTAAAAACAGAGTTAGTATATCAACATTCTCATAAAGCACTTTTCAAATTGTTAATGTTATTTTCAATATACTGACATTGTGATAATAGCTATATTTTACTCTGCCTTGGTTTTGTCAGAAAAAAACATAATGTCACTAAGAGCAAATTATATTATATTATATTGAACTATTCAGAACTTTTATAAGTCATCAGTGGCCCATTGGGTAACACTTCTGCCTCACACCTCCTGACCTGGGGGCTCAGACATCCCCATTGCTCTGCGTTTGCGGAGTTTGTTCTCATGCAGGTTTCCTTGGGTTAGGTCAGTCTCCTGTTATATGTCACAGATATGAAATTAATTAGAAAACTGGCATCTTTGAATTGCCCATGGTGAGTGAAGATGTATGTGTATATGTCCATCCCATCCAGGTGATAGCCCAAGCTAGTGTCCTATACTGTGTGAGCTCCACCCTGGCCAGGATAAGCAGATGGAGTGATGATGGATAATAATTTCAGCAGATTACTATGCTGTGACCACATAGTGATGAGAGGTTCTCCACATCCTACTACACACTAAACCTGTCACTTTACTGGTCTTTTATCAGAAAGCATAATGACATGGAAAAAGTGCCCATGATTTTCATACTCATGGTTGAGTAGCTGGTACCTCAGAATTTAAGGAAACCCAATGATCACAATCACAACACATCTATAAATAACAACACCAACAAACTCAAAATCGTTTAAATAACATATTGGCCTTGTTTAAAACTGTTACCTATATCAGGTGACTTAATGACTGTATAGTACATAGTGAATGACAATTAATTTCAGGTTCCCATAATCCCGCATTTCCATTTGTTATAAAAACTGCAGTTTAATTTATGCACTCACCAGCCATTTTATTAGGAATTCCATTCTAATTCTGCGTATGACCTAACTTTGGTCTCAGAGCAAGCCTTAATGACTTGGACTCAACAAGGTCCTAGAAACATGCCTTAGAGCTGGGGTCACCAACATGATACCCGCGGGCACCAGGATGCCCCTAAAGACCACATGAGTTGCCCGCAGACCTGTTCTAAAAATAGCTCACCATTGAGCAGTGTCTAAAATTTTATTTTATCCTGTTGCTATTTTTCTTTAATCACATTTCAATTTATATAGATTTTAAAATGACAATATCAAAATAGAAATTGCATTTAAAACATGCTTATTATACATGATTTAAGAAGAGCATATCAAACTGGTAGCCCTTTGTATGGCTCAGTACCTATGAAGTAGCTCTCAGTTTCAAAAAGGTTGGTGACCCTTGCCTTAGAGTTTCCGGTCCATGTTGACATGATAGCTTCATAACTGTACATATTGTTTCTATGTGCTCATATTGCTTTACGTCCTGCTGGAAGTAGGTATTCGAAGATGGGTAAATTGTGGCCATAAAACAATGTACATGGTCAAAAATAATATTCAGGCAAGCTGTGGCATTTAAATGATGCTGAGGTGGCATCATTGGGGTTCATTGTGTTCCAAGAAAACAAAACCAGCCTGACACAAGGCAGGGTCCATGGATTCATGCTGTTGATGCCAAGTTCTGGCATGACCACCTGCATGTTGCTACAGAAACTTAGATGCATCAAATCGTGTGACATTTATCCCAATCTTCAACTGTCCAGTTTTGGTGACCCCATGCTCATTGTATAGCCTCAGTTTCCTGATCTTAGCTGATGGATGTGGAATCCAGTGTGGTCTTCTGCTGTTGTAGCTCATCCAACACAAGCTTTGACATGTACTGTGTTCAAAGATGTTTTTCTGTTATTGAAAAGTGTGTTCTTTTGAGGCACTGTACCCTTTAAACTCAAACCAGTTATTCTCTACCCCCCCCCCCCCCCCAGTCTGCATAATCTCTAGAGACTGTTGTTTCTGAAATAATCACACTACCCAGTCTGGCACCAAAAATTATGCCACCGTCACATTTTTTTCCTCTCATACTGATGTTTGGTCTGACTATTAGCTAAAACCTTTGACCTGTGTTTGCATTTCATGCATTGAGCTGCTGCCGCATGATTGGCCAGTGAGTCTATACACTGTCTGGCCAAAGAAAAAGTTACATGAATCAATATTCATTAGACTGCCTTTAGCATCGATTATGGGGCATTAATTTCTCATCAAGATCTTATATTGATGATAGGTGAGTTGTACCACTCTGTAAAGTCTTCTTCAGCACCTCTGAAAGACTCTTAATGGGGTTAAGGTCAAGATTCTCTGGTGGCTAAATCATGTGTGAAAATGAATCCTCATACTCCCTCAACCACTCTTTGACAATCTTAATGATTCTCATCCTGGAATATGCCCATGCCACTAGGAAAGAAAAAAATCCATTGATGGGGTCTCCCGGCCATACAGTAGATTCAAATACTTAGTTTAATTCACTGTATTGCTGCATAATGTTGCTGAGCTATATTAATGATCGAATCACTGGCTCTCAAGTACTTGCTGATTTAATTTTTTTTTGACCAGGCATTGTATAAAAGGGCTATAATGACTTTTATGCCTGTAATGTCTCCTGCTCCCAGGCTTATTGCAACCAGCTCTTTACTCGCTCTGCCAGTACGGTCAATTTATCAGGAGGTGTTAAGACTGCCACAGACTACCCCTGCTAGCAGTTGCTGTGTCACAGATCCAGTTATAGGCTCCTCTGTCATGCACGTCACCTTTGGAAGCAGTGAAAAGCATTTAAACAGGCTATTAATGCTTTGTAATTGTTTTACAGTGATGTTCTGCCTGAAAAATGCCTTGTGGCTGCCAGACCGCATGCTTAGCTTTAGCGCTGATGATCTGACAGATGCGATCTGTAGTGAATCCATGTGGAGTGGCTGAACTCCCCAGTGCATTTCTCAGCTGTATGACTCCAGCTATTGCATATCTGACTTGTAGTAGGTCTATCAGAATATTGTGGTTTAATTTGTAAGGACAATTAGATGTATCTAATGTCATCTAATATTTCACATTTATATACTCTTTGTTTACCCAATATTCATTTTATAAATGTCACAAACATCACATTTAGTTGCTTCCATCTAATTTATGTGACAATGTCTGCTTCCTTCAAACCTTAAAAACCATACCTCCCTTTCCAGTCCAGGTTCTCTCATACATGACTCAACCCACTCCTGAAAATGCCAAAATATTAAACAATGCCCTGGCTTGAAAAATATAAAGTCTGTGCACTTTTTTCAACAAAGGGAAATTAAAAAAGTTTATTTTTAGCTTATTTTTCAAAGAACTACCGGTACTCATTTAGATTATTGATAATTTCTGGCCGAATGACTACAAAATACAGACATGTATTGTTAAAATTTAAGTATAATAAACCTAATTCATTTGATGGCCCTTGGTTTGCTAATATATTTATAGTATAATGAAAGTAGAAAAAGAAGGCTTAGGTTGATTTAAATAATATTGATTTATTTTTCAGCATTTACATATTAAAATCTACATGCACTTGTAAATAACTGTGTTGTATCCTATTGTCTAATGTACGTTTTGCCCATTCCAATACCCCCGCCTTTGTATACATCTCTTCTTAACATTTCCATCAGCCTGCATCTTGTAATTATACTCATAGAATGATTATCTTTGTTGTGTCAGGGAAATAACAGCATTTTCAATAACACTTAAAATGCCTGGGATCTTCCTTTGGTCAATGAGGCCCGTATGTGAAAGCATCCTTTGTCAGTGGTACAGGACTGCTCTGTGCCTGAAACTGTCACTATCCCTACCTTTCCTTTAAGTCTCACATAAAAATCACAGGGCAGCTTTTGTTCTCCACACTGTTAATCTTGCTCAAAAGATAGTGACAGTAAATTTAAAGACTTGCTCCACAGCAAATGTGGCAGTTATCGGGCAGGAAAAACGGTTCTAGATTGCAATGCTGTATTTGCCATGTTTCTCTTTGCAAATTTACTAAACCGGTAGAAGAAGCTAAGCAATGAGTAAATGAAAAGCACGGCCCCCAGATTTACCGATGCAATATATTTATATGAGCTTCTGTTTAGAAATATGGAGACAGTATACACAGGATACACAAGCAAGCTGGAGGAGAGGGAAGAAAAATACATCGCTGTACTTTCGAGTTTCAGAATCACATTTAAGGACATTCCTCAAAAAAAAAAAGGGAAGATTGCTGCTTAGTTGGATCTGCGCCGTCTATCCTGATATCAGTCCATCTCAAAGGTTTTTCTTGGAATCAGTCAACAAATATGTCTAAATTTGACAATTTTGCTCTCTTTATTAGCTAATGTCCTTAGTGCATGTTCATTTTCAGACAAGGGACACAACATAGATTTCTCTGTTTTAAATAATGTACTTTCTTGTCCGTATTCAGATTTGGGGAAAAAAGCAGTCATTGTAAACAGAGCAATGTCCAATGTTGAATCCATTTAGCTCCGAGGTGCGTCTTCATGTCCATTGTTCAATAATAGTGCCGATTCCTGCCTCTACAATCTTATGCATAGAGTGCTGTTGCCACAGACAACTGAAAAAGTGACATTCCACTGTCATAAGAAGATACTGAGCAAGGCTGGCACGTATTTACTCTATGATACACAAACCAGTAGGTTAAAAACATTTGTAAATACTGTAATTACACAGAACTGCCATACTATTACTGCAAAAGCTCAAAATGAGTTTCTTTGGGAAAATTGTCCTTAAAAGCATCCTGAAAGCAGCGCGTTGTTTTTGCCCAACAACAGTCAAATGGATGAAATACTCCACCCGCCACTTATTACCATCAATGGATAAAAAAAAAAAAATATTCACAGTTTTAAGGAAATTGCAGCCCTCATTTGTACAGTCCCATTCAAAATACAAAAAAATTGGGACAATTAATGAGTGTGTTGTGCAAGGACCTCATAGAAAATGGAGTTTAGTGCTTTTGCAGGGATACTGTAATTAAATGAAAACCATGCAACAGGAAGTGTGGAGAGTGGTTGGATCAGGGATTATGAGGGTGGACTCTATATCCCAGAATTCCATGGCCCACTAGAAGTTTGTAGGTCCTCAGGTTTGGTCTGCCCATTCAGCGCGCTTTGGTGCTTTGCATGTGTGGATGTCCACTGCCTCTTCGCAGTCCCTGCATTCTACAGCGCAGCACCACTTGAACTTGCACTCGCATTTGGTGATGCGTTTGATGCGGGTGGTGTCATAGCCCCGTCCACAGCACATGACCTCGCAGCCATCTGTACCTCGAGATGACTTGTTACAGACACGTCCTGCTGTGCCGAGGGAGCCTAGAGGGAACAGAGCGGATGATTCAAAACTTGTTTATAGCAGTGCATTATGTATATTTATTATCATTTACTCAGAATGGGTAAGGCACATACAGTAGTTATTTCTCAAAATAAATTTAACATATGTAAAACAGAGAAATATCTTGGTACATTTCATCTACACTCAACGGCAGCAAATATATTTTGCAAAGTTTGTGAAATTACACTTATGTCAGGACTGAAGCAACAGTTATCTAATAAATATCAACATGAAACCTACATGTAATATACAGCAATGAAATAATGCAATAATAAATAAAAACAGCAATAATATTCATAGGTGATACATACTGTACATCTAGATGAATTTGGTCTCTGATTAGGAAGCTTTAATTCATGTACATCCTACGCTCACCAGCCACCTCATTAGAAATACTGAACCATACTCTGGGCCCTAGAGTACAGGGAATGACTACGCCGGTCAAAATCTGATAACGGAGATCTCGGTTTAATCCCTGCTGTGCTTTTTTTAGCTGTCTGTGATGAGGAAGCCTAGAAAACTGGTTTGAGTTATGCTGCTTTACATGTCTAAATTCTATTTGTCGTCATTGCTATAGAACAACATTTACTGTCGGCTGGGCGCCTACCTGGGCTTAGAATTCTACTGAATTGAATGCTAACCACTTCTTATTCTATTCTATGAAGAGAAAAGGACTCTGCCTCAAGCGTGTCATATCGCTTGACGAAACCCATGGACCACAGAGTGAAAAGAATAGTTGAAAGCACAGACATCTCCAACCCTCCTGTTATAGGATTTGCTCTTTAGCTGCAAGACCTGTGATAGAATTATTTAACTTTTGCAGATTTGGGGGTAAATAGGGAAAATATATAAAAAGTAAACATAAAATTCCTGTAGTTCACTTGTGAGAATTATGCTAACAATGAAGTGGAAGATTAGAAAATTGAGCTTGTTGTGGCCTTAGGGTGTGAATTCTGAGAAAAGTGAGAAAGAGAACTAATGAAGGAATTATTGACCACTCAGCGGTGTCAATGCTACAAGTTCTCCCTCACCACACCCCATCAGTGAGAAGTTCCAGTTAAAAGCCTCAGGAAAAGAAGACTATAACATTTACAGGTTCAGTTACCAGTTATGTAATTTAATTCTGCCTTAAATAAAGTAATGCATGCACCACACACTGGCTAAGAGATCTAGCAGCTTCCACTGTTTCATACCTCTCAAATGTCTTGAGCCAACCTTTACCCCAAAGGCTTAACAGATGAAGTGCTACATGGCCAGTAATTAACGGACCACTGGAATGCTGCCCACTGGAACCCTGCCCGCCCTCAGCCAAACTCACTGGAGAGGCCTGATGACTCAAGGCCGCCATAATGATGCAGTCAGCAAAGCCATGGAGGCGCATCCAAAACTGGCAACTGGGATTTCCATGTTTTGTGTGAAAGGCAGCATGGTGCATCCATGGACCTAATGGTCTACATATTTTAGACTTCAGTAGTTCAGAGTTTGTTGAAGTCATGGTATGGAAACGGAAAATCCTTCACTGTCCTTCGGCTGGCTGTTAACATCGATATTAAAGTCATGTATAAGTAAGATATGATTCAGTATTAATGGGGAAAATTATATGTGTCATCTTAAGAACTTTGGGGATTAGAGTTAAGTTGGTGAGAAAGATATTTCTAAGGAAAACCACCATGAATATTTTGGAATTGCTACAAGGAAATGTCATGGTATTGCGCTGTGACTAGTATTTTGGATGAGAGCACAAAACATGACAAAACAAGCACACACACACACTCACACTCACACACACAGACACACACAAAATATTTCAGCAAAGTTTTGGCAAGGAGCTTTCTACTGAATTGAATGCTTTGATTTGATAGTTAACAAATGTGAAAAACATGTAATCGTATTAGTTTTCTTATATCACAAAATCACTAATAAATGGACCTCAAGGTCAACTTAAAGTTGTTTCACCATTTTGGTTGGAGGTAGATTCCACCCTGTTTAGCATAAAGTGGATTGAAAGTAGCCATTAGCACTGATACATCAAGAGTGTGCTAACATGTAGTTGAATTGTTGATTTCTTTTTAAAATTTTGATATTTTATTATTAATTTCTATAATTTTGCCCCATGGTGCAGTGTAGCAGAGAAATTAAAACTATACACATAATTCATGAATTTAATCAAAAATCATTTAAATTGTCAGTGTTTAAAATGTCTTTATATTCATATTTATCACTGCTTTTTTCCACTATGACGAGCAACATCATAATTTCATCACAATGTATGACCCATGTGTCATACAGCTGAAGATGACAATGAAGACACACACTTTTGACCAGAATAAACATGATAAAATTATGAAACTCATTTTAATGCTTATTGATCTTTCCACTGCTATTTCTGCATCGTAAATGATGTTACTTCCTGGAGGATAATGTCATAAATAGACTGGATTTTATCATTTAAAGAGACATTATACCAGGTTAAGGGGACTGAATGGGATGTTAAGGATAGAGAAGAAAAAACTCAAAATCCATTACCTACTAAAACATTTTCATTAAAAATATTTTAGCTGAAACAAATTAATTAGTAAATAAATAAAAATAACAATCATCTTGAAAATGTATACTGAAAATGTATAAAATGTAATTTGCCAGATTGTGTAGAAATTAATGGCTGGCTAGAAGTAGCCAATTCCATAGCATCCACTTAAACCGGAATGGTGAAACAGCTTAAAATTGACCTTGAACTCTGTATTTTGTATTTCATGATAAAGGAAAATTATGTAGGATGCATTGCTCAGGAAGGATTCAAGCTATGCCAGTATTCCAGATTCCCAAATTTCCCGATATTTTGATTTTTCCCACGTTTATGTTAGCCCACCTGCTGCTTTGTCCAGGAGGCAGTAGTCGGGTGAATTCTCAAAGTAGACCAGGTCATTCTTGGTGGCCTTCCTGAAGTCCTTATTGGCCACCGTGAATCCCGTACCGTCCTGGTTCATGGTGACCTCAATGGCACCATTATACTTCTTGCGAAGATAATCTCCAGTCTTACGGAAGTCGGACATAGCCAGCCAACAAGTTCTTAGAGTGCACGAACCACTGACACCGTGACATTTGCACTCCAGTTTCATAAAGCGCTTCACAGCCTGCCAAGTAGAACATGTTACGGTGAATAAGACAAAGCAATCCGGCTTATTAATGTATAAGAAGCACATATAACTATTTCAAAACACAGGCTAATAGAAATTGATGAAACCATGCACTGATTCATTTTGCACATTATTATGTTAGCTTTGATAGAGCTTAACCTAGGCTAGAAGGGCCAGAGAAAAATGTGTAGGTTCTTCTTAAGGAGAATGGTCTCCCTGAAATGACCTCACTCCATTTCTCATACAATCGTCCTCCACGATAAAAACAGATAAGCTTCTGCTTAGAAGCAGCAGCAGCAATGATTTAGAGGTTTTCACAGACGTCGGGAGGTGCTCTCACCATTCTCCCACAGCGGTTGTTGTGCAGGTTCATCAGCGCTCGTGCATCCCTCACTGTCTTCTCTTTAGCATCCACAAAAACCTTTGCAAATTTAATGCCGTAATTGATGTTGTCACTACAGCCTCCCCAGTCAAATTCACCCCTCATGTCGCTGGCCCGACCCCTCTTGTGGGGGTCACAGTTGCAGGTCTTGAGCTCCCCCTGGCTGCAGGCCCTTGTGATAGCGTAGACCACGCCCGCCGAGGATATGGCATATACGAATGCGGCTTCTCGGCTGCCTAAATAGGAAACATCACAGAAGAAGGATCACCACATAGCACGTCTCTGCTCGAGAATGTCTGACTCAATTTCCAGAATATGTTGCATTTTATTTCAGGAAAGAAAGACATAAAAACAGCTGTGCACATATGTACTAATCCAACAGGCTGTATTATACTGAACACATATGTTCCATCTTCTATCTGTCCCTCTATCCATTTTCCCAGAAACTCTTATCCAGTTTAAGACTGTGGCTGAGCCTGCACCCTAATCAGAAGGAACCCAGTTCAATATCTGGACAACCTGAAGCCCCCAGACAAAATCTGTAATAATTAGCATGAAATCTACCACAAATATATTGCTTTAAACACTTCTGTCACAAATATTTAAAGCGCTTCCAAAATCAGATGACAGTCAGTTCCTTCGACTCATTAGATTAAGGCCCACTGGGTGAGTGAAATATGAGGCTTTCTTGAGCGTTGATCTCTGATTATCATCCACTTGAGCGGCATCTGGTTGGGATTCTGTCTATAGCTATGCAGCTGCATTGCGATGATAAGCTACCGCTGCTTGGCAGCATGTGCCATACAGATGACTGACTTCCAAGCACTGAGGTGTGTTTTCATTTCAAGGGAAACAGTGTCTGTGGGTGACTCGGCCTACTTTAGCCCTTTCTGCTGTTTTCCATTTCATATAGTGAATTAGAGCGCCAGTGATAAGTCAGACAGGGTCTGCCAGAAATGTCTTTCCAAATATTTACATCTCCTATTACTGTTTATACATTGCCCGTGTGGATGTGTCTGCTACTTGTTTTCTAAGAACACCCACTCTCATCCAGTCTTACCATTAGGGAAAGGTAATAGACCATAGGAGATAACAAAGTCACCTAATTGTACATTCCCATTTTTGAAACAAATAAACAAACGATAGAACATATGTAAATACAGTCTCTCCCCAACTTACGATGGGGTTACATTCCGATAAATGTATCGTAAGGCAAAAGTATTGTAAGGATGAAAATGCATTTTAATACAGTACACCTAACCTAGCAAACATCATAGCCCGACCTAGCCTACCCTAAACACATGTTTAGAACACGTACATTAGCCTACACTTGGACAAAATGATTAACATAAAAGCCTATTTTATAATAAAATGATTACATGCATCTCGTGTAATTTATTGAATAATGTACTAAAAGTGAAAAACAGTTACCCATTGAAAAGTTGAGATATCCTAACATGGACCACCATAACTTGGGGAGCGTCTGAGTATTTTTGCCAGATTTCAACAAAACAGTTCAAGGTCTCAGTTCATCCCATAATTTTAAGGCTTTAAATTATCATGATTAATTTCTTGTACTGGATGCCTAAATGTGATTAAGTACAGCTCTCAAAAGGCAATGCATTAAAACAATGACCATGGGCAATTCTCTGTTTAATAACAATGCTATCCTAAAACCATTAAAACGGCTAGTAGAATTCTACGTTCAGTACATTGTTCTAAATTCCAAGTCTGTGCCTCCCAAAGTTCATTCAGCAAACAGGACTATAATGGAACAGACTCAAACCCACCAGAAGGAAAACTTTTATGACTGAGAAAGATGAATGGCTTTTCCCCAAAATATGACAGCATGTCTGGAGAAACGCAAACCACTCACTGGCCTACTCTGACTCTGGTTTCTGGCACTGATGAACCCTGAGGATGACAGCGGCCATACTTTTACTGCTTC
The DNA here is from genome assembly GCA_019775915.2 of Cyphomyrus plagiostoma. Lineage (NCBI taxonomy): Eukaryota > Metazoa > Chordata > Actinopteri > Osteoglossiformes > Mormyridae > Cyphomyrus > Cyphomyrus plagiostoma. The sequence continues at coordinate 8,706,140 of JABFEA020000110.1, read as the reverse complement.
CCGTGTTTATTGACCATGACCGGAGTAATGTGGACATCCATTAGAGAGGGTAAATACATAAACACATGTGTAAATGTTAATTTGTGCACGCATGTGTCCATATGTCTACATTTGCATTTAATGTTCACGGATGTGTGTGAGTATAAGGGTGTGCATGGCTACAGTAAAAGCACAGCTGTGAGACTCTACATCATTTTTCACGGCTCAGGATTTATTTCTGTTCACTCCTGTGGTGTATGAAGTCTGATTTACATAGTGAGGGAGATCATCTGTGAGTGTTTAGGGCCTGATATATATTGACCTTTCTTTACTTCAGCTTACAGGGATGCACAGCATACTTCCTCCCAGACATATCTTTTTTTCTAATAAAATTACAGACTTACTGCGCAGCATAACACGTCCAAAGACGGTGTGGTCCCGGTCCAGGGTGCTGCAGTTCCAGCGGTGGTGGCGAAACTGATGTTGACACTCACGGATCCACTCCTTCGCACCCTCGCCGATGGACTGCATGATATCAGGATGCCGCTGACACAGTTGCCGTTGCTTGTTGACCAGACCTGGGATATTGTCGCAGATGACACGTGCACCTAGTGCCCCGATGTACCTGCGAGAAACAGAGGTGGACAGTGACACATGAAACATTGCTGTGACATTTAAGAAATGGTACATGTTCATTTGAGTACACATTCCTGGAAAATACATTTCACAATGAATGACTGTGTTCCTGCAAAGGAATTTTCTTGGCCAATAATATATTCTTTTGTCATTTAAATTTATTGTAGTAATGCTCAAAACATATTTTCCCCAGAGCATCTAAATTAGATTTTACAGAACAGCAAAGGAGAAAATGACTTGAGCATAGAAGATCACAGAATTAAGAACTAATTTAGCCTTTATAACCTCATTACAAACCAAGGCAAGATCTGTTGAAAGTTGTCAACATTATAACCAAAGAACCCACCCAGTCTCTCAGTCCACAGTCTTCCAGGAGAGGGTCTCCACGTTCTGAATAAATGTAGCTTTGGCCGAAAGAAACGTTGAGATGATGCAATATCGAATTTTGCTATTTGCCTGCCTCCACTGGTCTGGTATTTGCTTGCGTGGGTGAGAGTGAAGCCCCTTAGCGAACCTTGGAATTTGAGCTTGCGTACAAGTGCGGGATCTTGTGCTATGGTTGCATTCATCATGGTACCAGCACTGGGAGGTGGGACAGACTCCCCTGCTGCAGTGGTTGTTTCCCCTCCTGTCTTTATAGCCTTTCGTGTCAGGGACGCCACACACAGGTATTCTGTTTACTCCTGCACTAGAGTCATACACAGATGCCATTACACTGTAGGCTTAATCCATGGTTGGGGCTTAAATATAACGATATAGACTTGAACACTCTTAATGACGCCAGTCTACCATGAGCCACTGTAACTAAACTGATGAGGGGAGGGACCTCATCTATAATATATAAATTGCCCCATTAACCCCGACTTTGCAGTTTTTATTTTTAATGTTGTACGTTCACATCATATGCATCTGTGATCATAGCTATATTGTATATTATATTCTTTCTACATATGTTTTCTTAATCACCTCTCAGCAATAAATAAAGGGCAATTTAATACCCGATTAAAAGCACATGGGGCATGTGGAATGGAATCAAGTAAGGGCTGTGATTCATGCTAAACTTCCTTAAATAACACAGATGAGATGATTCAGCAAATTCCAGACACAAATGTGGAGACCACACCAATATTGTTAAAGCCCTTATATATACAGTAAGTACGCTGGTATACTCTTTTGTGTTGTGTCTGCTCTTATCGCTATGTTTCCATACTCAATCGTGGGATAGCCTTCAAGATTATGACTCATACCAAGAGGTTATCAGATTATCAGATTGATTATCCATATACTTTATCTCCAGGGCAGTCTTACCAATACGTTTCACATGGAAGAGCACATCCAAGTGTTTAAAAACAGCCCTGCTGTAAGACAGACCGGGAGACCAATTCGATTTGGCAGATGACATGTCAGTAGAGCTAATTGCTTCCTGATGGCCTCTTGAGGTGTGAACAAAGACCCAGGGCTCGTCAGTGTGTCTCTTCACGACCCCAGGCGTACGCTGCTGGCTAGGTTTGACCAAGCTCGTTGGCTGCTGTGCTGCTCTGGGGCCTTTTATGGTAGCTGTAAATCAATAGCCCCAGGGCTACAATAACATGTCGTAAAAAAAACCCTGTGTGGGCTAAGTGTTGACGTTCATGGGATCGAGGGTGATGGTGGTGACGAGAGGTAGGGTTGGAATGAAAGGAGACAGGATGTGGGGCTGTTCAAGTACAACGTTCCACAGGGAAAATGTATCTCGCTGGAATGGTCAAGAATGATTAACATGACCAAACATAACCAACATAACTAAATAAATATTACAAGTGCTATAAAATCATGTAAGCCTTGAGTTAGCGTCCCGAAACCACACACATCCCTTGAGCACAGTCAAGTGTAGAAAACTATCCATGCCAACCACCAACTCAAATTCCCCAAATTTTCCTCTTTCAGATTCTACCCTCTTGTTTTTAAGAGCAACTGCTAAGCCACCTTAACCGTACCCATAGTCATATTTGCTGTTCTATGTATTTGCAGAAACTCAATAAAATGAGTCAGTGTTGTCTGCATAAGAGGAGAACGGACGCTGCTTTTGCAACATCCATAACAACCTTCACTGTATGATTTGGGGTAGAGTTCATAAACCGTTAAATGTTACCATAAATAAATAATGTAATGCTGCTTTTCTGCCGCTCCAAAACCTTTCCCATGAAAGCCACATGTCTTTCAGAGTGCCGAGTATCATAGTTACGTTTGACACTTCTAAAAAATTCATTTAAATTATCCGCCACCCAGTATTACTACAAATTTATAATAAGGTATTCTTTGGTAAAAGTATCCCCTGATTACACAACTGGAGATGTTGCTGGTTACAATTATGTTACTTCACAAAAAGGGCAAGAAAGTGATGCGTGGAACAAAATTTTCCCCCTTGCAGTGTGATTTTTTTAGCAAAAAGTAAAGGATACACAACATGGGCTACTAACTTCACTATAACAAATGACAGGCCTTTTAGGTTTCTTCGTGCACAATCCAACACAGACGGCACATTAATTTTAAAAGTCAATTATCCATTATTAATATTTAGGCATGGTTCTCTGCTACCTTTTGCCATGTATTTCTTATGTACATAGGTACACAAATTATATAATGCTGCATAAATAGCAAATAATAAAGGGTCACCTTCATAATGCATCCATAGAACATTCAGTGTACCTTCATAATACATTCATAATGCATTCATAGAACATTCATAAGCAGCATGTAAGTACACCTTAACATCCTAACATGCCTTAACAACATTAATATACATTAATAACAAACACTACATTATTATACAATTATAATGTTATACATTATATATACACATTATATTACAGCAGGTAAGGGATGTTAGGATGTCAAGGTATACATACATGATGTTTCTGAATGTTTTATGAATACTTGATGAATACATTATGAAGGTGCACTGAACGTTTTATGAATGCAATATATGTAAATGTAAAGCGCTACCCAATAAAGTCTTTTCATTGAAGGTTAATGTGTATATCTGCTCATTCATTTCATAAATATCCATGAGTAATTTGTTCTGTTCCACATGAAACTGACTTTACTCCTCTGAGATCTAGGTAGGATCTACTAATGCTCTCTATAATCAATGGGCATCTTACACTAAATAGTAGTATTACTATATTACTGATTCCTGAACTTGTTGTATTTGGTCAGACTTACTATTTGATGTGGTGGTCAAAGGAGTTACTGACATTTAATTACAAAGCAATTATTAGCAAACAAGATCTTGCCTAATCATGTATCAAAACCATTTCCTCAACAACCACAAGCAGTATTCGAGAGATATGGCTAATTTGTATGTCAAGTTTCTTGCAAAGGAAGTAGACAAACTCTTGTTTGACTCCAGAGCTGACAACTGTGTTATGGTGCACTACCGTTCAACTAAAGGTTCAATGACTCCTTTCCTTTGCTGAGACTGTAACCAACTGAGTGCATGCTATCCATATGTTGTGATAAATAACAACCCATAGATAAACATTATCATCATTTCTCATGAAAATGAATAAACTGTCATGTGATGAATATCTATGCTAAATAAAGAGGAACAGACAGCTAGAAATACATCACTGATGGAAACCAATGTACAGGATATATGTTGTCTATTTCTCAAAATAATACCGAATTCATATGCATCCCCATTTTAGGTATGTTGCGGTATTTAGTTTCTTCACGTAAGATTCTCTTTAACTTCTCATTGAATTAAACATTCAAGTTTACTAAATTAAATGAAAATTATGGTCTTATTATGGATATTAGTTTTGTGAAATGGCTTTATTGCCTTGGTGATAATAGGAAAACAATCGTAGCGCAGGTTCAAAGAATACCAACTCATCGCCACGGTAATAATAAACAGACGAATTATCAGGAAGCGGAGATCCCTGTTTAACTGTTTTTCGTTGTTTCTTTTTTACATCCAACGCAATCTTCAAAGCATCGAAATATTCATGATCGTAAGACATATTTTACCGTAATACACTTCAATCTGGTATACATTCACATCGTCATACAAATGCCATATTTCTTTTTGAATATGAATAAATATATAACTTCATATCATTTCTACTATGAAAATGACTGAATTTTTCAAAGTATTTTTTACTAAATGTAACGTCCTTTTCACGTGAATAAATTATACATATAATGAAAAAAATCTAGTAATAATGATCGTGCTTAGTCTTTCAAATTTTCCTGTCAAACTTTTTCGTTTCAGTTATTTCAATTGCAATGGGTTATTTAATAATGCTTCAATAAAAATCAATACTCAATCGGTTCTGCAAAGTGCTGAAAGGAGCCTACGTCCAGAAAAAATATAATTCGTAACAGGTGCTGCGTCCTTAGCAACGCTGTACCGTAACTTTAATGACGATTCAGAAAAACATTTTTTTAAATATTTGTAATATGTTTATTTTAAATATTATAAATTAAAAATAAAACATTTAAAAGTGTGCATCTATAAAAGCAAAGATGATAGTTATGATAGTTAATAAGTAGCCTATAGTAGGCCTACGTCATAATAATAATAATAATATGTAAATATTGTAAATACGTAAATGTAGGCCTATGTGAAATGGAATATTTTAACTCGCTACAAGTATTTTAATTGGGGCCAAAGTGAAAGGATTTCGGTAACCCTGCTAATGTGATCGATTATCGTTACATATTATAAATCCTAAAGTCCAAGAAAATCTGTCTCATATTCATGCGTTTGCCGCATTAATTTCTCTCGGAATATATACCATATATAAATCGATTCAAGCACGGTATTTTAGAGGATATTTTTTTGCTATTCAAAATACACAAGAAACTCAAAAGATGCGTACTTCATTGTCATGCGTCGTACACCTGTGTCTTGTATTGTGTGGTTAAACAAGAAACAGTTTCTAACCTACATTAATGAAACACCGTAATCCCGCAAAGAGACTTCAAATTGATGTGGACCTTTTTAATCCCATCAAAACAACCTGAACAATCAGGCATTTCTAACATGTGAAAAATAAAAACAAAGTATGGAGGGATTTGCAAATGTATGTGAGGGAGAAAAAGAGAAGCCTTTGAATATGAGTCTATTACTTACCACCAGGAGGAATCCACTCTGGGCGTGAGCATGAGAAGCAGGAGAATAAAGGCAAAGTATAGCCTAGAGGTGGCATTTGAACCGTCTGAAGAAGTTGCCCCATTTCTAGATTGATGTCTTAATCCTAGGCCTCCCATGACTGTGGAATGGTGGTTATGGGTCCGGGAAGAACCACGAGTTTTGCTTAAACCAAACATGCCGATGTCTTTTCTCTAGTAAACAAATAAAACTGATTTAACAGATAAATAAGAGTTCCTTAATATCGGTCTTCTCTTTTCCTCTCACGAGAATGATTGGTGTTACTAACAGACATAGCTCTCTGAATAAACTCTCCCGTATTGCCAGTAGCTGTGTTGATTATGAATCTTACACCAGATTTCCTAATTTGCCGCGGATTAATATATTCCACTCGTTGGTGTTAATAACTGTCTGATGCTGACAAAATAATCCAAGTTTGCGGGATGCTGTGCAGTTGAACGATATCTATTCTTTTTCAAGGCGTCTCAGTTCAGTCGTATGTTCATGGAGCACTTAAAATAAAATGCACTGGAAAATCTACCTAAATATTATTTCTCTTAATTTTCTCTCCCTCGAAACGAGAAATGCTCCATATCCTCTTTTCGTTCGGGTATGTCTCCCTGCTTCCCAGAAATAAACAGGCGTTGAAGTGAAGAAAGTGTAAACTGAGGAGCGGTGGTTTGGGGGGGGCAAAAAAAAAAAAAAAAAAAACGATGACAGCTCTCTTCCCTCCGTTTTTTCATTGGACAGAGTCAGTGGGGGACGGAGGGATGTCTTCGGTGGTTGCGAGTTGTAAGCAGCTCCGCCGACCGCTGGAATACAGATGCCAAGAAGCAGACTACCTGGTACCAAGCCACCTGCCGATGTCGCCGATTCATAAATGAATTTGTTAGAATACCATAATGCTTGATTACACTGTGCCCCTCACCACCGCCACAAAGAAAAGAAAAAAAACAAACAAAAAAAACTTGTCATCACAGGGTACTAAAATACTGGCGATATATATTGTAGCTACTCCTTTCACATATACACACATTCATTAAATGTATTTGAATTAATTTTGTGTTGCCAACTTATCAATTAACATTAACAGTATCCATGCAAGATTTATGTCATTACATTTATTTCAAAGCATTACCACATCTTATTTAGTATTTATTTGGAGTTAAACATTTTCAGCTTTTATGCCTGAACGTTTTTCCCACCGTATATTATGTCACAAATCTTAGATCAGCAGCATAAAATAAATTGAACAGAATTCCTTTAATACATCATTTGTAGGTAGATAGATAAGGCTGTGAAAAGTACATAAACAAGGGAGTAACACTGTATTATTTTTCGCAAATACAGCTATATAACGAAATAATTTTGAAAGTAACAAAAATCTTTACGATGTTTAACATTTACTAAGGTCTCGCCATACATTAACAACATATAACGTAAATACTCCAACAATTTCACTTGTACTAGCCTTTAACTAGTTTTAAACACATAACATGGACGCATAAGCTGAAAATAATACATAAGACCCAGTAAAAAAAATCATTAGTTTATCATCCCCGCCCGCGTAGCGAATTAATCCCGCATCGATTTTTAAAAAAAAAATTTTTTTTTTAAAGTGTATTCTTCTGTGTAAATTCCACTGCCGGCGTTCACAAATTTCACAGGCAGACGATAGAAACCAATTGCCGCGCATTTGTATTCTTCCACCCCAGTTTACTTTCTTCTACCTTACCTCCTGATCAGTACCGACCACTCATTTACTATTGAAACACCGGACATGTCATTCATGTCTAAGAAATAAAAATAAAATAAAAAATTCGCTCTCCCTCATCACTTGTTTCTGGTTGAAAGGATGATAAACTAATGCTTTTTTTACTGGGCCTAACTTGTAAAGCTACAGTTGTCATATTTTATTACTTATATTCAGCCAATCATGCATTTTCTAAGAGGCCATAAAATACCACCATTAAATGGAGCAATTATGCAAGAGCCGAATGAGATTTATTGGTTTGTTTGTTATAGATTTTTTTTTATTGTGTAGTCCAGGGTGGACTACTTCCATGGATAAGAGCAACTTTCATGTCGGTAACATAAAAATGGAACGTTGCATTTTGGGATTAGGGACAAGGAACCGCACAGAGGAATCCGCCTTTCTAATCCAGAATCGATGAGCAATGCTCTTCCAACTATAGGCCAACATGCAATGACTTTTTCGTATCAAAAACGACACTTAGGGAAATTTGCAAAAGTATTAATTGATGGAATATTATGTTACGACATTATTTTTACGTGAAACACGTCCATTCGTTTTTTCATGTTTCAACTGGTTATCCATCAGAGGGTTGCAGGGAATCTGGAACCTGTTCTAGGCGGGGACACAAATTCAGTGCCAATCGATTGCGAGGCACACATTCCCGGACACTGCGGCTAGTTCAGAGAGGACAATTCACTTAACTGCATATACGAGGACAACCTACGAACTGAAACGCAAAGCGGGGCCTTGAATCTGACTACGAATACGGGAAGTGTGAGGCGATAATGCCTGCATCCCCCCAGCACGCTGCCCAAAACATACTTAATATCAAATGCTGCGTGTGTATCTGCGTAAATATAATGTGGCGCAATAGTCAAAGAAAGTGTCAATATCTATTTATCTGGGTTGTAAGTGTACATATGCTGGAAAAAAAATAATTTAATATAACAATATATGCAAATGATCAGGGCTGGGTTCCCGAAACCTTAATGTTACGTCGTTCGTAACTTCTACCTTAAATTGTTTTTGAACCCTCCGATATGTTTCCTGAAACGTTCTTAGTTAAGTAGGCCTATCTTCCCCCAGATATTCTTTCGTAAGGTTGGTCTGAGTTGCTCTAAGTTGTCTCTTTTTAATATGTCAGAGCTGACAACAGTAATGAGTACAGTTTCATAACTAAACATCGCTGAGCTAAAAATAAAAAGTCCATATAATAAAATTATTTTGTTTGGTGCATGACCACAATCTTTGTTCGGTTTCGTTCTGCGAATTCGGCTTAGTAATGCGCGAATTCATAATGGAAGGCAAGGAACGCATTGATGATTATGTATTTATTTATTTAATTTATTAATAAGGAAGAAAGGGGAGATTCTGCCCATACTTGGGTGGACGCACTCCCCCCCTATTTCCTACGCCCCTGAATGCACACACCTGTGCCAAGGTCACAGTGTATCAAATCTCATGAAGTTGATAAGAATAGACACTGCACCTTCATTCGCGAATTTATCCAATACATTTTTCTCTCTTATAGTAGTCAGTACTGAAGAACATACGACATTCTAGTAATGCAACTTTTCCTTAAGCTGTTGGACCTTTGCTCGTCCCTATATCAATGACATGCACACAGATTGGTGCATGCAGGTATTCCATAGAACCCAGTGGGCGAAAATAATATTTACGGTTAGATGATTCAGTTTGTTAATTTTGTATTTTTTGGTTCTCCCCAGTTATGATTAATGCGATATTTTGAATGATTCATGCAATGGTATATTTATAAAGAACACCACTTTCTTTCTTACGGCAATAATGCAACTGATGCATCTGGGGAGCGATCAATTCGCGAGCCATCGATGTCAACCAATCAGGTGTCCCGGCGCCTATGACGGTGGCTCTTAAGAAGCCTCTTATGCGATTGTTCGGGAAACATACGTAGGAAAACAAATACCTTTCCTAAGACATGTCTTTAGAGTCTTCGTAAGACACTAAGCATCATCGCTATCGAGAAACCTGATCAAGTAACATAATAAAGAGTAACAAAATTTTCTTCTGTTCTCCAAACAGTCACCGGTTTTATGTCCTCGGTGGCCTACTTGAGGTATTGATTAGTCAAACGTTAACAGTTCAGTCAACTATATGAATTATGCACTAAACAAACAAAAACTAATAATTATCAAGCAGCTAAAGCAGACGCGCATGTGCATTTGCAGCAGTCCTTAAAGTGTAAACTGTTAAACTGTTATTCACTACCGGTAGATGAGGAGATGTGCCGATATACCAGATAGGTTTCCTATCCCGGCCCACTTCAAGCCCTGGTTTACACCATTCTGATGTCAATTTTTTTCCAAATTGGCAAAACTATGCCATCGCCAAAAAATAAAAAAAATATTTTAAAAAATTATTACCAAAAACGAAATGTTATTCTAAGGCAGGGTTATTCAAATCATGGTCCTCGAGGTCCGAGCACTGCTGGTTTTCCAGCTTTCCATTATCTATCATTCAGGTGTGAAGCCTCTGACCAATCAGAATCAGTAATTGTTAAACTAACTACCAGGGAGAGCTGAAAACAAGGCCTGGATTTGAAATCGAGGTCCAGATTTGAAGAAACCTGTTCTAAGGGTTTAAGAGTTGGGTGGCTGATGCTTTGTCAGAAACCTGAAAATAGCAATTAAATTAGGAATGTCTTATTTCTTTTACTTTTTTGCAGTGTACTTCTCCAGTTCATAGGAAAAATATTCCAACGTGAGAACAAATTTCACATCTGGAATTACTGGAGCAGAGTAAAAAAATGTGCTGAGTGCCGAAATCGAGTGAATATACAGTATTTCAAGTTCGAGTTCTAATCAAATTTTTCCCATAATAAATAATGGAAAACCAATTAATTGGTTCCCGCCCCCCCAAAAATACAGCCAAATATGTGTTTAAGCATTTAAACACAAAATGAACAGGATAAAACAAGAGCAGCATTTTTTTTCTTAATGGCTTCCAAAACGATAA
>JABFEA020000110.1:8660328-8681069 GCA_019775915.2 Cyphomyrus plagiostoma | reverse complement strand
ACAGCATGATTTTTTCCCCATTGAGATCTGATGTGTTTTCAAAGCGTTCCTTTAATTTTTTTGAGCAGTGTATATACTGCGTGTCTTTTTTTTTTACATATATGCAAGCAAATATACAATATTATTGTGGCTCTGTAGGTTTTGTGGTTGTGATTGAAAGGTTACCAGTTTAAATTCCATGGCTGATAGAGTTGTTTCTTCTACAGGCCCTTATTCTCAATATCTTGAGGTGCACTGTCTGATCCTGCTCCTTTATCCCCACTTGTATGTTGCTTTGGACAAAAGCCTATGCTAAATTAATGTAGTAGTAAAAATTAAAGGTCCAAGACACAGAGGAAGATTTAAATAGGAAAAAACAGAATATTTAAGATAAACAGTTGATGTATCTCCAAGGCAGCGATGGCCAATCTTATCCGCAAAGGGCCAATGCTTTTTGGGATGACCTTTAGGTCAGCTCTTAATACCCAGGTGTGAGGACTCTTCAGCCAATCAGTCCTCTAATTAGTGATGTAATTAGGGAGTTGCAGCAAAAACCTGCATACACACTGGCCCTTTGAGGATAAAATTGCCCACCCCTGCTCCAAAGAAAGGACAGTGATATTTCTGAAAAAAATCAACTGATAGCTGATGCCCAATATAAGTACACAACAACATAAGAAATTTACAAACGAGGAGGCCATTCAGTTCATCAAGCACATTTGGGGAGAACTTAATAGCTCAGAGTTGTTAAAATTTTATCTAGCTCTGATTTAAAGGAATCCAGGATTTTAGCTTGCACTACACTAGCAGGAAGACTCCATACTGTAACTACACAATGTGCAAAGGTGTTTTTTCAAATTCAGTTTAAAATGTTCTCCTGCTAATTTCCACCTATGACCACAAGTTCTAGTATTTAAACTAATATTAAAGTAGCCATTTGGTTGAGCAGCATCGAGACCTGCTAGAATCTTATATACCTTGATCATGTCCTCCCTTAATCTTCTTTGCAAGAGGCTGAACAGATTCAACTCAGCTAATCTCTCATCATAAGACATTCCTCTAAGACCAAGAATCATTCTTGTAGCCCTACGTTGCACCTTTTCCAAGGCAGCTATGTCCTTTTTAAGGTATGATGACCAAACCTGCACACAATATTCTATATGGGGTCTTACCAAGGAATTGTATAATCGTAGCATCACCTCTCTTTACTTAAACTTCACACACCTATAGATATAACCCAACATCCTATTGGCCTTTTTTATTGCTTCCCCACACTGGCAAGAGTGGGACATGGAAGCATCAACATACACACTCAGGCCTTTCTCATAATGAGCGACCTTTATTTCAGTGGAGCCCATAAAATATCTGTACTTTATACTTCTGCTTCCTGTATGAATTACCTTACATTTATCTACATTAAATTTCATCTGCGAGGTATCAGCCCAGTTGCTAATTAAATCAAGATCCCGTTGTAGCCTGTGCTGCTAATTTGGTATCTGCTACACCACCCACCTTGGTGTAATCTGCAAATTTAACCAGTTTACTGTATGTATTAGTGTCAATACGATTAATGTAAATTAGGAACAATAGTGGTCCTAAAACTGAACCCTGCGGTACCCCACTATGAATGCAGGCCCACTGCGACATCGTGCCTCTAATAAATACCTCCTGCTTCCTGTTTGTTAACCAGTTTTCGATCCAAGCTGCTACAGTTCCTAAAATCCCTTCAGTTTTGAACTTAAGCAAGAGCCATTTGTGGGGGACAATATCAAAGGCCTTCTGGAAATCTAAATAGATTACGTAGTAGGCCTTTTTGTGATCAATTTCTCTTGTAGCTTCCTCAAAGAATTCAAGTAGATTAGTTAAACAGGACCTAGTGCTCCTAAATCCATGTTGACTATCCCTCAGAATCTTATATGAATCCAGGTAATCTACCATCTTCACTTGGATTATAGCTTCCATTACGTTTCCAGTTATGCAAGTTAAACTGATTGGCCTATTGTTTTCTGGATTACTTCTATCCCCTTTTTTGAATATGGGTATTATATTAGCGTGCTTCCAATTAGAAGGTACCACACCGGTAGATAAGGATTTCTTAAATAGTAATGTTAAAGGTTGGCTAATAATAACCCTCATCTCTTTTAAAACTATAGGTAAGATGCCATCACGGCCCTGTGATTTATTTATTTTGATTTTAGCTAGGCTTTGTACCACATTAGCCTCAGTTATACATATATTGGTCGTAGACGACGTTCTCTACTGTGAACACCTGTGTAAAATAATCATTAAACTCATTTACTATATCATTTTCAATTATAAGATCCTTCCTACCCTGCATTTTAGTGATTTCAGCTTTTAGAGTTCTTTTGGAGTTAAAATATTGGAAGAAACTTTTAATGTCATCCTCCAATGCAATCTTCCTTTCTATATTCCTCTTAGCGAATCTAATGTTATTTTTGAACTGAACCTGTGGACTCCTGCTTTATTCTGAAATCATTAATTATTTTCCATTTGTGGAAGAGAGCCCTTGTCACGCCCACAAGGGCGGGGCAACAATGTGGCAGACAATCAATGAGTAATCGACACGTTATTACGTTATTTAATACGGATGCAATCTCCCAGACGTTGCGAAGTATTGTTGCCATGCGAATGGCACTTACCGAGCGCTTCTTTGTCTCCTGTCTTCCCCGCTTGTCTCGCCTGTCCTGCTTGTGTCAACGCTCCTGCTCCCCTGCCTGTGCCTGCCTTCCCGGTCCTACTGCCCCGGCCCGTCTTCATCGCCCTTTCAGTTCCTTCGTCTCTTCATCCTGTCACTTCCTGTAGGACTGACCACCCCGGTTTTGGACCCATCGTGATCGACCCGGCTTCCCATTTGGATTATCCCTTGGGCTTTGACTTCACCCAGCTTGTTAAATAAACATTTTGTCTCCTGCCTTACAAGGTTCGCGTCTTCATTTTCAGCGGAGCATAACAGCCCTTTTCCTCCTGATTTTAATCTTAATTTCTGTAGTTGTCACGTCGGGAACAGGCAAAGGGAGCTGTGGATATGAATAAACTGGATTTATTACGGAGTAACACACTCCAAAACACAGCAACGTTAATGACACGGGGAAAACATACCTAACGCAGACTAAAATACAAAGGAGTAATGACAACAACAAGAAATAGCTGGTAAACACATGGAATCGACACGGGGTAAATGAGGGGGCGTGGCACACGGAAGGAGCGGACGAGCGGGGCATGACAGCAAACCACCTTGGCAGAAATATCCTAAGTTTAGTTTTGCTAGAAACAGGTATGAAGTCCTCTTGCACTTGCAACAACGTGCAATTCCCATGCCTCTTCAACAGTTTTGCTGTTTAACTCCATCCAGTTTACAGTTTCTAGTTTCAGTCTCATTCCATTAATGTTAGTCTTCCTCACATTGTATATTTTTGTTTTGGACTTTGCTCTTTGGGCACTAAAATTAACCTTAAATTTAATCATGTTGTGATTACTACTGTCCAGTGGTTATAAAACTCCTAAAATTTTTCAATCCTATCCTGGCCTGGACTTTTACTCTCTGGACATGAATTACCCAACTCTGTAAGTTATAATTGCGCAGTGCATAGTCAGATAGCTTTATTTGTTGGAGAGTAATGTTAACGTAAAAGACCAGCATGCATGCTGGTATTTGGGATAATCTTTAGGTCAGCTGTTCAAACTGAGGTGTGAGGACTCCTCAGCCAATCAGTCCTGAAATTAGTAGTCTAATTAGGTAGTTGCATCAAAAAACTGCATACAAAGCAGCCCTTTCTGGATAATATTGGCCAACTTTACATTACATAAAATATTGCTGAACATCTTTGTGGGTTGTGAACATCTGTCAGAAACAAGATAATCAATTATGACCTTTATTAATTGGCTGTGACATACATGGGTGTTGCAACATTTATCAAACAAATTCCTCAACGTGCCAGTGCTCTCCTGGCCATGTGGAGAAAAAGACAAATGCTGATGTCTGAGGTTTTGACTGTTTCTGTTAACACCTTTGAAAAAAACCAGCGTCTATGCTTCACACAAAGGAAGCATCTGACCTTGTGTTGATTACAGTCTTGGAAATCAGTTCTAAGTTGCCATGGAAAGTAACAAAGAATCATAACAAAGAAACAGACCTCATCCCAGTATCTAAAGAAACACGGAACACACAACGTGGCATAAAGCTGAAACAGGACATGGTAAATCCTAAAAGCTGCTTTAAAAAGTCACGAAATCGTTATAGATGACGTGGAACCAAGAGACAGATGCGGTCTCCTGACCCATGCTGTCAGAAAGGCCCTTGTTTATGGAAATAAGTGATTCCAGGTGAACAGTTGAAAACACTCTCCTTCCTTTTTGTGATCTGTGGTCTTAGCGCATCATGTAAGTATTCGACCAAGGAAACACAGTAATAGCAAAATTAAAAAATTAACTGGAAGCTTTTAGTTTTTTTAAAAAACACGGATATGTCGCCAAGGCGGTCTGTAGAAATGCTGTGTTCATATACAAATTGACACTTCATTAACCTCTCTCTCTTATCTATATTTGTATCCAAATTAATGCAGAGATAGGTGTAACAATCCAGTTTTTATCACACTTCTGATTTTAGGATAGTGAAGTGTTAATATAAGTGTTTTTCAACAAACTATTGCTGGATTTATTAGAACCATAAAGAAATACCAATTATTATCAGAGTGCAAATTACCCCTCCATAATTAGGGGGTACTGGCTTCATAACACTTCTATGACCATTATATGGTCAGCTACTGCGCCAATATGAATAGTCGCCACTAGGATCAATATTAAGAGTCCAAGATGCACTAGGGGAGTTTACTAATATGTATGCAACACTGTCATGGTCTGAACATGTGAGAAAATGAGAATCAATACAGAAGATCTCATTATCATTATCCCTATCCAAAAGATTTTGGTTTTTATTACTCCCAGGAAGTATTCTAGAAGAAGTATACTTGTAAAAGTAATAAGCCTATACATTTACAAACAGCCTGGTATGGTCCAGTAGTCTGGTCTTATTCCTGCCCTCTCAGTCCCCCCAGCTCCGACAGCATTCAGAAATAATTATTTGCCTACTACATGAATATATGTCTTGATGATACAGTAGATCTTAAAGTACAGCCTCATTTCTAACTCAACTCTTGGTCCTGCATGCTGTCCTCATCCTGCCATCTCCCTGCTGCCTGCACACTGTCCTGCATACTGTCCTCATCCTGCCTTGTCCCTGCTGTCTGCACACTGTCCTGATACTGACATCTCCCTGCTGCCTGCACACTGTTCTCATCCTGCCATCTCCCTGCTGTCTGCACACTGTCTACATCCTGCCATCTCCCTGCTGTCTGCACACTGTCCTGATCCTGCCATCTCCCTGCTGCCTGCACACTGTCCTCATCCTGCCATCTCCCTGCTGTCTGCACACTGTCTACATCCTGCCATCTCCCTGCTGTCTGCACACTGTCCTGATCCTGCCATCTCCCTGCTTGCCTGCTCACTGTCCTGCACACTGTCCTGATCCTGCCATCTCCCTGCTTGCCTGCTCACTGTCCTGCACACTGTCCTGATCCTGCCTTGTCCCTGCTGTCTGCACACTGTCCTGATCCTGACATCTCCCTGCTGCCTGCGCACTGTCCTGATCCTGCCATCTCCCTGCTGTCTGCACACTGTCCTGATCCTGCCATCTCCCTGCTGTCTGCGCACTGTCCTGATCCTGCCATCTCCCTACTGCCTGCGCACTGTCCTGATCCTGCCATTTCCCTGCTGCCTGTGCACTGTCCTCATCTAGCCATGTTTGTGAATAAAATCTAATCTATATTTAACAAAACAGTATCTGGGCTATATAAAAATGTCTATAAATATGAAATTGTGGAACGCAGAATCAGTACCACTAAAATTCCAATAATAGGGCTTATTTTTTTCTAGCTAGTTTTTTACGTTGCCCCTATAGGTTTCACTTATAGTACTCTTTTTTTCAGAGCATAATGTTAGACCATTTTATGCGTTAACATCTGTCTAATACCAACCCACACAGGCTAAGTGGTGAAATAATTTCAGAATGGCACAATTCATTCGTGATAAAATGAGAATGAAAACATAGGGAGTTGTTCATCATGCATCCTACTGGCTGCTTCTACCACCGAGGTGGTTAAAATGGTACGGTCCACATTAAGGGTGTCTGAAATGGTTTTACATAAACTTCCCTTACAAGGTGAGTTTTTTTTTTTTTTTTAAAAAAAAAATAAATTTTAACCCCCCCCCCCCCCCCCCCAAAAAAAAAAAAAATGTCTCTTTGGGGGGTCTGGGTCTGTGTCTTGATCGGGGGGTAGAGTACCCCACAGTGCCCCCCGTAGAATTGAATCATGATTATTATAATCATTCAAAAGAATATCATTTTAAACACAACATTTCTAATCCACACACAACAATAAACTAAACTCTAAACTAAGAATCAGGGGTGTTTCATAAAGTACAAATCCAGACCAAGATTTTGTTTCAACCAACCTGTATATACTCTGTAAATGTGACTCTACATACTCAACTGGATCATTGAACCAAATATTGGTCTAGATTTTGACCTTCTGGACCTGAACTTTCAACCTCTGCTAATAAATGCTTATATGAACATTTTGAACCCTCCCGCCACCAGCAGGATGCTGAACAGACAGAATATAAAACAACAAAAAATCATTACAAATAAAATCTCTCTCAAGTATTGTATGGCAAATAATAAACATTAATTAACCCATGACTGAGAGATCTGGTGAAATACCAGTTATATTTTATACATATCCAGGTTACATTCAGGCCATTAGTTGACTTGGACACTATGCGAACATCATATACACTGTACTGTATATATACCTATACATATGGTATACTGCATCTACACTGCACCTGTACTTCTTCAAAAAGCCAAGATTCTCCACTATTGAGTATTACTGGTATTATAAACAAACAAAATCCTGGTCTGGACTTTTTACTCTCTGGACCTGAATTACCCAACTCTGTAAGTTAACAGGCGATTAAACACCAGCTACACATGGGGCACTATGGCCGCTTACGTCTGCTGTGTCCCGCTCCAAACAGGATCTAGGTTCTAACTTATGGGACCTCGTGTTACGAGGTCGCATAAGGGACCTCAAACACCCACCATGCTCAGGGTTATAAGGAACACCAGCCATTTATTTTTTTTGTAAAAGTTCCCGAATACAATTTAAAAAAATGTGTAAGAAATAAATATTTATAAAAACCCACTGTTTGGACAGTATTTGGCTTCACCCCTATTATGGATGATATGTACGTGATTCCAAATCAAAGCTCCAGAACCTATTTCCTGGTTCCGAGTTGCTAGGCTGCCTGGACTTTTTTAGCTTCTGGCAACTTTTGCACCACAGAACAGGAACCGTGACCTTTATGTTAAACAAATATGGGAGACGTACAAACGATGTAACGTTATTCAATAGGTAGGATGACATGTTAGGACTCCTGGTAGTATTAGACAGTGTTCTACAAGGTATTGTATAGTGTTTTTTTCTGTGTGAAATTTCATATGCATTTAATATTTCACTTATTTGACAATATTTTCATCTTACGATGAGTTCATCGGAACGTAACCTCGTCGTAAGCTGAGCATCTGTACTTGATATTCTGCATTTCTGAGTCACAGAATAGTTTTAAGGCTTAACTTTGAAAGGTTTGGGTATAGGAATCAATTGCCCTATTGCAAAGATATGCAACTATAAATATTTAAAAGGGGATCAGAAGGAAAATTTCTCTTAAACCTTATCAAAAGACAAAACAAAAGAAAATTTGAAATGGATAGGTCATCATGAACGTATGAAAAAACTCTATGTTATGCTACAGATGATGGACTAAACTTTCCTGGCCTGCTTACAATACTCAGAGTAACGGTGTATTAGTAAGATAGGAACATTTCTCAGCGGTGTCTGCATTGTTATTTTCCCTGTTATTAATTAGGATTTCCTAAAGAAATCTTCAGATGACCATCTTTGAAACATAAAAAGTTCATGGCAGGAAGGTTGTGCTTTGGTTATTATAATATTCATGTCTGAAACAGATGGCGTGAGAAGGATGTTCGCATAATTTTTGGATCCTATTTCAGGCACAAGTTCAAACTGAAAGCTTGCATAAAACTTCACACTGATTCTTGGTTAGCTATTATAAGTAATTTTAAGAGAGCTGTTAGGTTATGACTTCTCTGCTACTCCTTCTTCTATCATCACTCTATTAAAAATGTTCTCTTGCTTGAAATGATGTCTTTGCGTATCACCTAAATTTATCCCTGCTCACTAACAATCCCAGTGGTCCCTCCATTTTTGAAGCAGATTTCCCAAATGGGACAACAATTACAATTATGGGACCAAAGACGGGACCCCTTAGCTCTCTGTGTTAAGTGCAATAGTGTTGGCACAACAGAGGAATTGGGGTCTGGTACTCATAGAAAAAAAACTATTAGTGCAATGCCCCACATAATAAACAGTGTACCCATATATAAACAAGAATATAAAATTGCAATTTATAATTAAAAAACAGATGAAAAACAAAACGATCAGATGACAGGAAAGCACTCTTAAGTAATATGCATATTATAATTGTAGGAAGTAAAATTCCAGCTGTTTAAAACGAGCATTTACAATTTGTCTTCAAACCAATACATACAAATTTGTATCCCAAAATGTAATATTTCAAAAAGATATCCTTCTTTTACCCTGCACGAAAAGGGTCAATGATTTATACTTTGAATTGCATACAAGGAAAACAATCTCTTTGCCCAAAATCATCTCAGAATTGCTAGGAAGATTACTCCGTCCCCTCTGCAGGTTTAAAAAGGGTGACGGCGTCCACTGAGTCAGTCTATCAGGGATTATCTCCCTTGCAAGTAATTTTCCATTTTTATATTTAACAGATGATCTAAATACTATATTTGATTTCTTCCAAAGCTTCAGTTCTGAAGTTGCTATCGAACTTTTCAATAAAGTTTGATAGCTATACTTTACCAACAGCAGACCTTTCTAACAAAAGCTGATATATCTTGGACAGTATTTCCCTTCCTGCACAACCTTTCAAATCTGGATGTGGTTTTAATTTACTATGCACTTCAAGTGATGAAAAACATAAAGAAATGGAAAAAGAACAAACTAGCTCTGATTATGTGGAGTAGAAAGAAGCTCTACACATTTGAAAAAAATCTCATAACTATGTTAAGCTAAGATACTGGTTTATACTTTGTGCAAACTAAGTTTCTTCAGCTAAACTGATATGCCAGCCTTTTTAAGTCCAATTCAGTATAGTTGTTTTTGCTTAGTGTAGAGATGCTCCCCGGGTTACAATGGCCCATGTTACAATATTTTAACTTTACAATGGATATGATTAATCAATAAATTACATGAGATATTCAACACTTTATTATGAAATAAGCTTTGTGTTAATGATTTTGCCCAACTGTAGGTCAACGTCAGTGTTCAAAGCATGTTTAAGGTAGGCTAGACTAGGCTATGGTTGTTAGGTTAGGTGAACGGTATTGAAACGCATTTTCGCCAATATTTTCGCCTAACGATGAATCCTCAACGATGGATTTATCGGAATGCAACCCCATCGTAACCCAGGGAGTACCTGTACTTCCCAACATGGTTTCCCTAAAGCTGTTTAGAAATAATTTGGTGACAGTCTTAGTAAAAAACAACAAAAAAAGAATACCCTTGAATATACTAATGTTTCTGTACCAACTCAGAAAGTAATGTGAAAGTGGAATGCACACAAAATTTATGAGTTTAGTACTTTACACATATCTCCACTCCATATATAAATTAGGTGACTATTGTTGGCATGTAAAAACTCCCTCTTTCAAATAACCTGCTGTGTTCCATAGATAGGAGCTCTCCTTATATGGGCTCACCTTTTGTCCTGTTCAGCGACCTCTAAGGAAGAGAGAGGCCTGCTTTCCTTTGCACATCTGTGGGCCTGATGTGGAGCACTGGCACACAGTGGCTCACCTTATGTGGAGCACTGGCACACAGCAGCTCACCCTCGTCCAGGGGCTTTTCATACAAGCTGAGAGGTCACAGTATGTGAACCAAGTGGGCCTCCTCACCTCTCCATTGGTTTGCAGCTTGACGCGCCGCCTGGATGTGGGGTCCTATGCAATTGTCCTCTTTTATACACCTTTTTGGACAAACTTTCCTGGTCTATCTTTCTTGTTTTTCCATTGTTCAGAACATTTCAATTCCTATACCATGGTTACAAAGACCAGTAAGGTGTTATCAGTAACCTTACCCAGAAAGCACAACGAGAGTAATAGAAAATTGTTAAATTGATTCATTGTAATAGTGGGCAATATCATTAGTGGTCTGTGTGACTAGGCTAAATGCCAAGCCAATGTTTTCATTAATGAGTGCCAAAGCAACTTTTAATGTAAACTGAGGAAATAGCAGGATGAATAATGTAGCATTATATCATGAATTTCAGGCATTACAGAAGGTTTTATTTTGCATTACTTAGCGGTACAATTGCCAAGCAGTTTGGGTTAACTATCAATCTCTGGGATATAACAGTTTTGCAATGCAGTTACTTAACCACTCTGTCAGCTGGTGCCCTGACACAACAGCCTTGTGTTTCGGAGCTCATTCTGAGACAAAAGCGAATAGTGCTTGTCAAGAAGATATAAGAAAGTTATTACATTTTTGAAACATCAAGTGGTTCAAACAGTCTAGAGGCATGATGAGGTGATAAAATTGCGCAAGCTTTTAGATGTTTTATTGGCAGAATTCTAGCACACTTGGTGAAGAGTTTGCCATTTGGTCCTCTGTGCATTTACTGCAGGAAGATGAATGAGGTGAAATACTTCTAACAAATCAAATGAAATCTTTTGCAGAAGGAAGATGACTGAGTATAAAACTATACAACTGGAGAAAATTGTTTTAGGCAATTAATTCTTCTTTGAAAATCCCTAAATATAAAAAAAAGATTGAACAGGGATAGGCAAAAATATAAAGCAGTCATGATATGACCAACGAGCTGCTCTTTGAAGTGATGAGTACAAAATTGTAGCCACAGAATTTCTGTCTCCAGAACACCAAGCCATGTCTGCAGTAATATCAAGATTAAAGTGTAACCCCAAAATAATAAAATAAAGTAAAAACAATACTAAAATACAAGGAACAAAGGTATTTGATTTCTGCCACTAATGGGAACTGTTATGTATTATCTGCACAAAATATTACACCTAAATAAATCAAGTCTGACCAGGTGGAATCGCTTCAGGATTTTGACATTTGTTTCTTTTCAGTCGCCAGCTCAACATCGCTGGGCTTTGGGCTTCATGTTGGCTGTGGGTAGTGGAGGTGTTGGAGAGGGAGTGGCCAGTGTTCTTGTCAGAGGTGGATCAGTACACATACGCAGGCCTATAAGACGAAGCACTCATTATGCTAGAACATAAGCTTTTTGTTAATGTATCAGCCGTATTTGATCATAAGGTTCCACTGATAGTCTGTAGCCATTTTAATACCAGGAACAGGGAATTCTGCCCACACAATAATTTTTACAGAACCCATATATGACATACACAATTTGGGCTCAAAAGAGTTAGCACTAATATATATTAACCTGGCTTGGACTGAACTTAAACCCACAAATTTCTTCTCTCGAACGTCAAGAATTACAGAGACTGTCTTAAAATATATACCTCAACCAAGCTCGGAAGCTGGAAGTTATTGGTAAACACAGCAAAATTACAAAAAACCAAACACTTTAATGAACATTAAATGAACAATGTGCATTTCATGGTAGGGTTTAGGGTCTTGGCAAGGACACAGTTTGGAGGGCAGGTCCAGTGCTTTGGCCATTTTCACAATTCAGGGGAACGAGAAAATGCTGTGCAACTATGGTTGGGATATTCTTTCATCATAATAAAACACCATATTATTACACCATACTAAGATGATGAGTATTAATAAACATGCACACAACTTCCTGTCTGAAGTTGTGGAAATCCTACAATTACCTGTTTGGGAATCTTATATTTGACAGGTATTGAGACTAAAGAATTAAATTAATGGTAAACCACTGACATCAGCAAAATAAGTTTTCATTTAGTTAAGAAAATTTTTGATAATTTGTTTATCCATCCATATTCTCTTACTATGCAGTTTCAAAATAAAACAAAAAAACGCACCATATGAATTCTAGTTATGATATTTATGAGTTATGATATGACCTCATTAATTTTATTTTCATTTGTCATATCTAACCATAAAATTTGCTGGCCCGACGGGCTGTACTGTTACCTCATGTCTCGGTGGGGGTGAGAGTGAGGCCCCCCTGCTTCTTGTGCATGGAGTTTACATGTTATTCTCATGTTACATGAATTTCCTGTGGGTTCTCCAGTTTGTTCCTGCGGTCCATAGACATGTAATTACACTAACTGGTGCCACTTAGTTGCCCCTGTACAGTATGTGGCCTTGTGTGCATGTATGTGCACTTCCATTCTTTCAATGGTATACCCCAACCTTGCTTCCTGTGATAGACTCAACCCCGACCCCCCCCCCTCCCCCCCATTTCACATGGTTGGAAGGTGGACACATTTCTAAATAACATGCAGTATATATTGAAGAAAAAAAAAACTTAACACTGTATTGAGTCTATAAGAATAAGTGACTTGAACTGATCATTTTAAGTCTTCTTCAACTATGCACATGTACTAACTACAATGCTTATCAATACTGTGAAACATTTCTTAATACAGAAAACTAAACATGCATCAAAAAAACTTAAATAGAATGAATAAGTTTTGGAAGGCACCCATATTTATTCCAGCAAAACACCTTGTGTCCTATTTAAAAGGCCATACTACTAGTATGGAATCAACCAGCTCAAATTCCAGCATTGCTTTCCAGTTAAAAATTCAACAATTTTAATTCTTTAAATACTTAGCACCTGCTTCTCAACTGTCACTCTGATGGTCTAATGTGGATGAAAAAAAGGTTACTGGCTAAGCTGCACAACTTAGTTTCTACGGAAAAGCAAACAGATGCAGGCTGGCATGTGGCAGCTTTTGTTCCCAGCAGCTCTATCGTTGGTGCATTGCTTGCTGTGGTTTAATCACAGTACATGTGGTTCGTTTATGAAGCACCCCAGGCCTAGTCTACCCAGAAAGTCTTACTTATTCAGTTAGCGCCATTAAAAATGTCCACTTTCATCTAGCGGCCTGCTTGATGTGCCACTCCAGATAGCCATCTCTGCCTGGGGCTGCTCTCTGGGCACGTGAGCAAAGACCCTGCATCGCAATGAGCCTCGGAGAATGTTGCTAGTTAGCTTAGCTATGCACAGAAGGTCGAATTTTCCTCTTAGACTTATGATCTCTGTAGTTGCATCAGAGCTGGGCCCAATGCTTTCACACACGCACATGGGTGCACACAAACAGAGAAACTCATTCGCACGCACATGCGTGCACACAAACAGAGAAGCTCGCTCACACGCACATGGCCACAGGCACAAGCTTTCATATGCACACAAACACATGTAAACAGCTGCAGAGAGCGATACACATCCATACACTAATACACGCACACACACACACACACACACACACACACACAAGCGCTCATAAAGATAGCTAAACACGTACACATGCACACACATGCTAGAAATTCCTACCCTTCATTCAAATTACCCCAGAGATAAAACTTACCTCAACTGAGAATGAAAGCATAACTGGACTAGTTTTTGTTTGTACTGAACACTTGTGAAACCTAAGCACCAGGTTCTGCTCAACCAAGTTGAATATTAAATTCCCACAGCAGCTGGTTCCAGAGACCATCCTTCTACTGAAAATCTCCTCCTTTGATTCTAAAAAAGCATCATGCTGTTAAAAGTTAATGCAAACTAGGGCCCAGCATTTACCACGGCTCTAAGGTTGATAATTGGAAATGCATTTACATCACATTCAAAGATATTTGTTTTGATGGAATAGCCTGGGAAATGTACCAGATATGAACACTCACATGTCACAGCATTACCAGGCCTGATACCAATCAAATGTACACAACTGATTTACCGGTAAATGGGATTTCACAGGGAAATTTACCCCACATGCAGGCATGCGTCCAGAAACTGCGATGGGAGTGGTTCACTGGAGAAAGAAATGCTTCCTCTTCAGAGGGAGATTAATGACCTCTGTGATGCAGCTGTGACATCTAAGCAAAACAGTTTATGCAGTGGGACACATTAGCTGGGATGTTGGGACTTGCTGGTTCGGACAGGGTGGGCATTTTATCCATATATAGAGATATATGGAGCGAGAACATTAATTCAGATTAAGGCCAGGTCCGTAACCTGTGGTCCCCTCTGCCCAAACAATGTCTGATAAGAACACAGGGACATGAGAGGGCTGGTGCAGTCTTTCTGTCGGGTGGCCAAACGGGCTGGACTTAAATGACCTGCAACAGCTGGTAATCATATAAAACTGACATCAGGCCGCCTGATCGGTGATTTACCTCCAAGAGGCTGCTGGGAAAGAGGACTGAGAGTCGAAACAAGTTATGAAAAATAGGGAGTGAGCATTTTCTCCTACACACCACATATAACTATCTCAAGCAAAGAAAAAATAAAAAAATCTCTGATGTGCTGTTAAATGAAGTCCCAATAGGTACATAAATGTCATTGCTGCATTATAATGCAGATAAATTTGTCTGGATTGACTCACGCTAGTGTTCCTTTGCATGATGCTTGTGATATTTCACAGATTTTGCAATATGTTGCTGACAAGACACTTGTGTTCTCTTTTCACTGGATGAGACTTTTTGGGCTAATTCACTGTTGTGGGTGTAAGGGCTTTTATTGTATCTTACAAGGTTTACAGCATCAAGGAGACACTGACACGGCACAATCTGAACACGAGCCACACAGCCGGAACACCATCATCAAGAGGATCTGTCATTTGTGCATTTCTTCAAATGATTTGTGTTCTTGTCATTTCTGGGGTTTTACAGAAAAAAAGATGCTTACACTTACACTTTCATAGTTAGCAATGGAATCAGCTAAAGGTTTCAAGCATATGGTTTTGAACATTTTCAGAATTCACACGTTCCTCCATTTTCCTTGAGATTTCTGTCCAGGTTGTAACTTCTGTAGCTTAGTCGTTACCCACTGTTCAACCAGAAGTCCTAGAAAATAGAGAAAAAATACATTGCATCACAAATGGTCCCAATAAAATACTTTTAAAAATACTACATGGTAAATGACATTAAATACTTAAATGGTTACACATGCAATCAGCACAAACAAATTACAAGTGAGAACAGCCAGTGTGCAGCAGTTAATACCCCACTCATCACTGCCTTATAAACAAATTTCTTCTAATGACCTTCAACAACATTGAAATAGACGTACATGATTTATTTTATGCCTATGTATACACCAAACCATTAATATGTGTTAAAGACATGTTGCGGCAAACATTCTGTGATAGAATCTCTCTCCTTTAACAATCCAAATCCTTTATCACTCTGTCCAAGACACTGGTTCCATTTTTTTTGTCGTAGAACGAGTCAGTATCATCAGCAGAATATTGAAAAAGAATGCCATGAAACCATCGCCCTTCCATATTTTGTTTATAAATGTTTCTTTTTATAATAAAATTTTTACCAGTATGTTTAAGTCTGCATGTGTTCATTTTTTATCTCTGCAACATTTTGAACTTCTGTTTATTTTAGATGTTTTAATATCCCATTCATTTGATTTATATTGTTTGGTTAGAATGTTCACCACTCCAATGTCCATAAGTCCAAAGAACGTGCCACAAAAGCTAATATCTATGTCCCCTATATGTTTGAAACGACATCCTTTATAAAAGGGAACCGCCAGGCAAAAGTTTTGATGGATTTTATGAATGATAACAAGCTTAGAATTGAAAATCTCAGGAAAGTAAACCTGTTTTATGTATGACCATGCTTGTTAACTTTATCCCTAATGACTCCAGATTTGATTGATGTTTTGAAACAGGTGTGCACCTGTGCAAAGGGAGATGCAAAATGCAACAAACTGAAACAAGCCCCAAGAAGGGATAGTGACCAGGAATATCCCGTCACTCTCATGCGTTCAGTAAAAGCAAATCAACTCTTATTTTTTTTCCTTCCCAACCATTGACTTAAAAGAGCCCATTTACAAGTGAACTGATTGCATTCCCAGCCTAATGGACCTATTAGAATGTCCTTCTGTCATTTTGATAAGATCAAAGCATTCCCAGGGTCCAATCATTACTTTATTCCTTGGGCCATTATGTACACTATTACGTCAATTAATTCCGTGACTGCAGCTGTGTGCATTTAAGTCCCTTCATTGCTGTCTAATCAGCTAAATCGGAGCCTGTGAGTCACAGAAAAAATAAATCATATCACATATTTATCACACAGAATCACGCTAAGCGAATTAGAATAAAAAATCATTGACTGTTAACACATTAAAGAGACCACCAATACAGTACGCATACAAAATCGACTCAATATTGGAAAGAACTTCTTGCTAAACCTCTATTCAACTTGATCTCTAAATTCTTCAGCAGGGAAACAAAAATGTATGAGGTTAAATTGTAATGTACATTCCGGTGCACGAGGAAACTGGAATAAGCCCAAGACCGCACACTGGTAGGGGCAAGGTCGTTCCTGGTGCAGTGGGAGATCGACTCATCGCTCTTGTGCTGGAATGTTCCATTTTTCAGGTCTTCTGCAGCCCCCACGTTGTCTTCACGGGCCACAGTGCAACGCCATATGCAAGTGCTCCAGCTCTCAGCTCATAAAGCGACTGCCCTGTCCAAACCTGTCACAGATCCCTCCCTGTCCACCAGGCGAGGCCTGAGTGACAGATGACGTTACCGTCCCGATTCGGTACACAGCGGCGGCAGGAAAA
Organism: Cyphomyrus plagiostoma; assembly: GCA_019775915.2. Lineage (NCBI taxonomy): Eukaryota > Metazoa > Chordata > Actinopteri > Osteoglossiformes > Mormyridae > Cyphomyrus > Cyphomyrus plagiostoma. Next base: position 8,664,140 of record JABFEA020000110.1, on the reverse strand, counting down.
ACAAACGATCCTCCCAACTCCGGGTGGCTCCATTCCATGCTGTCAAATAGTCCTGACCCCCACCTGCCCCGCAGACCATCCCACACCGAACTGGGATGAATCCTTTGTCTTTCTATAGCCCCCTTCATCCTTGGGTTACCCAGGCTCGTGATGCCATCCAGCTCTACCTGCCAGGTCATCTGAGGACCTTCCTTGGGTAGGATATGTGTGTGTGTGTGTGTGTGTGTGTGTGGGGGGGGGGGGGGGTGCTAATGCAGTGCAGATAAGCACCCCCAGTGTCTATGCATAAGGGTCATGCAGCCACAGCAGAGCAGTGTTAATGGGGTGAGAGGAGCTGTGCTGTATAACACTTTTGTGCTGTGGTTCTGCCAAAGTAGATATTTCACTGTCACTATCGGGGGAAATATGATCATGAAATCCATTAAGCCAAACTACTTTTAAATACTTTTGGTGGCATGTTCATAGCAATGACACAATTTGAATCTATTATTACATTTTAGTAACTTTGTTGCAATTCGCCAAGAAGTACTAAAACGTTGGATTTCCACTATAAAATTAAATGTCTTCTAAAGAAGGGCTTAAGTTGAAATAAGGACTTTCCTCACATGTTTCAGAATCAGGATTGTTTTTGAATTTTTATTATCTTTCTAATTCTGTTTCATGAGTTGTTTGCAGTTAAGCAACATTTACTGTTGCTATAGATTGCTACATATTTGAATTTAGAAATGCATCTTGGCCAGCTAGTAGAGCGAGGGCCTCTGTTCTGTTTGGCATTTTCATGTCCCCGCGTGGCGGGAGTTTCCTCTGGGAACTCTGACATCTTGCTTCCTACCTTGCAAACTGCCATTTATGACTTGGACTATGTGGGCTCAGTAAGACACTGGCAACCCATCCACGGTGTGCTGTGTGCTTCCCCCAACATGTGAACCCGTACTAGACGAGTAAATGGAAAATGGATGTATGGATATATATGACATAGGAAGCCATAAGTGTAAGGCAAATTTAACAGCTAATGCAGGACTATACAGCACTTCCTTGCTACTGCAAAGTGCAATTTGTCATCAACGTAATTGTTCAGAATTAATCAAATATGTTGAAGTGGAAAACACTGAAGTGACTTACACACTCTTAGAGCAGAAGCACAAAAGACATTACATTGATAAAGCCTACTCTTAATGTCCAGGACATTTACTGCAAATCACAATGCCTTTGTTGCTGACAATAAAAAAAATCTCAGTTATACAGTGAACGCATTAATTTTTGATACCTTATAACAGTGTAGAGATGCAAATTCAGAAAAGTGTTAGCAAAATTCCCAAGTGTAGACTGCCTAATTATTCTGAATCAACGGGAAAATGTGATGTAGTTTCCATGATAGCTGCTGAATGGACTACTTGAGTTTTAAAGTTGCATTTTAATTAGAGCTTTTGTTGGTAAGCTAATGCATGACTTTTAAGCTACATTCTACTGAACTGAATAAAGTATATTAGAATCATATCGTAGCTGCATTTATTGCATTTTGTTTTTACAACTAATTTAAAATTTTAATTTAAATTTGATTCTGTGATACAGCTAAACAAAATTTAACAAGATCAACAATGACCTTGAAAGTTTTAGTAAACTGTTCCCAATAAAAAAGTCAAATATCGCCCCCTAGTGTCCATACACTTTCAGCGTGGTCATCATTTTTCTAATGTTGAAAAATGCCTTCCATCCATTTTCCAAACACTAATCGTGGAACGGACTATGAGGAAGTTTAAAGGAAAACTTTCTGAAGTTTGCAAATGAGAAAAAAAAATCTAGCCAGGGTGTCTGCAGAAACCTTTTTTGGCCCGTGACCCCATTTTGACATCACAAATTTCTGGCGACCCCATAGACAGTTTTTTCTAGAATAAGTTTTTGATCATGTTTGTCATACCGTGTTGCAAATACAGAGTAACCAGATTAGTGCACAAAGTCACATTTTATTTTCCCTGTTCACATGTAATCGATTTACCCTTCCCCTACTCAAAATCAAACTACAGATCTATGACAAATAAATGGTTCAAAACAAGTTTTAACTTTATTTTTTAATTTTTTTTACTTTAGAGTTAAAGTGCAATCTGATAAGCCAAAAAAAGATGCTTGTAAGTTAGATGGCCGACCATGCCATTGTAAACACTTTTAGAAACTTGTAAAAATTTTAGCAGGTTAATGAATCCCGGCTTTTCCACAGTATGTATGGGCACCATGTCTTTTGCAGTATACATGGCGACAGTGTTTGTTATCGCCTTCCACAGTGCCCCCTTCTTATCCTTGAGAACAAAGTTCAAAAACATGTCAGGGGCGGTTGCTTGCTTAACTTTGGATGCTGTGCTGGTGCTGTGGGTATTTTTATTTTGCTGGAAGCTGCACATCTCCCACTCCGCTGTGTGCCTCTGCTTTAGGTGCTGGAATAAATTTGTCATGCTTCTTCCTTTGGTCGCAACAGTTTTTAAACAGACCTTGCAACGAGGACTCGTTTGGTCTGTGTCCAACAGCGCAAAACCGAACCAATTGCATATTACAGTATGCAATATGTTCTTGGGCACAACCATTGGGCACAAGCTCCAGCTTTCCCCCTGTCATTGCCATGTTGTTTGTGAATCCACTAGTGTTTGGATGCGCCACGCTAATGTACCCGTGAAGAACCATTCTCCAATATTACAGGATTTAACAGCCTCTTGAGTATTTGAATTGACAGTTGTCCATGGGTTCCTACTTGGAAAACAACGCTGTTGTCTATATTTCGCAAACAGATACTCGGGAACCCAGAATGCAATACGTAGGGCTTTAGTTCAGGGAAAAGACAAACATAACTGGAATCAAAAAACGGTTCAAAGTTGAGGTTGAGAAACAGCAGAAGCTTGAAGTCGGAGAAGTCAATCTTACATGGAACACATGAGACAGGAAGCGAGCACACGAGAAGTTTCAAGGGGACGGCGATTGGGACAAGACTGGCGCAAGGAAGACACGTAGGACAAGTCAGGGCTAAACAGAGGACAAAAAGGATACTGCTTGGTAAGTCTCATAAGAATCAACAACATGTTTCACTGAATGCGATGTGGGACAGGGCTAAATATAGAGCAGAGCAGATGTATCCACTCTGACGTGGCTGATGCCATTGCATTCTCATGAGAAGGGCATGATAGATCCACCAACCCATGGCTGAGGAAAGCACCTGGAATGACCCTGGAGGTGAGGAGTTGGCCAGGTTAGGATGGAACTGGGCCACCAGAACAGGGTCAAAGCACATCTGCTGCCAGCACCCATAAGTCCTCTCTTCCAGGCTGCAGCTCTCCCCATCCACCAGGCATTGTAGCTGACTATGCTCAGGTCACAAGTTTTGGAGGGCCTGGAGAGAGAATTCCTTGTTGTTGTCCAAGGGAATGGGTGGTGGAGATCCCATGTTGTCAGTGGGGGAATGAACCATGTTGTAGTAGATGGGTGTGAGTCAGAGATGTTCACAAGGCATTTTTTCCAAGTGCAAGTCAAGTCACAAGTATTTGTTCTCAAGTCCAAGTCAAGTCTCAAGTCTCAAATGACTGAAATGAACATTCTCTCATCAGATGCTGTCTGAGATAATACTGCATTGCTGATTTGTTTTGGATTGAAAGCATGTACTGTATTATCATCAGTTATTACACTCACCTAAAGGATTATTAGGAACACCATAGTAATACGGTGTTTGACCCCCTTTCGCCTTCAGAACTGCTGTAATTCTACGTGGCATTGATTCAACAAGGTGCTGAAAGCATTCTTTAGAAATGTTGGCCCATATTGATAGGATAGCA
>JABFEA020000110.1:8646452-8656882 GCA_019775915.2 Cyphomyrus plagiostoma | reverse complement strand
TTAAGTACAAAACTCCACATGTGTTCATTCATAGTTTTGATGCCGTCAGTGAGAATCTACCAATGTTCTACCAATGGCCATGAAAATAAAGAAGACACATTGAATGAGGTGTGTCCAAACTTTTGGCCTGTACTGTAAGTGCAAGAGGACATAGTCCAAGAGTGGTGATTTTCAAAGTCCAAAACCTTAAATCAATTAAGCAATTATAGTCAGAAAGAACAAGGATGAATGCACACTGTTCACTGAAACAGAGGTTTACTCTTACATTGTTAAAATTACATGAGTAAAAAAATGATGATGTTCGGTAACTTTTAAAACTCATCCGAATCTCGAATCTCTTTTTACTTCTGGAAGCGGTAGTAAAAATGGCTTAGAGACAGGGAAATGGGACCTGTTCACACCCATAAGAATGTGTTATATTGAGGGGAATTTAGCTTCAGTAGTACATACATCAGTTGCTGTTTGTTTGAATGGTGCTTAATCATTATTTACTCTGATGGAGGTCACTGCCTGTGATTTCCGGGTTTTAGTAATCTGTTCACACAGAGGGATATTTAGGCAGGACACCTACGATTTACAGTCATGGGACAGAAATCCAGCCCCCTTCCCCACAAATAGCTTAAGGGGCACAGAGGGGACTGATCTCAGATGCCACAGTAGGACGCAACTTCTGTGGAGTCCACAGGACAGACCCTTACAACATAGTCCTTGGTGCAGAGCTTATGGCTTCTGGGTAATTTTAGAGAGCAACTATATGTTGTACCCTCTGTTTATATAACAAACTTTATAACATGAAGCCCATGTGACTGAAAAACATGTCTCTTTGCTAAAGGTGACAAACAGGCAAGCACTTGTTCATTCAGCTGCCTGGATACTTATTGTTTCAAATCATTGATTTAAGTTCTTCAGTTCCAAACAAATACAGTGGCATGCAAAAGTCTGGGCACCCTTACTTAAAATGTTATTGTGAAAAGGTAAGTGAGCAGAAGATGAACTGATCTCCAAAAGGCGTAAAGTTAAAGATGACATGTTTCTTTAATATTTCAAGCAAGGTTACATTTTTATTGCAGTCCTTCACAGGTACAAAATACCAAAAAAATAAAAAGGGCTTGAAGCAAAAATTTGGGCACCTAAAGATATCTGAACTTTAAAAGAACATTTACGAAGTTCCCAGACCTTCGTTAGTTGGTTAGGACTATAGCCCGTTCACAGTCATCATTAGGAAACCCCAGGTGATGTAAACTGTAAAGCTGTATAAATTCTCTGACTACTTAAACCTTGTCCCAACAATCAGTGACACCTGAACAAAAATGACCTTCATGGTAGAGTCAGCAGAAGAAAACCATTCCTGCATCCTAACCACAAAATTCAGGGTATCTGAAGTTTGCAACGGAACATCTAAACAAACCTGATGCACTTTGGAAACAGGTCCTGTGGACTGAGTAAGAATGTAACTTTCAGGCCACAATGTGCAAAGTTATGTGTAGAGGAGAAGGGAGCTGAATTACAGGCAAAGAACAACTCTCCAAGTGCCAACCATGGGGACGGATCGATCGTGCTTTGGGCTTGTGTTGCAGCCAGTGGTACAAGGAATATGCCATTGGTAGAGGGAAGAATGGATTTGAGTAAATACCAGCAAATTCTGGCAGCAAACATCACACAATCTCTTAAAAAAGTTAAAGGTAAAAAGAGGACAGGTCCTACAACAAGATTATGATCCGAAACAAACCTCAAAATCTACTATTAAATACCCACAAGCAGAAGGTTCTGTCACAGTCCCCCAACCTGAACATCATTGAAAATCTGTGGATAGATCTCAAAAGAGCAGTGCATTCAAGACGGCCCAGGAATCCTACAGAATTAGAAACCAGGAAGAATGTGTGAAATTGAATTGAAATATGTTATCTTTCACTTTATGCCATTTGGTGATCAGTTCATGTTCTGCTCACTTAACTGTTCACAGTCACAGGCATTTTAAGCAAGGATGCCCAAACTTTTGCATGCCGCTTTGTAAAGCAGAATAACTTCCTGTGTTTTTAAGATATGCAACAATGAAGTCATCGATTAAAAATAAAAGTTAAATAAACCAGTGTTTCTGCATCCTAAATCTAATTAATTTATTTGCTGTGGAATTGTTGATAGAGCCAGTAGGGGGCGCATGAGGTTAGCTGGTAGAGGACACAACGAGGTCCAGCTCTTTGGCGCCCTCCTGAGTGCTGGTCAGACAACAGCTGCCTGACAGCTCCGGGAAATGGCTGGCTCTGCCAGGGGGGCCAGGGGAGGCTGGTGACTGGGCCAGGTCAGGTTTCTTAGGGGGAATTGGGGGATGCACCCTCTCCCCCCTAGGAACGGTGGGTGATTTAATCCCAGGAGAAAGGGGGCAGGAGGATTTGGCTGTTGGAGAGAGGCAGGCCAGGCTGCGGTAGTCTGTGCCAAAGGGGGAATTGTTAGGGGCGGGTGGCTTTGTGCTGCCTTGCTGGCTGGTGAATCGCGATAACACCTGGGTGACGGTGTGGCGTGCTAGCTGCTTGGCCGTGTGCTCGGCTGTAGTTGGTGAGAGGTCGTGGGGGGATGCCGGCCCACCGACACTGTGCTCCTGCTCAGCTTGGGCCTGGAACTTGTGACGAGCAGCCTGAAATCGCTGGTTAACGCTCGCCTGGTAGGAGGATTGGTAGCCAGGGCTGAGGGCACCGGCCCCACCCAAACGCTTGGCAAGGACCGGAGAGGAGCAGGGTGAGGAAGTCAGGGAGGAAGAGGCAGTGCTGCTTGGTGACAGGCTGGCATGGGGGTGGATGGGAGAGCGTAGTCCAACCCCATTCTCCTGGCCATAATCATGGGCTGGCTTCTCTACTGAGCCCTCTGCATCCCTCTGAGTGAGATGGTGTCCATTTATCTTGGGCAGAGCAGGTGACCTGGATGCAGGTCTCTCGCCAGGCTCTGTCTGGGTGGCAGTGGTGGCCTTGGCGGGCGGCATGGTGGCCATCTTGGCTAGATCTCTCAGCAATCCTTCTACCTGTGCCTGCAGATCTCTGCGGCGGCCTTCTTCGTGCCGGAAGCGCTCCTCCGCCTGCGTCACCTGCTCCCGCTCTGCCTGCATCTCCGCCTGCAGGTCAGCCACCCGCCGGCTGTCCTCCTGAGCCTGGGCGGTGGCCCGCTGGCACTCGAGAGCCAGGGCAGAAGACAGCCTCTCGTTCTGGGCCTGACCCTCCTCCAGCTGGCACACCAGCTTCTTCTGCTCCTTCTCCAGGCGCTTCACTTGTCCCTTCTCAAAATCCAGCTGCAGAAAATAAAGGCCTTCATTTTAACTTCAGTTATAAATTATAAATAAAAGGATGCCATTTTGAAGGGCAATGCTAGGTACCCTTCCGGATCCAAAACCTTTCCCAGGAGCAGTAAAACAAGTCACATGAAGCGCAACACACTTCCTTACTGAAAGAGCCAAAAGACTTCAGTAACTTAGGCTACTATTACAAGGTAGGAGGGATAGACCCCGGCCACCTGCACACAACCGGTTTCCTGTCAGTACAACAGGCGTTTCCTCTGCTGACTCGGGGGTGGAGGGGGCAGTGATATTCCACTGCAAACACAAGAACATACTGGAGAACCAAAGGTTCCCTCCATTGTGAAGCTCTGAAAAGAATTATGGTTTGTTGAGTTCGGGGAGGGGGTTAAGAAAGGAAGACACTACACAGGAAGAGAGAAGAGGGGCGAGGAAGCATAGCAAATGCAAACACTGAGAGCAGATGCCATTCATCTCCCTTCCAGAGAATTCTATACAAGGCATGACTTTTGCATCCCATTGCAAAACCCAAACAGGGGCCTTAGGGTTGGTGGAAAAAATGTTTCTGGTTGGAAAACATTCTTTCCGCACCATTTCATAGGTTGTCAAGGCTTTCTATCTCAGTAGATTTAACAAATTAATCTATGTCCTTGATTATTGGTGTTTTTTTAAATGGGGTGGCTCTGTTTTCTGGGCTTTATGGATCTGGAACTTCATGCACACGGTGTTTAGATTCTCTTCATTACTAAATTATGAAATGATGAGATTTTAATGAATAATAAAGGCCGTATGGCATCATTCTGCTGACCATGGGATTTGAACCAGCAACCTTCTGAGTCCCCAACCACAGAGCCGCCCCTGCCCCTAACAAATTATTTATTTTTTTTGTTTAATACTTTTTTGGTCAGAGCATAACTCCACGTATTATACATTTTATATTATATTTTATTATTCTGATGTCTTTATAATTAGTGTAAAATGTGGAGAATAGTAGAAAAAAACCTTTCTATGGGTAGGTGTGTCCACATTTTTGACTGGAATTATATATTAGTAAAGCTCTGTTAATGGTCAGTGAATGCAGTGTGAAAACCCTGTCAATATACTATGAATGATCTATGACGATCACCTGAATGTGTAACAGAGGCATTATCAATGCCTAATGATTGCAAAATACAGTGCCTTGCTAAAGTATTCAGAAAAAAATCACATTTTACTAGTTATATGTCATACAATATATTTAATAATTCTGAATCTTCCACTTGCATTAATATTTAAATCTTTTCATTGTAACAAACCTTAAATTTAAGGTGCAAAAATTTAACTGAATGGTCAATGCCAGTGTGAAATAACAGTGGTTCACAATAACTGATCACAGGATAAATGGATAAGGATAAAAGGATAAAACAGGATAAAAATTTAAGGATAAAAATTTAAGACAAATGCAGATGTATCAGCGAGGTCTCTCAGTCAGGTAATGAGTCTTAAGGAGTTTTCAAGCAAATTAGAGATCGAGTTATCAGAAAAAGAGAACTTCTGAGCTGGATTTAAAAAAAAAAAACGCACAGTGCCCAAAATATTCTTGTGAGAACAGCTTACTCAATCATCAAGAAATGCAAGAAGCAATAGACAGCACAGACACTGCTTGGATCGGGCCAGTCTCTAAACTGAGCACCAAGGGAAAAAAGGAAACCTGAGAAAAATGTCGCTCTGAGGCCAAACTACAGTCTGCAATGAATGCAGTGAGGTAGAATGTGCGTCAGCCACCCATTAGCAGAACACTGCATAAAACCAGCCGGTTTGGCCGGAAGGCTAATAGGATGCCATCGCTTTAGAAAAAACACTTCAAAGCTTATCTATACTTTGCAACAAAACACCTGAGTCATGCAGTAAGAAAACAGCCAAAGGTGCTGTAGTCAGAGGAAACAAATGCGGAAAGTGTTAAGTTTGTCACAGACCCAACGCAGCGCATCACCCAGGTAACACCATGCCCACAGTGAGGCATGCTGGGGGCAGGATAATGCTATGCTGCTGCCTTTCATCATTTGGGACTGGAAAGCATGTAAAGACTGAAGGAAGAACTGGCAGTGCAAATTACAGGCAAAAACTAAAGGACCTGTTTCTGTTTGCTAAAGCTATCAAATTGGGACAAAATTTAATCAGAGCCACAGCTACCCTTTGAGTGACCTCAAGTGGCCCAGTCAAAATCCTGATCCCAGTCGTACTGCTGTCCACAAGCCATCTCCAAATCCTGAAAAAATCTGTCAGCAAGAATGGGAAAAAGTACGCAAAAAACAAATAGTAATAATAATAATAATAATAATAATAATAATAATAATAATAGCAGATGTACCTAAAAGTCTTCAATTCAAGAATCTACATACTCATGCAAACAGCATATTTTTGTTTTTCTTTTTTATATATTTTGTGACGTAAAACTCATTTAATTTTAATTAGCGAATTAGTTTTGTTGTCAAATACAATGAGTCTGATCCCCATGAATGCTTTCTATATGCCAAGTAGCTGCCTTGGTCATGTGACCATACTGGAGAAGTCCAAAAAGCCTACAGTGAGGAAGAATAGCAGTGCAGAAGGAAAACACAGTGAAAGCCCTATGCACGAGAACCTCAGCTGGGTAAAACACAAGCAGGCTTACTTCCTGCAGCAGCCGCTCCCGCTCCTTCTCCAGCATGTAAGTGACGTCATCCCCCTGTGCCGTATCCTGCGCGTGACGCTGCTTTTCTTCCTCGAGGTCAGCAATGACCTGCCGTGGACAAAAGGGGGCAGCACCGGCCCATGACCCACACTGATGCATTAAGCCAGGTGATAACAGGCTCATTTCAGTGTATCCACGCAGCATACGCAATCATTCAGGCCACAGCCAGTGCCACATCCTCGCATCTTTAAAATGCATTCGGGAGCAGGGACGCTGCAGTCCTGGCCTTGATTTATGCCTGTCTCTAAAGGGCCTCGATTCATTGCTAAAGCACCATTTAGCTCCTAAACAAATTCATTTTATCAGTGATCAAATTTCAATAGCAGATGATGGATCAGTCCTGGCAGTGAGAGCACACTCTAGCAACCCCCGGCCCAAATTGCCTCTTATCCCTCCCCTGCTGATGCAGAACCATTATGTGAGGCCAAGCCTCAGAACAATTGCCAGCTGGAGGCGAGCTGGGGAGGTGCTGGGGGGAGAGGAGACAACTGTTTTGGCAGATGCACAGCCCTGTTCATATAAGCTAGATGGTGTAGGGTGGGAACAGGAGGCTTTGAAAGAAAGATAATTGAGCTCACTCCTGTTATTACTGTCATTAAACAACAGCTGGCTTGATTAGAGACACAGATATGTCCCAGAGACTATTATCAGCACAGGCTAATTGCTTTCTTTATTTATAAAAGAGAAACAGAGAAGAGAAATATGCACAAGCAAAGAATTATTATAATGAATAATATATAATGCAAAGACAGTTATTAATGGATACTTTAGCAGAAGCAGTATTCCAGTCAGCACTGTTTTTAACAATGGATTCAATTCAGTTTCAAACCTTTTCTTTAGTGGTTAACAAACTGGGCTTGTAAGCATAAGGTTCTAAGTTGAAGAAAAGCCCCTGATGCTATTGAGCAGCAGTACAGCCACCAGATGAACAGAGAACATGTGGGCTTTGTGGATCTACCTTCCTGTGCCGCTTCTCAGCTGCAACCAACTGGGCCATGGATTTCTGCTGCATCCTCTTGGAGTGGGCCATGACTAGCTGGAGCACGGCCATAGGGCTTGGCTGGAAGGCGGCGGGGCTTGCTGCTGCCCCGGCCCCGGAAACCAATCCCCGGACTGCCTCAGTGTCACGCTGCAAGGCCAGGAAGGGGTCACTCAGACGGTACTTCCCATAGCGCTCCTGCACGAAGGCGTCCCGCTGTTGGGCCTGCAGGACGAGGGGTGAGAAGGGGTTTCCAGGTCAGAGGTCAGGAAACAGATCTACAGAGCGGGTGACAATGATGTGACTCACAGTCCCATCTGATTCACTGCACAGATGTACTCGTTAAAAGCAACTCGCATAACCAACGGAGAAATGTGATGCATTCAGCTCGTTTACATTCATCACTGACAAAACAGTGTTGGCAGCACTCGCGTGTAGTGCTACCACTGCAAAAAATGATCAAGCTGTGGATGGGAATTCTTGCAGTGAAGCAGCTGGAGATGTCCTGGTGATATTCCTCTCCAATTTTTTAAGGAGGACGAGGATTGATTTTACGATCAGACCCGGAATGAAGTATCACCAGCAGTGTGAGACATGACAACCACACTGATGTGTATGACATTGTTATTAAAGGACAGTTCCGGAAAAGTCCCTTGAAACGGCATGTAACAGCATAACAGTTAAATGGGAGTTATAAGTCAGATCAGGTACAGAAAGAGAGAGTGGTGTGTGATTTTGGAAAATCTAAAGCAGAAGTTACTGATTTCAGAATAATAAGTAAAAACATTCAACTGTAAACCCAGGGTATGCTATGCATTGAGGTGGAGCTGCGGCTGTACATGAATGTACCTGCAAAGCTTCTTCAAAAATGGAATCTTGCTTAATTATTTTTGCAATTCATATGCTGTATTTGCCATAGTCGTCCATGTACTAAATATTGCGATCTGGATATTATGAGGCAAAGAGGCTGCACCTGCATACTAAGAAATCAGACACTGAAATGGGTGCAGTTACATGCGCGTAATTGTAAACAGCCTGACGGTTGAACAAATATAGCAGTTGTAGGACAGTGTTAAAAATGTATTAGCTAACTGTATTATTGCTCTGTGGGGACAGTTTCTGGGGACAAAAAATTAAGAAAACAGGTACATCTACTTGGGGCAGAAAAGAGCCAGAAAGTGGGCAGTTGGGGAAACAGTAACCAGCCTGCTGCACTCAGACTGGTAACTGGAGTAAGGGTGGGAAAACATATCGATTCTATGATTATATGGCTTTGACCATTCAATATCAAGTGACAAAGTCCCAAAACAGATCTTGTTAATTTATGCCTTTTCCAAATGAATTTGAAAATATTTTTGCTCAATTTCACCTAACAACCACACTTTTCTGGTTAATTTTTTTATATATTGACATTATGTGATGACTCTAGTGTACTATGTTGCTTGTTGGTTAACAAATTATTTTTTAGCCTTGATCTTCATTAATGAGGTTAATCTACATGATGATTTAAGTCTCAAAGAACTGTTCTAAAAAGAGATTTTAGTTAAATTAAATTGAATCAAAATTGAATGGAATTGAAGCGGAATTGCACTGGCCACTTTTGAATCGAAATCAGATCCAAATGTAAGGTCAGGGCTGATTCCCAGCCCTAAATCGAGAGAGATTATCCAGGCTACACCAGGACTGCAGCAAAAGGATAGGCCTCCTTTCTGAAAGCTAACACAGGACAGCCGCGGAGCCTCAGCTGGCAAAGCACCCTGATATAATGGATAACAAGAGGGGCTTTACCCCACCCCCAAGCAGGGGGCGTGAACTTAGAAGAGAATGATCTTAATTAGCCAAAATAGGTATAAAAGCCCACTGTACACCTCCTAGTCCCCCCACCCTCACCACGGGGCACGCTCCCTGCATGTCAATGTCCCACATCAAGCTGAGGGCCGTAACAAATACAATCAAGGCAAGTGCCTAAGCAGATGGTCTAGTCTAGTACATTGTGCATTTGGGGTGGGGGACATACAAAGTGTGAACATCAAAATGCAAGAAATGCATCTCAACTTCACCTTTGGCTCTCATTCAAAATAAAAGTCAAAATGAAAATTAATACCTGCCGCCGTCCATTTGCAGCTGGACACAAATGGAGGGGTTATAACACCAGTCCCATGGTTATTACAAAGTTTGCCTATATTATCAAAAGTTTGCTTCTGAAATTCCAAAAAAAACTCAACAGACCTGCCCATCTCAAATGGCACGCATGCTACAGTCTGCAGTATTGACTGTCAGAGGCATCTTGTCACCGATACACAGGCAGGCCTACAATTCATTGCATATAAATCCAGTTTGGACTTGAATTTCAAAGGCAGCCTCTTCCGTGAAGCAGACAAGATAAATTTTCGTGTAAACACAAAGGTTACAGGGAAGGTAATTACCAGAAGCATGGACGTGCGGCCTCACATGGATCATACTCCCCTCTGAGGGTGACTGCAGCCAGTTAGCACTAATACTTCACAAAATCTCCTTGAAAGCTCTGCCCCTTAGAGAACTGCAAATGCACTACTGTTATTCTTCATTTACAATCTATCCATTGATCAGTTTTCTATACCCGCTGGTCCTATGCAGGGTGGCTGGAGTCTGGATCCTGTTCATTTACAATCATTTCTTATGCAACTGCGTAGTTAAATATTGTTCATTCAACTAAGAGAGGACATCCCTGTAACAGAATATGCATCTATATTGCATATGCATACTTATTAAATACTGAGTGACTATCTACCAACATTCTTTCTATAATACTATAGAGTCTCAATGTATGAACAATTTGCAGTGTTAATTCACACCAAAACCATGACCACAGTGGTTTTCCATGTTCTGGTACTTCTTTATGTAACTCCAGTTAAGCCTTCTGGATTTACAGGAAACGATTTGTCTCATTCTCACAGTCAGAGAAACCCATGTCCTGTAAGAGAAAATGAAAGAAATAGCATCTTATGCAGTTTCTGCTGTTATTTGCCTTTCAGGCTGGGCAGAGCACACACAGAGGCTGGTGAACTGCTGCCAGCATTGCAGAAGGGGCAAGATGTCCCCAGTACAGCTGAGGGAACGTCTGATCATGGCAGGAAAAAAATACCCCCTAAGAAACGCTTTGGTGGCATCTATACATCTTTCTATTTTCCACACAGGGACATACATCAGGTACAAGGAAGGTGATACCCCAAAATGACAAGGAAAGAACATGTATCCATAGGGCAAGGCACAGACTCAAACCCTGGTCTCCAGACTCAGTGGTTAACATAAGTGTTAACCACTGAGCCACCACACCATCCACGCTACATGGAGCAGTAAACTAAAGAAAAACACAGCCTTCCTTAGCAGAAATACAAGATCAACTACACTCACCTAAAGGATTATTAGGAACACCTGTTCAATTTCTCATTAATGCAATTATCTAATCAACCAATCAC
>JABFEA020000110.1:8630196-8646352 GCA_019775915.2 Cyphomyrus plagiostoma | reverse complement strand
TAAGGTAGTTCTGAAGGCGAAAGGGGGTCAAACACCGTATTAGTATGGTGTTCCTAATAATCCTTTAGGTGAGTGTATAATCTTCCTGAATTACGCAAGTGTAGTCCTTTAAATCACTAGCAAGCAGGTCATCATTATGTGAGTGAAGTTTTACTGTAGTTCCCATGCACCCTGAGCTGGCAGACAATCGGTATGCTTTCACAGCCAAATTCCTCAGACTATGACAGAATGCGTTTTAACTTAATTGAAGCTCAGTGAGGCTTGCATAATATATGCGTGAAGTGAAACGATAAAATGGTAACGCGTAGCTAAGCACGGGATCCTGCAACTTTTGACCTTTTAACAAATTCAAACCAAGATAATTTTTTTTCCCAGTTTTTAAAATTTGTTTTTTGAATTAATATTTTGATATTATTTTTCAATTTTGTTTCCTTTTCAGTTAAGTTTCATTTTAGATTTATGAGTTGTAGCCATTTAAATTTGTATTTTTACTGAGCTTCATAATTTACTTTTAATTTTAGCTTTTAAAAAGGAAGAATCCCTCAAATGAAAACAGCACAAAATGCATATTCATAGCAGAAAGCTTCAGTAAGCATTTAGTAAGTCCTAGAGCACAACCATAAAAGTAAGTTTCTAATGCTTCCCTCAGTCACATTGTAGCAGGTTCCATCTGTTCAAGGAGCAGACTGTAACTCTAGAAGTGGCTGGCATTTTAAAGTCTTCGTCAAGGATCCATATAAAGGCCGGCACTTCACACAACCCACTTGACATCATTGATTCAATAAACTGTTGACCCAGGGCATTCCCCCTTTTTTATTTCTGAGTGACTGAATTGACCCGAAAGCTCCATAGCTGTACTTTTAACTATGGCAGTCAAGGTTAACGTTAAGCCATGGTGTGTTACTGTGTCTTTGATTACATTAACACTTGCGTTATTGTTGATACCCAAGTGGGAGAATAATATAAGCAAAGATTTTTCACAGAAACATATAGCACTCATTCGTGGTTGTAAACAATGTGGCAGCTTTTCTTGTGGCACCACACAGAATCCCGGAATTTATAGTTAAAATCAAAACATCCAGTTACGTGGGGAAACATTGTTACTATGTTCATTGTTTTTTTTTTTTTTATAAATTTCTATATAAAGTAGAAGATCTATGAAATCAGTTAGACGTTTTCCCATAAGCTGTGCCCTACAAACACAGACACTTACAGCCATGACACACTTGCTCTAGTAAGAGTTTACATTGTACTTAAACTGTTCCACACTAAGCTTTCACATATGCAACCAGCTCACAGCATGACCATATTTAACCTAATCATCTGAATCACAGTTTAATCATGCAAGGGCATCCATAATTTTGTCAATTTGGGATGCTAAGCTACGTTCACCATCAGTTATTTCGAGAAGGGACATCGGGTAGGCTAGCACGGGCTAGACAGCTTATACGCAGGCTTTTAAACTCAAAAACAGTAGTAAAAAACTGAAACCACAAATTTTCATTTCTACTGATTTTTTTCCTGTTAGTTTTGTAGTCTAGTTTTTGTGCCCATGCTTTCAGTTTTGCTTTAATTTTGATTCATGAAATGCTTAAGTTACTTATTGCGTTAGTTACAGTATTCGTTAACCTTAATTCAAATAACGGAAGTGCAATGGCCATCAGGGAAAGAGCTGGTATCCAAGCCTCTGACAAAATGTGCTGATGCTATAGCTTTGCTTAAGGGTTTAGCAGTGATGATTACCATGGGACTTGACCTTGCAACCTTTTACTCACAGGTTAAAGCCCTCAGTGCTAAACATATTCTTTCCAGCTTGAGTCTGGCAAAGCATTATAAAAACTGGACTGGCTCCAGGCCCTGAGGTTCATGAATTAACTCAAAGTTCTACCTTCTCCCCTCAGTAAGAAAAACAAAACAGAAGCAATTCTCATGAGTTTGAGAAGATTGAGGAAACAGTCCAGGAATGTAGACCACGTTTGGCCCCATTTACTAAGAGGAATTATGATCGTTGTCAACCCAGAGAGTTTAGCATCCAGTACACTTAAAATCACAGTGTCTGTTTAGTAAAGGACTTTCATACAAACCTCTCCCTGGAGTATTGTGTGCACTATAAATTGTGTCATGGGTATAGTAGTAATACTGTATCAGGTTATATGGAGTACTGTAGTCCAGTTTTAGAGAAATGGCAAATAATTAACATCATACAATAAATTCTAATGAGTTTCCTGAAAACTAATACCTGTAGTCCCATAAAGAAACCAAATATACTTCACAAATAAAACTGAACACAAATCACAAACTGCCAAATTTGGCATTCATATAAACAAAAGTGGAAATTTCAGGTCTGGAAATTAAAAATCAAGAGCAGGATTTGTTTTGGATCTGTACTTAATGGATCTGAACAATCCAATTCTGCATATACTGCAAATGCAGATAAATCCCATGTATATTTGTAAGTAGTACTGTAGTGCCATTTCACTCTCTTGGTTGGTCAGATACATGCTACTGAATCCAATCTCATAGCCAATCCATACACAGAACTGTTAAATAATTAATTGATTCTACATATTAAAAATACTCTGCACTCAGCATAAAATCTGTTAGCGTTGTAGCTTTACAGAAACACTGAAAGCCTTCCATTCGCCCCTGCCCCATTTATCCTTGCAAGGAACAAAGAGGTCTGTCCTTTCAGTGCTTTAGTACTGAGGATTACCCATTACTCTGAGATTTTCCCAAGTTCCCCTTCAGTTGCCTTATAATTTTATATTAGGTACATTCATTTCTGCTTCAGCTCATTTTCAGCTTCTTATCTGTGTTCAGTTTCATATTTTGGAATCATACCACCACTCCCTGAAATCACACGGCATTCAAATAAGACAGACAGCAATTTAATACGTCCAAGCCACGCAAAAATGACTGAAAGTATTGTTTTAACCACATATTCAATAACCATGTTCCATGTAGGGAAAATAGATAATAATAAGCTGTGAGCTTAAATGGAAGGACCAGCCACTCTCTGTTTATTGCTGATGACCTTCTTCAGCATATCGCAGGTGTGACAGCTTGAATGGATTTACAGAAACAGCACCCCCCCCCAAAATAGACCCGATGGGGCCCCTTGGTTTTAATCTTCTTTCTACTAAAGCATCTGAGATTGTGAACAATGGCCAACTGAGCAAGATCTCTAAAAAGTGCATTCCTTTCCCTGTCTAACCCTTCCCTGCACCTCCACTAGCGTTACAAATTTTATTTTGAAGACTTATATCATATCTTTCCAATTCTCTTTTGTATTTATTTCTGTATATTTCATTTCTACCAACGCCAGGGATAAAAAAAAGACAACTAGAATCAAAAACTGAGTCAATATCATAGCTTTATACGATGATTTGAAGGGAGTGGCCGTTGTTTATTGACATGATTAAAACCTCATGTCCAATGCAGTAAGAATTCTTAGAAAATCACAGTCTTTTCAGGAGGATGCTGTTTTCACTCATGTACCTATGAAGCAAAGCCGTTACCAAACAAATAAGTTTTAAATGTACTTGAGGACACCTGCTATAGCCTTGAAGAAAAAAAAAAAATGCTGCTCAGGTGAACGGCTTTTCTGTCCAACCTGCTCCATCTCCGGCTTTAGGAATATTTTACACCTGGGGGCAGGGTGTGGTTCAGCAGCACCCAATCCAAAGCAGCCTCACGTTCACCACTTCAATGCAGACACACCCTCTGCATGCTGCACCAATCAGCCTACCAAATGGTTTAGGGGAAAAGCTTGTGTCAGATGATCCTATAAGCCCTACAGTTCTAGAAAGACTTTCAGACCATGGCCAGATGTGGCCAGCATTCAGTTACATCATATCCATCTGCCACACTTAGTACATCAGGGTTCAGGAATGCTGAGAATGTGGGGCAGGGCTAACTGCTCATTAATGTTGTTTATTGTATAACTTCAAGTAAGTTATAATACAATTAAACCAAGCAAGATATTAATGAGCGAGACAAATAACAAGGCTGTTTCTGTTTTCAGCTTTCGGTCTGAGACGTGTATAAGTGCACATGACCGCCTGCCAACAGGACCATGCCACTTGTCATATTTCCCCAGCTGCAGACATGGCACCAAAATCTGCGATCTTGGGTGGGGGGCTCCTTTGTTTTCCCTTCCCCCTGCTTCCCGGTCGCCGTGCTTCTCAAGGCCGCCCTTATCTCTACCAGGGGGTCGCTTCCGCTGAATGGACCTCGACCCAATACCGGAGGTGGACTTCAGACCCTGGTTTCCTGCCACTCCTGCGGCTGAGGAGCCCAGTCTGCTGAACACGTCGCTCCAGCTCCGTCACCATGGCGTGCAATAAAACTGGACACAAAAGGGAACGCCTGGTTCACCCAGAGATAAGAGACTTCGAGCCACGACAGATTGAGAAACAATGATCTTATTCATTATTGCAAGGGTAAAATAAATATGGCCTAAGGATGGAGAAATCTCTAGCTTCAGTCCCAACCATTTTAACTGGCACTAGATCTATTGCAGCAAATCTAGAATAAATGGATCACCGAAGGCCATTATTCTTCCTGTCCATCCTGTCCAGAAATGGCATTTATTAAATGGCCGGCAGCAGGAGGACAATCTGATGCAACATTCATCTAAGGCTTGGCTCCCTAACTTGTGTCATAAAAATTGACAGGGAAACTGAAAAACACCGCCTGTTCGGAGAGAGTAAAAGGCTGTCCAGACTGTTCAGGGCAGGTCTTACATTGCTGGTGTTTTTAGAGACGGTTTTAGAGCGGGAGACAGTTTAATGACGGAACACCACCCTCCTGGCAGCCATTCAGACACACCGTGCGTGTGCAGGCACGTCTGTCTTGAGTCACAACTCTGCCATCCTCATAAACACACCCCCCACACACACCCACACCTTGCCCTGTCGTACCCAGAAGCACAGCTTTGGAGGGGATATATTCTTCTGCGAGAGTGAGATCTTTTTTTGTGTACTATGCCAGACACCTGAAGTCAATCTGCTACAAGGGCTATAGCTCTTCATTTATAAATACAGGCCCTCATTGGTGGATGTCACAATGATGTAATAACTGTTTCTGCTGTTCTTCTCATTGTATAACATGTGTCATACATCACCTGATACCTGATATTTGAGGTAAAATTCCTGAATGAAGAAGTCAGAATAGCCAGCGTACAACATGTCACAACTAGGATGTATAACTCTTAAGCTTACTGCGATTAAATTACATCTTTTATTCACTGGATATATTCAGACTTTTTTAACTTTCTTAAACCAAGGAACCGTAAATGAAACCAAACAAGAACTAATGACTGCCAGCCACTAAAGCATGAAAGTACTTGATCCTTGCTGTCCTAGTTGATGACTTACAGTTATGTTCCTACCCATCTATACAACTGCATATTTCACAGATGACACTCAGATATAGTATCCTCCTTAAGGGTACAATAATGGCAGCATTCTGGTCATGAATCAAGTCACCTAACTCAGACAGCAGTTGTCTTCCCCTGTGAATACCTGGAATACAACTAAAAATGACTGTGACAATGGAGCAAACGCACAACAGCACATTGTTTTTCACCAGAAAAGCCTCCGGTCATATAAAAGCATAAACACAGTCTCACACAGATCCCTCCAGGTTTAGAAATGCCCTTTTTGTCCCTGGGAAAATCTGTCCAGAAACAGAGACCCTTATTTGGAGTTTGTGGCAGTTCCCATTCAATCGCGTGTACTCTCCGTGGAGCTAAGCTACATCTGATATTCAAGGAGAAGCTGAATGCAGGACAAGCAGTATGGCACTAATGGTCATACTTTTTAAAATATATAACAAAACACGTATTTCAAATATTCTTTGTCTGTCACAATGAGGAAAGGAAAAGAAATATTCTGCATGCTTTTAAGTGTTGCCTCTGATTTATTTAAAGAGAAAAAACAAGCACATGACCAAACATCGTGAAACCATTTATCAATTATGTTTTTCCAAAAAACTCTTTATTTTGCACTAAAAAGTAATTTTCTATTGTGATATCAACTCTGTTTAAGACCTCTGTTCAAATATGCTGGAATTGCAAAGTGTTGGTGTTATTAAAAATAGTTTTAAGAGAATGTGATCCTCCTCAGAAGTTAAAATATCATTAAGTAACAATAAGCAGTAGTATTATATGAATAATTCATCTAACAAAAAAGTTGCAACTGCTGGATTATGTCTATTTAAATATTTCAAGCAATGACCAGACATGCCAACTAAACCACATCCCCAGTGATAGTCTTGCTTCAGACATTAAAATATACTTTCCATCTTCGTAAACCGTACTGCAAGGGTGAGAAACAAGCCTTACTCCAGATGGACATGACAGAAACATTCTCCAAAGCAATAACATTCATGCTTATTTATTTATTTATCAGATACTTTTATCTGAAGTGATGTATGATTGTGAATGCAGGGTTAGCCAGTCCCTGGAGAAATTGAGCTTTATACAGTAGACCAATGGTGAAATCAGTCTATCAACAACAGGATTCAAATTGGCAAACTTCAGATGACAGACATAAGAAGTCTAACCCACTGAGCTACAAACCTCATGCATGCCATTGTTTATGCCATTGTAGTAATTACATTGTCTGGACAGGAACCTACTGGCCTTTTCTGTTATGCAGAATATGAGGAACCATCAGCAACTGTGCAGCTACTTTCAGGACAGTGGTTACAGTGAGAACATCTGCAATGGTACAGGGCAAACAGATAAACACAAAAACTCTGCTCCGTATAAATAAAGCCACACATACATATGTATACATACATTATTCATTCCTGCAATGTTAAATGAAAAATGGCAGAGGCACCTTAATTATCCCCATGGTGAAATGGTGCAGTTTTTGCATATCCCATCTTACAATGCATGAAATATATATATACACACACGCGCTCACACACACACACACACACACAAGCCTGGGGGGCACAGTGCAGGGTCAGCCAGTATCCAACCCCTCCAGATCAGCTGAGGTTAAAGGCCAGACAAAGATATGATTACCTTGCTAGCTTCAGGAATCAAACCAATGATCTTCCAGGCAGGGACACTGATCCCAAACCGGCTGAGCAACATACTGCCAGACACCCCTGCAAGGTATTTGGCCCTTCCTTTATCTAAAAATCCTCATCCCTATAAGCATAATAGTGAGCGTTAGTAGCTTGCAAAGGAGCATTTCAACATACAGAAGAATGTGTTCTACCTTTGTGTCAAAAGGTGGTTTTCATTTTTGACAATGTTAACTTCCGTTGTCTTGTGAGGCATGACAACATCTGACCTTTAGTTCACAGGCACAACCCCACAGAGAACACCAGCATCTAATTATATTGCATATCATTCCATCTTATCAGGTAGAGCTCACACACAGGCTAATTCATCTGTGGCACCACAGGGTGAATCTTCATAGGTCATCTTTCTTTGTAGTAGCTACTTCTGGCACACATGTCAGTTTCCACCTGCTGTATATTGTGAATACCAAACTACCCTAATGAGACCCACACCTGATTTTCATTATATAGCCTAGATACATGAGGATTAACAGTCTGGATAGTTAGCCTCTGCCACATAATACTAGAGCACTAAGCAAATGCAGGAATATGAGTGAACACATAATCACAGATGAATGGCCAGTAATGAGATCCTCTAAGGAGCTAGATGCATGATTGCATTGAACAGTACGTTCATCGTGCTCTAAGCTTCTTTTGCCATATCATGATTGTTGAAAATTTGCCTAGCAAAGAAGGCACAGGTATGGATAGATGGGGAAAACCATTGGAATATGCAGACAAACACACAGCAAAAAAGCCTTTAATCTTTCCCAGGTTAAATGTTGTCGCTCTTCCTAGGCTACAATGATTTATTGCTTCTCCTCTAAAATGATGGGCAATCATGTCTGGTGTCATAATCTGGACTGCATCAACACCAGCCCCCTGGAAATCTAATGATTCAACAAGAAGAATTTGTACCTCTCTGTATATAAAATGGGCATGATCAAATGAAAATGTCTGCACTGCATTCTTGATAGATCTCTAAGAGGACTATGTGTATGTCCTAGCACCCAAAACCACTCCAAATAAGCCACAAAATAAGGTCATTAATCATAAACTCCATTGTGATATTTGGTAGTGCTTTCCTTCCTATGTGTTTCCTTCCACAAAAAGTCGCACACTGATGACGAAATACTGCTTGTTAAGCACAATGTAAGTGCAGACCAGTCATTGGTCATCATGTCTTTGTTTCTGTAATAGCATTTTTATGCTAAAATTCTAATACAAAACAAATGATGTTGAATAGTGTGGTACTCAGGCAAGAACTTCCTCTCTAGCCCCGATTCATTGTGCGTGTTCCTATTTCACCCAATTTCACACAGCCTTTGTGCAGACTTGTGCTGCCATATCACTGGACATGACAGAACTGTGAGTGAAACGAACAATGACTTCATCGCTTACTTTGCTCCACTTCCCAGAAGGTGGGGGGGGGGGGGGGGTGCAGAAGAATGGGTAATCTCTGCTTCAGGACAATGAGGTGAGCTCATGTATGTATAAGCTCCTGCTCCCAAACTTTTTCCCAAGACCGTGACTGCCTGCGTATTACACAACCGGAGGGCAGTCGTTTTGTATTCATCTTAACCTAAAATTAAATAGTCCTGTGGTTTCAGCCAATGGGCCAATGGCCAATTATTCCATAGCGAGTCAGCAAAGATGAGTTCACCCTGACCGGAGTCATTAAACTGCGCCTAGCAGCAATGGAACAAGGGGAGTAGGGGAGCAAAGCCTCATTGTTTAATTAGCCAGCAGCAAAGGACAAAGAGCTCAAAGCAGATAAAGGCTTAAAGCTGAGGTATTAGACGCTCTGCTTGTGGGTCTTGGGGGCCTGAAATTCTGCTCCAGCTCCACCTTAATTAGGCCATTCACCAAATATATCACAATGGACTTCAATGACAAACAGACTGCCCCGAGGATTCACCAACATTTTTGGCCATCTTAAAGTCTATTTTCTGTTATGGGTGCAGTTCTAGGTGACTCATTGTAAACCATTTAAATTGGATTAGTACTCAACTTCATAAACTGTAGTTTACACAGTTAATGAAGTTGAGTACTAATCCAATTTAAATTATTAATTTTCTATAACAGTAGCGCCAGCCTGGGGTAAATCAATGTGTGATTAGAATCCTTAATTCTAGCTCATGTTACTTAAAATTTCAAACTGAAAACACAATCAAAAATTATCAGAAATTATAAAAACATAGAAATTACTACAAACCACCTAGATAACAACAGCGCTTGAGGCTGAGAACCAGAACCTGTGGTTAGTGATTTAATACTAAAATGATTTACTGACGTAATGCACTTGTAGCCCAGTCATACTTTACAGATTTGTGTTACCTGCTTAAACGGAATGGTACGCAAGTCTGGTTTTAATAATTATTAATTAATGAACAGTACATACTCAGGTTTTACCCATAATGCAGCAGAATAAGTAGCAGAACATAAAGCTACATTATAAAGCTACAGCTAGTAATGACTGGATACACACACAAACACACACACAGATACACGCAGACACACACACAGACACATGCAGACAAACACACAGACACACGCAGACACACAGACACACACACATACAAACAGTGAACGGCAAAACACAGTGTCATACACAATAAAAAAAAAACAGAACAAAGAAAACCTGAATTGTCAACTGATTTGAGAAAACATTTAAGCAACTAAATAATGTAATGTAAAGGCTTGTGAGGCAATTCATAGTTTCCCGGTGCAATGCATAAACTTTGTCATTATTTATTTATTCTTTAATCCTGACATATTCCACTCTCCTCTCCTGTGAGAGGTCAGAGCAAAGCTGTGAGAGGTCAGGAGACAGGGTCAGCAATTACATCCAGTACCCCGGAGTAAAAATTTTAGGGATAAGTACTGCTGACACAAAAATGGTTTTGATGAAAATGCTGGTCCGTCTGTAAATAGTAAATATCCATGTGAGCTAAGTGGTGCCTGTAGATGTGTTCATCCAAAATTACACACACATGCGTGCATACATCAGCCCTCTCCATTTACTGCGCTGATTCAATGGCAAAAAAAGCTGTGAGGATATCTTTCCAGCAATCACTATTTACAACCATTTCTACAACAAAAACAAGAAATGTTACATGTGTATCAAGCTGTTTTTAAGATTCAGGCATTCCATTAGCACTCTCACAAACTGTGCTCTTGGGGAAGATGGTGGCGCAGAAGGCAGTACAACTGTTCGGCAACCAGAGGGTCGCTGGTTTGAGCCCCGCTTCCTCCTGACCCCATCAAAGTGTCCTTGAGCAAGACACTGAACCCCAAATTGCGGCCGGTGTGCAGCTTGGCGCCTCTCATGGAAGCCTCTGCCACTGCTGTGTGATTGGGTGAATGTGAGGCACAAATCGTAAAGCGCTTTCAAGTACTCAGAAGAGTAAAAAAGCGCTATATAAAATGCAGTCCATTTACCATCTCGTTCAACTGACAGGTAAAAGTTGAAAAGTGAATTAACTTAAACTGAAAGCAGGACACAAAACATTTCCGATGATGACTAATGGACAGTGACTGTGTGTTTCCGGTTTTGCAGAAATCAGAAGGTCCAGAAAGACCTTTTTTATTATCATTATTTTTATAATTAATTGTTTTGTATATTTTTCATATAGGTTTTGTAATGGACTCACATCCTGTTTAAGCTGCTCCCCTGTCTTTGTGCTGTATGCTACCTGAGTTGTGCAGATAAACATGACAAATCTGAACCCGTAATTATGAACTAGCTTGTTACTCTCCTGCATGAGTCCCCTGCTGCTGTCAGCACCTGCTGTCGACAAGCTGCGTAACAGGGACACCCAAAACAGGATGGGTGGGGCTACTAGGAGCTCAGCACCATGGGCTGGCTGTCGTAATGGTAGTGGCTGGGTGGGGAGGGGGGAGGTTACACAAACAAAGTGCTGTTCTGAAAACAAGCTAAATAACACAGTTCCATGATTTAACCTAGTTCCCGAAATCCTTAACTCGGTATGTAATTCATCGGCGAGAACACAAACAAAACTCCTCACATAAGACTTGATTGAATGAATTATTAGTCTATTTAGGCAGATTTCTGACTAGCTTAGTGGTAACAGCAGCTCTTGCTTCTCTTTTTAATGATTTACCTGCCGTGCAGGACTGTCGACACTCCAAATATCTTGGAGACAGCTACACTTTCCATTGTGTTTTTCATGAACAGAACCTGCATAACCTGTTACTAACCAATACTGGGCTTCCATGAAGGGTCTCTGAACTGCCCCAGCACAAGTGTGGCTCAGCTTCAGCTCTTCATACGACGATCAACGTGCCCATACAGGCCAACTAATGCACCTTTTTTGGTCATCATTGCTATCATTGGCAGGCTCACTCTAAGTCCTTCACACCCTTCACCTTTTAAGACATTACTGCTTGACGCGGGCATGCAATACATGCTTAATAAAAATGCGAGACTTGGATCGGCATCAGCAGAGCACATGAATATAAGCCACAAATAATGAATTTCATAACCCAGTCACAATGGTCATTGATGTCTATGAAATTCGCCATGTACTGAAGCTACTAGTCGGCCATCTTGGAAAGCACTGTTTGTGTGTTAACAAAGGAGAAATCGCTACAATGCCAGTGATGGCTTTTTGATTGCTTTGATGGGTCCCACCAAGGTTACCCAAAAACGCAGTGGGATGACTTACCCTCAGTGCCTCAATCACCAGATCACGGGCCTCCAACTCCCCCTCCAGCACACTGAAAAGCATTAGCAGCTCTGGCTTGCTCAGGTTCTCCACATCCATTCTTGATTCCTAGAGGTATTAGCCAGAGTTAGGTGACAGTTGGGGACGAGTTCGGCAGAACTCTCACATCTCATCCCATTTTAAGAGGTAAACAATCTAACTGTCAACTCATCCCTCTTAAATATTTTGTGGGTTGTTGCCTGTAGGCAACACCTGCAGTGATGCCAATTACTAACAATTATTTCAAGAATAATGATGACACACTTCTTGACCTGAGCAAAAAAATAATAAATTGCAGGGTTTGTTCTGGTATGTGACTGATGATTCTGCCACAGTGCAATCATGGTTTGAAAATCTAATAGTGATAAGAGATGCACAATATATCAGTTACCGTAACAGCATCGGCCGATATTCATCAAAAATTAATGTATCTGCACTGGTCCTATGTGTCAATCTTGCCAGTCGATATTTAATCAATATTCAATGTTGGCAGCACCATAGCTAAAGACACAACCGCTACATTTATGGAGATGATTGCATTGAAAAAAAATATTTAACATCATTTCACTGAGTAAGTTTCACCACTGGCAGCCACACCCCGCCTCCCCACACACACACACACTTGGCAAGTGGTTCATAGGTTAGTCATGTATCGGTATAAGCAATATTGTACAAAAATATATTCGGTCAAAATTTGTACATCGGTGTTTTAATAAATAAACTAACTCTTTCCTAAAGTAAAAAATAACAACACCCTACCATTCTGAGGACTGTCTTCAGGGTCAGCAGGTGGTTAAGGCTATAGAATTAACAGCTAAAAGTCTCCATATGTAACTACTGACAAAAGAACACAGATCTAAAAGTCTGTGAAAACCGTATAAAAACAGAAATAGATGAACACCTTTCCATATTTCTCTTCTAACAATCTCATCATTAATAATTTTAGTGAAAAATGTATAACCACCATTCATTAAAATTGCTGTCTTTATATTTCTATTAATATTGGCTCATGGTATCAACCGTTCTAACTGGAACAAACTAAACCATCTCAACACCTTCAAAATGGTCAAAAAGAACATGACTAAATGTAATTCACTCAAGGCAAATACAGACACGTCCGACTTGCCAAAGCTGGAGAGAAGGGTTTGGCTATTGCTGAGTGATCACCAAAAAAAAAAAAAAAACTGTGAAATGGAAACTCCTTTGCCTTTGAAGCCTCTATACAAATTTAGAAACTGCACAGTATTTCAACACAAGGCTGTTTTGGATTCATCTTCCTTCAGATCCCACTTTTATACACAGAGTAATTATCTTATTTCCCCTTCAGTTGTACCTTAACTGATGCCTCCTAAAGATCAGATCAAAACATAATGACTGATCGTTGAGAAAAAAGAAACTTTAGGCTTTTATTTTTCATTAAAACTTCATTAAAATACACTACTTAGGCAGTTTGAGCAAGCCTAGAATTCCACTTTAAATTCCTTGACACAGTAAGGGGCAAGCAGACTGGGACGACCATCTGCGGTTACAGGTTTAGAGAACAGTTGTTTTACTTCCACGAACATGGCACTTCATATTGCTCCAAAATAACAGTTTTGAATCAATAAAAATTCATTCACTGGCCTGAGTATGCAATACAAATGACACCAGTCCTTTCTTGGCACTCTGATGCTGTCTTCAGCTATTTAACAGGAAGACAAAAACAGTAACATTGCCACCATTCCAATGTGCGCACAACAATAGGAATGACGTAAGCTGCATTGGCACAAAACTGTCCTGATTAACCCATTTATATTTAATAACACTATCCCAATGTGTATCTACTTTGTGCCTGTATTCTGGATCCCTTTATGTTGCTCACAGCTTCACTGGTGGTTTGTGGTTGCACCACAGAGCATTAATTACAAAGAATAGCAAGAATTCTTAACTCCCCCAATTCTGTCAAAAGTCTGCTAATTTGACATAATAAATCTTTATGGACAATCTACTGGGGTAAAGTAGTAATTCTGCTCCAAATATAACTGGGAGCATTTTGTTTGTTTAATTTGTAGGAAGAAGTACAAAATCTATAAGTAGCCACAGAACTTCACCCCCCTCTACAGAATTCCCTTAAACCAGCCAGATCTATCTTCTGCCACACATTGTTTATTAGGTGACTTTGTTAGCCTCAGCCTATGCCTGCAGTGGCATTCAATGGCAATGCAATGGCTTCTGTAAAACTACAGGAATTTACAGGCGAATTATTCATTTAATCATGCTTTCTACATAAACACTACTGGGAGAGTTCAGTCATGCAATCTGGATTTGCTTCTGATTAATGCAAGAAAGGCTTAATGAGGGTGGATACTAATAAGGTGCTACTATGACTATAATGATATTCATTTAAATGGGACAATATAATAATAATAATAATAATAATAATAATAATAATAATAATAATAGTATTTAACTGTTTTACCCAAAGGCAACATACCTCATCCCCTCCCCAAATTCCAAATTAATTATTAATATCGGTATCATTCTCCAGGACATTACTGTGTCAATACACCACATGAAGGACTTGTACCTCAGCAAATAAGAAAAGCGTGAGAAAGCCTTAAAACTATTTTTTTTTCTTCCTTTTACCAAGGTACAAGTTAAAACAGGCCCGGAGATTACACTTGCTATTCCATTATCTGCAGGGCCAAGTTCGGGCCTTAAAGCAATATTCCAACAACATTACCTCAGCCTAATAAATATGTGCACAGTGAATAGTTTGTCACATATTTCCAGGTGGAGTCTGTACACAGATACAAGGCATCTTACGCAGAAGAGTGAATACATGGTTAAATGGGAGTGGTACAAAAATGATAAATGCGGTGACAAGTGTAGAAGGAGAGATCTGGCAGTCATTAGCTGAGAAATTCAACCTGCTTCCTTCTACGTTATTTGGATGCGATGTTTCACAATACTGTACATTTATATCTGGCTCATCCTCCAATTCACAAGTCACGTGTGGATTAAACGGACACAGCACGGAGACAGTGGCTCCCATGGTTACAAAAAAATGCCAATTCGTTGGGAAATGCGTACAGAACTTCGACAAAATAACATAAATAGTTCGTGGGTAGTCGGCCCGAGAAACTAAATATATTTATCCAAAAAGTAAGCCAAACAGGTCACATCGCAACTAGCTTTTTCTTGTAATCCTGTAAGTTTTTCCTTCTTTAATACATGTATACAATTAAAAATCTAATTTAATCTAAGTCTATTTATTTAGCTTTACATTTAAAAGATTTTAAGCCTTGATTTTGCGATTTTTCATTAAATCCCCAAACCATGTACTTGCAGATTGTTCATTTATGAAAATTATTCTTACTACAATTAATTATAATGCATTGCGAATTTTACAAACACATACACAGGCTACAAGCACGCATATAAATGTAGTTTTTTACGTTTGGGGTATTTGTTCTTCATGTTTCAAAGCATCTGGCAAAATGTTTCAACTAAGTTTTTTGTCTGATGCTAGTCTGTCGTTGGTTTACCATTTTAACGGTCTATACAAAAAAAAAAACCGATAAACATTAGCACATAATATCCATACCTTCATGCACCCGACACCAGCCTCTTCAATTTTCCCCATTCAAAATATGTTACAAAAATCGACTTACTTGTATACCAACCCCAGCGGAAAACACAGACAGCTATTTTGACAAGGCGCTCAGCGAATTAGCAGTTAGCATTTAGAGGTGCTGGCGAATAAGAAGCCAAAAGTGCAGGACAGGGGCGGGAAGGGGGCTGTCGCGCGAGGCTGGGACAAATCTCTTTGTTTGGACTCCTGTGCCCCATTGCTTTTCTCGATCAACACTGATTTATGAAGTAATTTCCTGTATAATTCTCAGCAACGCGACATTTATATATTAATTATACTATTGTTTTACATTTTTATCTTTGGCGTTATAATCGTTTTAAGTTAGGCGTGTATCGCTAATGACAAGTGACGTAAATCGTTTAGTTTAGCCTACATTTAAACTGCAAAACTATACCATAACAAACAATTATTTATGATTAAATTAGTATAAACATAACATAGGAATGTATTTTAAATTGCTTTCATTCTTTTAACTCTGCTGAATAATAAACTCAATATCATCATCACATGGTGCGGTGGGAAAACAATTGAAATGGGCTATATACACGTTAGAATCAGGGGTCAACACCATGGCCCATTCTGACAGTTTACACACACTCACCTACAGGATTATTAGGAACACAATACGGTGTTTCACCCCCTTTCGCCTTCAGAACTGCCTTAATTCTATGTGGCATTGATTCAACAAGGTGCTGAAAGCATTCTTTAGAAA
>JABFEA020000110.1:8619958-8630096 GCA_019775915.2 Cyphomyrus plagiostoma | reverse complement strand
CAAAATTCTTATCCCAACATGTTGACCTTAACCCATACCCAGCCATAACTATGAGTAACCAGACAAAAAAAAGACTTGGTTAACAATCCCTGGTAATAATCGGTAGATTCACAGAACTATTTAATACAAGTAAAAAAAAAATACTAAAGACACCTGATCATATATTTTACATGGTCAGTATTGTTTCCTACCAAAAATCCCAAACTAGTAATATATTAAGAATTACATTGTGGGAACGCACGTTGATGTAATGTACTGTTGTAATTAGTGTTTAAACACCCTTTGGTGGTCCAAAAAATTTCCACCGCTTTTAGCGAGGGCATTACAGGACGGTGCAAGGCAAGCTTGTTGGGCCTTCAGTCGTTTCTTATATGGGTTCCCTGCAGACCAGATTAAATTATTATTTATCATATTTGAAATAAGGTTTCCTGGGTTATCCAGTTAGCATGGAAGCTTTAGACTTATCAGAGCACCATGATAGGTCTACTGTATAGACTGTTAGGTGCAATAAAAATGGAAATAGCAGGAAAAAATGCCTTTTTTTTGAAGTAAAAAAAAATAAACCAGTGAGTGAAAGTTCTCCACTGGTCTCTGATTTTGAATATGCATGTTAGCTTGTTGTTGTTGTTGTTGTTTTTTTCTAATGAAGAAATTCCAGCAGTATCCGTGGGAGAAAAGATTCAAGCTTGTAACATACCATAAACCCTTACCAATGCTATTTATGAAACAAACAAACCTATTTACTTTTTCTTGGATTTCCCTGGCAGCCATGAGAATTGCTAGAACATGTACTTCTAGCTGAATATTTTGACGGTGTTTCGCTAAATGTTGACCAGGTGGCATCATGCAGAAACAGTACACTTTCCAAAGTGTTGTCATTGAAGGGTGGCTTGGGGTGATGAGTTTGAAAGCCTTCCACACACATGGATATGAACAGTGAAGATATACTCTTAGGGGCACCAGGTGCTGATACCAGACAAATGGAGAAAAGCAGGTGGTGAATGAGCTGCATACTGGTCATTAAGGGATAGTGAAAATGAAACCCTATTCTTGCAAGTGTGTGTGGTAGCCTCAGTGGAGAGTAGGTTTTCAAAATATGTGACTCTTGTCAGGTAGAGCAAAAGGCACTTCTCCAGGTACCGCTACTTTAAAGGGCATTTCCTTATAGATACACCTGAAAAATCCTGTACCTTTGTGTGATGTTGTGAGAAATGAAGGACTCAGGAACAGGCATCAGGAGATCAAAAAAGTGGCTTTATCAGGAGTAAGGAATAGGAGTAAGGAAACAAACAGAACCATAAGAGGTCAAAATGGGAAAATTAGAACTGGAAGTACTTATACACAGGAGTAACGAGGGGCTGACATGATGCAGGCGTGGACAGTTAGCACAATAGGGTTGGGGATAAAAAACAAGACTTGGGAGAATTAAGAGGGATCCGGAAGACCAGCAGTGACCCCTGTTGGTCCTACCAGGTACATGGATCGGACAAGGTGTGACACCTTGCTTGTCCTTTCCCATTCATAGTAGTTCTAGATCAGGGGTGTCAAACTTCAGTCCTGATTGCAATTTGTGCCATTACAAATGACATTATCACAGCCAATGACACCTAGTTTATGTATGAGGAATTTAAAGACTTTAGCAGAACGGCATCATTCACTCCATAAGCACTCACAGACACCTTCAGTCAAACATTTACGATGGAATTAAAAACCTTGGTCTTTCTAGTGCATGGTAAAATAGATATGCACCTACCTGTATGCACCTACCTGTTCGGACTACATCTGTCCAATTATTATCCACTTGAAGCAATACATTTAAAAAGAGCGGCAGATATTTTCCTATAAATGACACAATGTATATTGAAAACAGCATGGGGGAGGAAACAAATGTATTTCGGGAGTGATAGCTATGCAAACTGAAGCTAATTGCAGTGTTTCTCAACACAGTCGTCCTGAACCCCCAGACAGTACATGTTTTTGCTAACTCCCAGACCTGGGGACAAAAACAGGAGCATAAAATATGGACTGTCTAGCTGGGAGCTGTGTGGGAGCAAAAGTATGGAGCATCTGAGAGTCCCTGTGGACTGGGTTGAGAAACACTGCTCTACACAGTCAATGGTAGAGTCATTGATATCAGAGATGAGTTTATGTTGGGGGACATGATGAGGAGATTCCAGGTGCCCCAAATGGGAAGAGTAACCATTAGAGATATGAATGGCTGTCCTCTCCTTGGTAGCCAAACTGAGTGATTTTCAGCTTGGATATGAAGTGGACTTTACTTAGATGCTCCATAAGTTCATTCATAAGAGAGAGTTGGAAGCCACTGGAATGCCCAGGACTATTCCCACCATGTTGGGCCACGGCCATGCTGGACCGGCAGTGCATGAAATAAGCCCCAAAAATAAGCCCTGGTTACTATCTCATGGATTGAACGGTAACTAGAATGAGATGTGATTATATGGAAACAGGAAATAATATTTATTTATTTAATATAAATGTGCTGTAGTTTGTTGTATATGGGAAAATAAGACGTCCCCTGAAAATAAGCCCTAAGGCGTCTTTTGAAGCAAAAATTAATATAAGGCCCTGTCTTATTTTCAGGGAAACACGGTAAGAAAGAGAAACTGGCTGTGCATTGCCTAGTCTTCTGTATGGCCGCAGCTAAGAAACCACACTGCACTGATGGAGGAAAGGCCTGACTAAGCCACCTTTATCTCCACCTTCGGTATGGCAATGCCAGCTGAGTTAGGGAGCGGTTGGTAAGGTGGCCCAGTCCCAGTAAGCATCCCAGCGTGGCCAGCACTCCCTCTCAGTGGGCTGCTTGAACGTAGTCACAAATATCATCCTCAGCTGTCAGGTTGATGAAGAGCAAACGTGCCACAGGCTGGTCCTTTCACATATAGAGATCTTGTGCGCGCAGACAGAGCAGAGGTGCCTGCAACATCTCAAAATCTGTGGCGTTCATTCAAGATTAGGAGACCTCCTGAAGAGTACAGCCCTCAAAAAAATATACTAAAAATGAAAGAGTAATAAAATCAGCTGGAGCATTATGGGCTGTTCTGTCTCAGAAAGAGGTTCACATGATGCAAACAAAAAGGGACAAAGATAATTCTTTGTTCTAAAAATAGTATTCCACTGACATGTTACTGACTGTTGCCAGCACACTGTGGTTGAGTTACGGCTTGTTGCTGCTGGATATTGCCTTTGTTTTAAAATGGGGGTTGATGTAGTATATTGTATATTTTGAGTAATAAGTATTTTGGTACCTGGATTTTGTTTTAGGTTACTTTGGATATGTGCTCAAGACCAATAAAGTTATGATTAGATGATAAGTATGACTGGCTCTAGCCTAATGTTTAATACACTGTGCTAAGAATAGATAATCCTAGAAAGAGGGAAACTACAATTGGTGGTCTAAAATATTCATAATAGTCCAGAAACTTGGTGTTTCGTGGTTAGACATCTGTAGCTCTCTACTTGCAGGTTTACCGTATTGAGCTGTCAGTCTGCTGCAGATGATTCAAAATCCAGCAGCACGTCTGGTGTTCTATCAGCCTAAATGCTCTCATCTTACACCCCTCGATTCATTATAGGCACTCGCATCAAGTTCAGGTCCTTGGTGCTGGCCTTCAGAGCCATTAATGATAGACATACATCTGCATCAGCAGGCTTATTAAGACCTACATTCGATCTTGCCCTATTCAGTCAGCAAATCACCACCCCTTGGAGATCCCTCCACCACACAAGAAGTCTCGCTCTAAACTTTTCCCATCTGTGGTCCCCCACCCAATGAGAATGAGATTCCAAAGCACATCTGGTCATGAGATTCCTTCTCCACCTTAAAGAAGCATCTCATGCCCCATCTATTCCAGGAATTCCTTTACTAGTTTCATGCCTCTCTACGTTCCCTGAGTGTTCCTTATGTTGCACTTCTGGTCATTGAATAGTTTTATTAGGTTTTCACTTATTGGAAGATATTGCATAGCTCTTGCTCCAGTACTGCTTACACTTGTAACTTGACATTTGTTGGAAGCTCAGCTTAACTTCACTTATGCATCAGTCAGCTCTTTGACAGCACATATGTTTGTAATGTCTTACTTGCCTCATTTGTACCTCACTTTTGGGCGAAAGCCTCTACTAATTAAATTAAAATATATGTAAATGTAAATAATGAGCATGCAATGGAACCTAATCTTTTATTGATTTGGGGATACCATTTCACTCACAAAGTAAATCTTTATTGATCAGCTGGGTGAACTGTCTTGTA
The DNA here is from genome assembly GCA_019775915.2 of Cyphomyrus plagiostoma. Classification (NCBI taxonomy): domain Eukaryota; kingdom Metazoa; phylum Chordata; class Actinopteri; order Osteoglossiformes; family Mormyridae; genus Cyphomyrus; species Cyphomyrus plagiostoma. The sequence continues at coordinate 8,625,829 of JABFEA020000110.1, read as the reverse complement.
CCACCGTACTGTTGACCAGCCTTATAAAAAATTTAGCTATCCACTATGCTCAGAAACGTAAGTAATCGAATTTCCATTGTATCATGTCCTTTAAGAATTTGTTCCTACTGAGTTACAGCTCAGGAAAAAAATTAAGGGACCACAGCTCATTTCTCAATTTATGGGTATGAGCCTGTGTAAAATGTGCATTTTCTTGCTAACCGTAGCCTGTTCCTTCTCTGTTTCTCATTAATGAAGGGCTTTTTCCTCTTTATTCATGCTTCTAGGGACATGTTATAAATCGTCCTAGCAATGCACTTCACACCAATTAATGTTTCGCCCTCTTTTTGAAGGTCAGTTGAGGTCATCTTCTGATGGTCATCTCTGACATTAGAAAGTTGTGTCCACCATCTGCCTGGCAGGTTTTTGGTCATTGCCAGTGTCTCCTGTTTCACACTGCTCTTGTGTACTGAGGCCTCAGAAATTTTGAGTCAGGAAGCAGCCTGTTACCAAGCGTAGCCTTCTGCCAGCAGAAGCAGGATTAAACCAAGATTTAAACATGCAGATTTTTTTCATACATAGAGTGATCTGTTACTTTTTTCCAAAGCTGTATTACTATATGCTAAGGCTATAACGTTTCTCTGTAATCTGCCTATAATATTGTAATCCAAGAAAGGTAATGTTAAGTCTGTATAATGTTCTTTCTGAAAATTAAGATAAAATAAGAGCAGATTTACATACAGGCATGTATAGGAATTATGAAAATAATATCCCCATCTTCCCAGGGCTCACTAGCTCATCTTTCTTAATGTTATAACGCTGTAACATTTAGGAATGAAGAAATATAGCTAAAACTGAATTTACAAAACAGTGACATGTTGTTTTTATGTTGTCCAATGAGATAAAGACTCACCGCAAATAACATTTAAAGAACTCTGCTGGCATTCATTTTATACACAAAGATGCATATTCACGGAGGTGTCAGTGTTTGACCAAATTAATGACATCAGCTGGTGAACATGACAATCAAAAAATAAACACACTTAAATATAGGATATAAATTGCTTTAATTAAAATGAAGAATGGGCCGTACAGACATCCATCACAGATCTGTTTGGCCTTTAGTAGCTTTTCTGTCATTCTGCAGAGACACACTGGCTGAGTGAAAACAAAACCTTGACCCGCCACAGCATATTATTGACAAACAGTATTGACCTGCCAGAGTTGTGTCCTTGTCTGCCTTCTGGGAGCTGTTTTTTTTTCTTCTTGACTCCCATCCCATGCCTACTGGATAATTTCTCTGGGCACTGCCACAGGGTGAGTTAGGCCACACACAATGCTTTGCCTGGGGCTGTTTCAGCTTGTCTTTCAGTTTGGTTCTATGCCTGTCAGTCAGACAGAATAGGATGGCAGTGCTGTCCCTTTGTTATGGCACATGCCAGTCACTTATTACAATTAGAAACAGTGCTATTCCGGCTTCTGGTTGACGAAATCTATTACAAAATGTCATTAGAAAGACCAGGTATAGACCCATTCATTCATTTTCTGTACCAGCTGGTCCTATTCGGGGTCACAGGGGTCTGGAGCCTATTCTGGAGGCTACAGATGCAAGGCAGGGAACAACCCGGGACAGGACACCAACCTCCAGTATAGATGACAAACTATTTTCCTACAATTCATAAAAAGTCACATGATTTCAACAAATTGTGATATCTTGATGCAGCCTTGCATACTGCTGAATATGAATGGCGATGAATGTCATTAGTTATCAAAGGCTAGTTAATGTCCATATAACATATCCATGCATGACAGTACCCCAAATATCTTTATTTTGATTATTGCATATGCTATTCTCAGAAAGAGCATACTGTAACTATCACCCATCCAGACTTTTCTCCTCTACATGTCAATCATTTTCAGAAAAAAAATGAAAACAGCAATGACAAAAGCTTAATGCGATGTTAAAAAAAGATCTGTCTCATGAAATGGGTGTTCGGCTGCCACTTCTCAGACATAAATAGCACTGTGAATTTCCAAATCTGCAATGTGAAACAAAGGCAGCTATAATCTGTACATTTCACTGAGCTGACATTAAAAATGACTAGTTTTTTGCTCTCTCCCATTCAAAACTAATGCAACCCATTAAAAGCATTCTAATAACACATCTAAGCAAAAATGTATAATATAGAAACAAATATTATATAGTTACAACAGGTCAGGTTGGGGAGCATAAACTGATGCAGTGAGTTGCCACACCCATCACACAGTGGAAATGGCCATCCAACTGTCACAGACAGGAGTTTTGTGGGCATCCCCTCGGCCTGGTCCAGTTGCTTGGGTTCTCAGTTATGACCACAGTGCCATAACTGACGCTCTTTCCAATGCTAGCAATGTGCCTCATTCGGGACTCCTCAAGCAGAAAGAGCCCAGTCTTCATCTCAGCGTCCATGTCTCACAGCTATACAACAAGATAGGGAGGACTCTAAAGGCTTGGACCTTCATCCTCTTGCAAAGATATCAGGAGCACCACACACCACTTTCCAGTCTGCTGATTTCATAGGAAGAGTCACCAGAAACATGAATGTCACTGCCAAGGTAGGTAAATCTCTTGACAAGGTTGACATTCTTCCTGCAGACAGACACACTGCTGATGGCTGTGTCCAAGATGTCATTAAATGCCTGGATCTTGGTCTTCATCCAGGGCACCCACAATCCCAGACACTCAGACTCTTCGCTCAGTCTCTCGAGAGCCCCAATCAGAGCCTCCATTGACTCCGCTAAGATCACAGCATCATCAGAAAAGTCAAGATCGGTAAATCTTTCTTCACCAACAGACGCCCCACAGCTGCTGGACCCCACGACCCTGCCCAACACCCAGTCCATACAAGCATTGAACGGAGTAGGAGCAAGAACACACCCCTGGAGAACCCCAGAATCAACCGGGAAGAAGCAGAGGTTCTCCCACCACTCTGCACAGCACTCACAGTACCAGTGTATAGGCCAGTCATGATGTCCTGCAACTTCAGGGGGATTCTGCGAAGTCTTAGGATGTCCCACAGGGCAACTTGATCAACTGAGTCGAACACTTTACGAAAATTGACAAAGGTTGTAAAGAACCTCTGCTGATATTCGCACTTGTGCTCAATGAGAACCCTCAGTGCAAGGATACAGTTGATGGTAGACTTCTTATGCGTAAGACCAGACTGTTCCGGTCACTGAGACAAGCAAGTGATCACGGATCCCCTTAAGGATGACCCTAGCAAGGACCTTACCTGGCACTGAGAGCAGTGTTATCCCCCTGTAGTTGCCACAATCCAGGCGATCACCCTTCCCTTTCCAGATAGGGACTAGAAGTCCCGTTTTCTAGTGTTCTACTAGTCAAGACTGCCTAAACCGAGACCAAAACATTGCAGAGACCAGAGGGTATTAAGACCAAGACACTGCCAAGACTTGAGGGTACCAAGACCAAGACCAAGACACACAAAGGTGAGACCAAGACCAAGACTGGTCGAGACCAAGACTGAAAACAGACTAGGGCTAGAATTGACATCACATTAGTCAGATCAACTGTAGAGAAAAAAGGCATTGCTGTAAAGTGTCATTACTTGTTAAATCAAATTCATGTTATCTTTTCAATTATATTGTCCACATGTCTCTCACTTAAAATCTCCCAGATTTGTCATTGTTACGAGGCCTAATGGAAAACAATATTCTCAACAATCCTCACCTATAACAATTTTATCAGACTGCATCAAGGGAAAGTTTTGGGATGTACCAGAAAGATGTTCATCGTTGCCTCGGGTAAGCTATGAATATGGCTATGTAATGACTTTGCTTTGCTTTGAATTGAAGAGAATGAGCCTACAGATTGACCTGCACCTCCAAGACTGTGCTTTCTAATAAATGTAAAATACCTAATTTATTTGAATTATAACTATGCTATAGACTTCGCTATGATGCGATGTGTATAATGTGTGTGGACTGTGAAGCACTGGCAGTGTCCGTTGAGAAAATGTATACAGTGTAATGTTTTTAAAATAGATGAATCTGACTGGTTGCATTTGAATTGAGGCGCGTAATAAATAATGATACTGTTCTGTTCTCTTTTTTTCCCCATCCCATCGAGACCGCTATGTCCGAGACCAAGACAAGACCAAGACCAAATGCAATCGAGACCGAGACCACAAGAAAAGACCGAGACCACAAAAAATTGGTCTCAAGACTGATCTGGAGAACTACAGCACTACTGTATTCCAGTCAGTTGGGCTGATGCCTTACTCCCAAATGGAAGCAAAGATTGTCTACAATTCAAGGAGGACAGAAGTTCCTGATACTTAATTTAATGAAATCCAGCCAGCAGCATATGGATTATTTGATTTGACAGGGCTTTAAATAGGGGGCCTGAGTTTTGGAGGAGACATGGGGGGAACACATGGAAAGCTCTATTATGTGTAGCTGTAGTGTTTGCATCTGTATCATATTTTATTGTATCTGTGTTGATTCATATTTCTGATTGCATCAGTCTGTAATGTAATGTTGTTTGTCTCACAATGATAATAACAATTGTTCCATCTATATTTCTCTAACAGGAGGATCTCTTTTTGCTTAATTTTCAGTTTGACAATTAAAGGAATCACAAAACAACTTAACATTGAGTTTTGCCCATATGATATGTTTAAGTGTCCAGAAGCTCCACTTTCATTTCTTGAAACTTTCTCACTCAAATACAGATAGGTAACTTCAATAATCCCAGAGGGAAATTCTAATCTGCAGCAGCGCAATACCAGTGTTACACATAAAAGGTTGGAAAAGTACACAGAAGATTCTAGAGTATAGAGTCTATAGACATACATTAAAGGAGAGCTACTGCTTATTCTTCTTTTGTATTCTGTATAAAGTTATGTATAAATAGTCTTGAAAGTAAAAATAAGTAAAACATTAGTAACTAAATGAGAAGATTGACCCACTATGCATGATATTAGGAATAAGGTTAGGATGAAATTCTATTATGATCATGCATTGAGATGAGTTACTCATAGGTTAAATAGGTAATAAGTAACTAAATTAGTCCAGCTTTTGCCTCACTTCTGTGCCAGCTGAGTTTCTAAACTACGCCACACATTTATACTGTATTTTTGTGGGACCGTTCCCGGAGCACCACGGATAGGCCCAATACCATGAACATTCTTCAGTACAACTATAGTAATTAACCCAGGAAAACCAATAAGCTTAACACAGATACTGCATATATATCCAAGGCGGCAAACATTGTGTCCCTAAGAGAGTAACTAAAAGAACCTCCTCTCCAGCATATCCTGCATCGAAAACTGAAAAGGTCTCCGGTGCTTTTCATTTGTATTCTGTCCTTTTGATGACTGTTGTCCTCCATTGCATTATTTGTCCCATGAGTCAATTGAATAAACAGCTTCATAGAATAAAGACACAATATGAGATGAAATGTGTGTTGAAAGCACTGAAAACCATGTCCGAGTCTGGTAGTATAATGAAACATTAATGAAACATGAATGTACATGAAAGCCTTGTGTTTTGGGAGGTTCTTTTTTAATACTGCTTCTGAAATGGCATTATAATTGAAGAACTTTGTATGTATTTTTAAATATATGTATTGTTGTTTCATATTAATATTTGTCTTTTATTTACTTGACACTTTGCTCTCAGGGAGAATGTCATTATAGATCAAACGAAATGGAGAAAAAACCTTGAGCCTTAAACTATAATGATTCTTTTGCAGTTCATAGCACTGGCCAGTAGAGGACAATGCTGCTCAGTGTTAAAGATATATCTTGAGCATCGTGATGATGTCAAACTGAGAAATAAATGGTTCTGATTGTAAAAATGTTACTGACTATAAAAATTATATATATATATATA
>JABFEA020000110.1:8604276-8619858 GCA_019775915.2 Cyphomyrus plagiostoma | reverse complement strand
TATATAGAGAGAGAGAGAGAGAGAGAGAATATATATATATAACACAACAGACACAAATAAATGTCCTATTTTTTCCACAGTGATACAAATAGCATAATTAAGCTGGAAACTCCCTAGACCCAGTTTAGCAAAACACGAAGTAAAAAATGAAAATCACAGTTATTATTATTCTGGTTCCATTTTTACCCGCCAAACTATTTTTCCCACTAAACTAGCACATAATAACTCATTTACTTAAATACACATTCATTCATTCATTCATTCAAAATAAAGTGACAAGCATGGTGATGACAGTGACTTATTGTCACTGTGGGGATTTTGAATCCCACCCCTCCTCTCTTTCTGTGAAGTATACATGTTCTTCCCCTGTTGCACTAGTTTCCTCTGTGTTCCCTCGTTTCTTGCTGCTGTCGAAACACAAGACAAATATTAATCCTGATTAATATTAAGATATATATCAGACTCATACATGTCAGGACAAAAGCAGGGTCTTAGCTTTGTATGAAAGAACTTTACATATAGCAGAAGTTACAGTAAATAAAGGCTCAATAAATTGTGATACTGAAATGAATCAAGTCTCAGCTAATGTTTGGCCAACAACTTTGAATAGCAAGATATTGTTTGATCATGGCAGTGTCTACACCAGCCTGGCTTATTCAAAGTGCAATGAAAGCGGTTTGCTGAACTAAATAATAATCTAGTTGTGGTAACTTTCTGTGAATCCCCCTATTATAATGTACGATACATACCTTCATAATGCATTATAATGCATTCATAAAGTATTATAACATGGCTATAAATATTTATCAAAAGGCATAACACATGTTTACTTTGCACTATGAATGTTCTATGAAGCTGTCACGCACTATAAATACCTGCATAATGCAATACAAAGCATCCTGAATTCTAATAATGACCATTATAATGCATTATGTAGGTATTTATAGTGTATCACAGGTCATCTGCCAGTGCTGCCTGGAGAGAAGGGCACCGGGCACGCTACTGCCGACAGATGAGCTGCCGACAGATGAGCAGGCGATGCCGGAGCGAGGAAGGCACCCTCTGCTCCATCCGGAACGCACCGGACCTGTATAGTGTGCCCTGAAACCGTTTCTGCCAACCCGCCGGACTAGTGTCGGGGACGGTGACATCATTATGTGTGAAAAGCGGGCTCTCCTGTGACCTCTGGTTGCTCACCGGCCACCAAGTGCTCCCTGCTCAACCGAGCACGACCCCAGCTGGGAGCACAAGCAAGCAGAGGCTGCACTGCGTGAGCACGAGGAGGTGTGCTGTGGCTTGGGAGGCCCGGCACCATCAGGACCAGGAGCGTATACGATAGTCTGCAGAGCAGGAGCGCCAGGAGCAAGACTGGCTGTGTGGGGAACTGGCCAGCTGGGAGCAGGAGTATGAGCAGCGGGTCCGCGCGAGGAGGCCCGTTTGGCATGCCTCGGAGAGGCTTTCCTCCTGGAGCAGAAGCAGTTGTGCAGGCTACCCGACCGTGCAAGCAGGAGGCCCCGCAGCAAGACCCGCATGCCACACAACGTCAGGGCCCCACCCAACGGAGAAAAAGAAAAAGAGCCAGGGCAAGAAGGAGGCTTCACCACAGGGTGACCCGTCCGATCCTCGCATGCTCGCATGTTAGCTTCGTATAAGTCTCCTACCAGTTTGGCGTCTGACCGCCACGTGTTTCCCAGTTACGTTCAGTGCTCGCTGGGTGCCGATTACAGTCCTGCTGTAATAAAGAGTGTGTTCTGTTTCAGCAAGCAAGTCTTCCTGTCCGTTGCTTTTGCAGTGCTTCGGTCTGCCCAACATTGCAATATAGTGCTTGTTAGGACGGAATACAGTTAAGAGTATCAACAAACATCTGTAGTGCATTCTGCTTCATAATGACTCATTTTAACCTGTAAAAATTTAAATGATTGCCAAGGCATCATGAGATTGTTGTCTTTGGTGAGTTGTCTGGATTTTGGCCCTCAAAAAATGTACTGAAACCAAAAACAAACAAACAAAAACAGAATTCTTGATATTTTACATTGAAGCGGAACAGTAGAGCTTGACTAAAATGGTCTGCAAGACTTTGAAACATGCAGCTGGTGATACAGTACCTTACCACCACTCCAGCCCTGATCCCCAATTGGCCTGACCCTATTAGCTCTCCAATGGTTTCGACTTCTCCGGGGATGGGGCTCCCAAAGGCCTGTTTGTATCAAGCAGTTCTGAGTTGTTTTACGGTGGCTGGAGTGCCAATCCCACCACTAACCTCTAAAAAATTTGTTTCCCTGCAAGTTGGAGGATTGCTTGTGGGGCCGGATGCAGTTTAACATCATACCCAGGACAATTACAGAAGTGCCAGAGGTTAAATACCATGGGGCTACAATTTTAAATAGCGTAGCAGCAACTTATACGTGGGTTTCAAACCAACAACAGGTCTCTGCTGTTTGCAAATGATGTGGTTCTGTTGGCTTCATCGGACCGTGACCTTCAGCTCTCACTGGGACAGTGGAGTGTGAAGCGGCTGGGATGAGAATCAGCACCTCCAAATCCGAGACCATGGTCCTCAGCCGGAAAAGGGTAGAATGCTCTCTCTGGGTCGGAGATGGGGTCCTCCGCCAACTGGAGGAGTTTAAGTACCTTGGGGTCTTGTTCACGAGTGAGGGAAGGATGGAGCGGGAGATCGACAGGCGGATAGGTGCGGCGTCAGCAGTGATGTGGGTGCTGCATCAGTCTGTCGTGGTGAAGAAGGAGCTGAGCCGAAAGGCAAAGCTCTCGATTTACCAGTCGATCTATGTTCCTACCCTCACCTATGGTCACGAGCTGTGGGTAGTGACCGAAAGAATGAGATCACGAGTACAAACAGCCGAAATGAGTTTTCTCCGCAGGGTGGCTGGGCTCTCCTTTAGAGATAGAGTGAGGAGCTCGGTCAGTCGGGAGGGACTCAGAGTAGAGCCGCTGCTCCTCCAAATCGAGAGGTGCCAGATGAGGTGGCTCGGGCATCTGATTAGAATGCCTCCTGGACGCCTCCCTGGGGAGGTGTTCTGGGCACGTCCCACTGGGAGGAGGCCCCGGGGAAGACCCAGGACATGCTGGAGGGACTATGTCACTCGGCTGGCCTGGGAACGCCTTGGGATTCCTCCAGAGGAGCTGGAGGAAGTGGCCGGGGAGAGGGAAGTATGGGTTTCCCTGCTGAGACTGCTGCCCCCGCGACCCGACTTCGGATAAGCGGGAGAGAATGGATGGATGGATGGAACATAAAGATACCCCCAATCAGTTACTTGTCTTTTTGACCCCTTTGTGTGCTTCACAGATATCAAGTTCTCACTTTTTGAGCTGCCAAGGTTTGGCCGGCTCTCCACATAAAAGACCCACCATTCCACAGTCTGTGCTGCTTTTAGTGCTCTTCCTAGATCACTCATGCAGTTTCACTCTTCATCAAGGGATCATACATATGACTTCTTGTTTCCTGTGGATGATGAAGCATTGCAATGTGTTTCTGTGTGAAAATTTACTGGACAGCTACTGCCTCAGTCAGGTCTATTTGAAGAGTAAATATTGAGAATATTTGAATAATTTAAGTCTTTTGTATGGTCTTTTGTTTTCTTTTGCTCTTTCTTACATCTATCTGATTATCTTCCTCTCTTTTCTCCTTTTCTAATTAATTTTGAGCACTGCAGAAAAAAAATAACGTCACAGCTGAAGGCATTCATCCACTAACATCCACTGATCCGTTCCGCATTGGCAGTGCAGTCTTTCCTTGGTACATCTAAAATTTCAGACACCATTAGCTCTCTCCACCCTCCTGCATCTACTACAACATTTCACGTGACTATCACAAAGTTTGCAAACTGCTACTAGTAATTAGTACTTGCAATGACAGAGGCATGCTTGCAAGGGTACATTACAACGTATGGCTTGTTGTTCTTCCCACAACAAAACAAAATTAATACTCAAACATCATCAATGTACTTTAAGCCAATTTGTCATTTTAATTTTTTTCCCTCCATAATGAATGTCTAGAGGAAGCCTAGTACATGAGGTATAATTATTTATTTAACAATAAACATGAACAAACATAAATCAAAGTAAATGCTTTCAAGCTTTAGGACACAATGAAGTGCACTGCTGTTGATATGGGAAACGATTTGGTCACTAATTAGTGAGGATTGCACGATTCCTTTAGCAAACCTGTAAATCTCTATGGTTCTTTCTACTTGTCATGATGATTCTTTTTTATCACACAACTGGGAATGATGGAGTAAACAAAAGAAGACCCAATCTCAAGACAACAAGACAAGCTTCAACAGGCCTTCATTACAAAAAACTGAAAACACTTGACAGCGAATTTCACATACAAGGCAGCTTCACAGATAACGGTCTAGCAAGCTTGCATTGTCTCACGCTTCTGTGATGTCGGGGCAAAATATTTGTTAAAAGGTGTTTGCTGTTCATTTTCTGGAGGAAGATGACGGCTTTCTATGCTCTGTGACATTGCTGTTTCATGTAAAACACATGCTAATCAGCCCTTATGATTCAATTCATGACACAATCATATGTTTGGAATCTGAAACTTGTAATTGGTAACGGGTCTAATTTTATGAAAAGGGAAACAGGCAGCAGGTCAATGTAATGTCTTTTATTTATTCCAAATTGTCTACCACCCTGACTTATTTCAATGTAAAAAAGTTAATATGAGAGCTAAAGAAAGACGGATACAAGTGAGTGTGTATGTGAGTGTGTGTGTCTGGATCATGTTTATATTACATTGTGGTGACCAAATATTCCCCACAATGTAATAAAAACCTGTTATTTTGACACTGTGGGGACCATTTCCAGGTCCCCACAAAGATCTGTAAATGCAAACAAAAAACGCAACAAAAATGCAAAAAAGTATTGTATTTTGTTTGGTTACCTATGCTTACTTATGGTTAAGGTTAGGGCTGGGTAGCGGTTAAGATTCTCATGTTGGGATTACAGTTTTCCCCATAGAAATGAGTGGAGATATAACTACAAACCTGTGTGTGTGTGTCTGTGTGTAAAGGCACAAGAAAGCATATGGAGACTAAGCTATTCGTTTGAAGAGAGACAAAATTCATCTAGGAATAGACACAAATGATAAAGGGAAGTAAATAGTGATCATATCAAACATATAGGGTGCTGTTTGGTGTCTTAAATAAAGTTAATAAACAGAGCACCAGGCTGTTGCTCATGCAGGGGAGCCATAAGGGGGGGAAAATTTAGGATAATTCCTAAAAAAAATGTGGAAAACAACTGGATTGGTCTGGACTAGGGGGCCCAATATGATATGCTTTCACAGGGCCCAAAATCTCTAGCAACACCCATGTGCTCATATTTAATGTTATGATTTAAAGTGAACAAATTGGTGAGTGGAGCCATTCAGCAAGCTCTGGTTATAGATTTCTGCTCTGGTTATATATTTATTTATTGCCATCTTGTCAAGGACTATTTAACTGGTGCATGAAACATTCTCCACAATATTCAAACATTTATTAGCCTACCTCAACAGAATTTTTAATCATTTTTAAAAAGCCAGCTCAAGGACCAGTGGTGCATATGTAAATTCAAGGTTTGTTCTACAATTATAACCCAGCAAAATGAAAAGACATGAACAACATCTTACAGCTCCCTAAATGCTGAATAATTCAGGTGCTCGATTTATAGCTGAATATGTGGTTGTGGTACTTCTTCACACCACTGTGATTTACTATAGTATTTGTGTTTGTGGAATTGGCATAGACCTAACATATTTAATAAATGATTAGTTCACCTGCATATATTAGGAAATTAATGCATAAAGTGAATGAGCCCCAAAAAACTGGCGTACAAACCTAAAAGCAGACTGGCTCCCCCCCACTAGAATGGTAGATAGGCATAAAAGTATGCCTGGTTACAAGGTTAGTGTTACACAAAAGGTATTATTACGGTTTATTGAGCTTCTGGAAAGCCAATATCGAGTTTGCTGAGCATTAACACTACAACTGTGTGCCTAGCCCAAAACTGGAACAGAAGTAAGAGATGGTTTGAGTTGGAGTAAATAGATCCATGTGCAGAATAAGAGGGAATAGTACTGGATGAGGACAGTGGATGCCTTTTTGGAAAGACTCTATTGATTAGCAGTTAAATCCAAGAAAAAGTTGTCAGGTAAAAAAAAAATAAAACAATGGTTGGTCTAAAAATTCCTCAGAAGAAAACTCAAAGAGAAAAATACTTCTGGTACACTAGTGGCACACTAGGAAGCTAGAAAACCAGGTTAGCGGCCATTGTGCAAAGTAAGCTATCGATAGCAAGACTTTATGTGGTGGCTAACAAAACTGAGCAATGTAATATATAGTGGTTTCTCTATTGTGGCCCCAAGCCCCTGTAACACCAAGTTAGGACATGGCCCAATGGGTTGCCCCCCCAGATTACTCTGGAACACTCAGATACCTGAATGTCATATGGAACTAAAGGAAAACTTTAGTCCCCAAATTGATTACGTAGTTTAGATTTTGCAAAAGTCAGATTTTCCCTGTATGCTAGGACACTGCACTACTAAGACTTCGCTCATACTGACGTATTACTGATGTTGATAAAATATAAGAAGCAGAAAACTGTCAAGGAGGCTAAATTTTCAGTGAGTGACCAGAGCTAAGATAGATTTTAAAAAATGAAATTATTATGAACATTATTATGAAAACATACAAAACGTATTAAAGTAGTTCATGTACCTTCATGTATGGTGAATATTAAGATTAATGCTTCTGGTCTATGTGGTTTTTTTTGCAATCAAGTTTTTATTAAAGAAAGATCTTTGTTTGATTTTATCCTGATGTCCTCCCTAAAATCACCCCCCCCCCCCATTTTTTGCAAAGTACAGGAATGATTTACTCTCTGGCCATATAGAATTATTCTGACGTGACCCTGTCTTATTAGTAATGATCTGAACATCACACAGCAAAAATCAGCAGTTCAAATCACACTTGGCAAGAAGGTCATTGATTTTTTTAGCTGGTGCATTAATGTGCCAATTGACTTGGTTCAGAATTGTCGCTGATGATTGAATCGACTTGTCAACCAGTAAGATGGTGCGGAATTTAAATGATTATAAACGTTGTGGCTTTCTGGGTGTACTGCACTTTATATTTCAGCATTGTTCGTCATTGTTCTTAGGTCATGCATTGACTAAAATATAAATATCTCTGAAGAGAAGTGTTTGGCAAATAAATATTTTCATACTTTGTAACACATTCTTCATATAATTATGATATCTACAACCCTGATTCCAAAAATGGACAGCATGGAAAACGCTAATAAAATCCTGAAGGGACAACTTGCAAATTTACTTTATTCAAACAAAAAAAAAGTATACAAACAAGGTATTTCATGTCTTATGTAATCAACATCAGCATTGTTTTTAGAAGATATGTCTTTATTCTGAAATTGCTTCCTGGAGCACATTCCAAAAAAGTTGGGATGGGGTCAGTTTAGGACTAATAATGATGTGAAACAGGTGATGTGACACAGGTGAGGTTAAAAAGTGCTATGTAAATAAAGATTAATTGTTTGATTTGTTATAGGCCTCCAAAAAGGCCTAATCCCTCAAGAACAAGGATGGTTCAAGGCTTGCCAATTTGTCAATGGAAACATCAATGAATAATCCACCACTTTGAGAACAATTTTCCCCAAATACAAATTCATAGGATTTTGAGCATTTCACCCTCTATAGTGTATAATATAATTATAAGATTCAAAGAATCTGGTCAAATCTCAGTGTCTAAAGGGTTAGGGCAGAAGATCACTTCTGAATTTGCATGAACTCTGATGCCTCCGACGCCACCGTGGTAAAAATCGCCATGCTTCTGTTAGTATTATTGTCATACGGCCTTGGGAATAGCTGTTATTAGCATCATGTCCAAAAGCCAGCATCTGTCATAGAATGGGGGTGTGTCAGTGCCCATGGTATGGGTAACCTGCATATCTGTGAGGGCATCATTACTGCAGAAAGATATGCACAAATTTTCTGGGACATCTGTGCATTTTCCAGTAGAATATCACCAAACTATATTCTGCTCAGATGAAGTTTCTGGCTACATAGAAAGAGTGTGGGTACTAGATTGGCCTGCCTGCAGTACTGATCTGTCTTTCATTGAGAATGTGTGGCATGAAGTGCAGAATATGGCAATGAAGGCCCTATACAATTGCAGCTGAGACCTGCATAATGGATACATAATATTGCCTGCTAAAGTTAACCAATTGAGGTCTTCAATGCCCAAATGCCCCAATCCTTAATAAGTGTTAATAAAAGAAATGGTTTTGTTATACAGTGGTAAACACTCAACTTGGAACGTTGCAGATCAGATTTAATATTAGTGTATATTTTTTAAAAAAATAATAAATAATAAAAAGTATGAGATTCACAAGGTAAAGTATCAAATAATGTGTTTTTGTAGTGATTTCAATATAGTACAGGGTGAACAGAATTTACAAATGTTATTAGTATACATTATATTAATAATCAACCAGTGATGCCCCATTAAAGGTGTTCCCCTAGTGCATGCTTTGTGCTTATTGGATTAGCTCATGGAAACATTACATGGCATAAGAGGTCTTGAAGGTGGATGAATAAATAGTTACTTTTCTATGAAAATTTATTTTATCCTGTCAATGAAGTACATCATATATTTGACAGTTCTTCGACAATTTTTCTGATTTGAAGTTTCAATGGGAGGATTATCCAGATGAAGTGTCATAAAATTGTATTTTAATGTAAATGTGTATAACAATGTACATATGTAATGATCTATTGATGTACTTTATTACATCTTCAGTGGTTATTAATTCCTTTTAACATAAATTAATTTAAATGGCTTTTTGAAGAGGTGGTGTGGTGACTCAGTTGATATCACTGTGGTTTGATTCTTGGTTCCAGTTCTTTGTGTTTTGAGTCTCACACCCTCCCAATATCGGTGAGGGGTTCTTACAGGTACTCTGATGTTCCCTCACAGTTCAACATTGGGTTAATTGAATAGGTGACTCTAAACTATAGCTTCCAGGATAGGCTCCACACTCCTCGGGACGCTGAATAGGTGGTTACAGAAGATGGATGAATATTTGACATTAGGCATGTATTTTGCAATCAGCAGTGGAGATCATGTTATGAATACATGGCAGTTTTCCAAATTAACCTATCTTGGAGATATTTCTGATATGGTTCTGATATCATTTCTGATATATTACTTTGACATGGTCTTTGACCTTCAAAGGTAGGGTTTACAAATAAGCCAGAACTCCACCAATCACAACAATTTCTGTCTTGTATTTATTGACTTCTAGAGGCATCTGTTGGACAGAGTGGTGGCTCTGAGGCTAGGGATTTGGGCCAGGAACTGGAAGGATGCTGGCTCAAGTCCCATGAATGCCCCGAGTGATTCTACTCCGTTGGGCCCTTGAGCAAAGCCCTTAACCTACACCCAGCCTTATAAGGAGATCCTCCAAATTACAGGTCACTCCAGCCAACAGAATAAACCTCACAATGGTCCATTCAGACTAGTATGGTGCTGAGGTATCACATGGCTGCACTCAGGTTCACATCTTTGAGGTACTTTGTTGTGTGATGGGTGTGGCAACGCACTGTAATCAGTGCATGCTCCTTACCTAGATGCATCCACACTTTGACATCATCAATGCAGTCATAGACTTCTGGGTATCATGTGCCAGAGACATATATAGGTGTGTGTCATAAGCATTCTGGTGGAAACTGATGTTACATCTATCCATTATGATGATGTTATATCCATTCATTATGCTGGCCAGCAGTAGCATCTTAATAGTTAAACAATCCCAGAATCAAGCCTGGTGGGACGTTACATAATGATTTGTGCTGCTTATCCTGGCTAGTCTGTGTATGGTGAGAATCAGCCTAACACTGAAGAGGCAAACCTAGTTCTACAGCCTATTAAGCAAGATCTTGTGACCAGTGATGTTGAAGGGTGAAGTGTATGGCTGCAGCCACCATTCTCTGGCCCCGCCATTCTCAGGCCTCTTCTGGTTGGTTGAATGAATGTGCAGAGAACAAAGAAACATATTCTTTATCCATTTCATAAGTTCTCAAAGTGTAGCTTATCTGTTTAATGTGCTTGGAAAATGCCCTACGCATACTTTTGTACGCAATCTATGTTTTAAAACTGTCAATCTATTATAAATCAAAACGTTTAATATATTCTTTTTTTCTGTTTAAAGTTTTACTTTTTATGCATAAAAAATCACACAAAACCTGATGCATTCTGGATATATCTATAATACTCTATAATGTACAATTTTTTGGATACATCTATCACATTATCTATTGAACTATTCATTCTGAATACATTCAATACATTAACATCAGGACTGAAATAGTACTGAAGCTAAGAGTGGGGCAACATAGGAACTTGTTAACTTGAAGGGGCCTGAGAGGGACAGTGGAAGCTGTTTGCTATTGGTTAAAGACAGGACTGATAGCAAAAAAAATTAAAATGGAAAACCTCAGATAATTTAAAACCTTTAAAGAAGCACCATTTCAGATCTTTGAAGAGTTCACAGAACAGGCTTAAAAATTAAATTGACAGTATGAACACTGAAGTAACCATTAAGCTAGATAGGCACTACTTCCTCAATAATTTTAACAAGAAAACGAACATTAGGCATAGTTAGACATCTGTAATTATTAATCACAATGGAAACAATGTTTTCTTCAGCAAGGGACTGACAATGGTAGTGTTTTAAAATTTTTACTATGCCACTGGGAATTTAAGATCTGCGAATTTGCCTGCCTGTACTTCTCTGTCAGTTGCAGGTAGATGATTACTTTTAATGAACTTTTATTTTGTTTAAAATGCATAGTGTTATGAAAAATGTACACTATATTACCAAAAGTATTGGGACACCCTTATCATTCAGGTGTTCCAACCACTTATGTAATGAACTTCTCCTGCTTGCAGGGCAGCATAAGACAGGTGCCCTTGGTTCAACCCTGAGCACTGCTGAATTACAAAATAAAAAAGTACCTTCAGAGTTATACTAATACAAAATTTATTGATTGCATATAAAAAAGGACTCACAGCAAAAGAGAACAGAAAAGCATGTGCCTTGTAATCACATCACACCACTGTGAAGTGATCAATGGAAATCACTGGTAATAATATCAAACCACAGTACCTTAATGCTGGACTGATACATAGCTCCAGTTTATAAACCCTGTATATACTGTGGACTCTAATACACATCAAACCACCAATACAGAGTCCCAATCACATCACAATCATTGTCTGACTGACAATACAGGGCTACAAGCTGGGTAAACATCAGCAGATGCACCCAAACAATATATGTGCTAAACTTTAAATGAAGCTGAGTGATTTTAAACTAAAGAGGAAAAAACAACAAGAATAAAAAATATATTACCACAGGCTAAACTTAAATAGCCATAGATGTATAAAATCCAGCATCTAGGCATGCAGACTGATTCTACAAACATTTGCAAAAAAAATGGGTTGCTCTCAGGAGCTCAGTGAATTCAAGCGTGGTACCATGATAGGATGCCACTTGTGCAATAAGTCCATTCATGAAATTTCCTCGCTACTAAATATTTCATAGTCAACTGTTAGTGGTATTATAACAAAGTGGAAACAATTGGGAACAACAGCAACTCAGCCACAAAGTGGTAGGTCATGTAAAATCACAGAGCGGGGACAAGGCATGCTGAGGAGCACAGTGTGCAGAAGTCACCAACTGTCTGCAGAGTCAATAGCTACAGACCTCCAAACTTCATGTGGCCTTCAGATTAGCTCAAGAACAGTGCATAGAGAACTTCATGGAATGAGTTTCCATGGCCGAGCAGCTACATCCAGCTGCATCCAAGCCTTGTATCACCAAGTGCAATGGAAAGCATCAGCGCCAGATGCAATGGTGTAAAGCAAGCCACCACTGGACTCTAGAGCAGTGGAGTGATGTGATCTCTGGAGTGATGAATCATGCTTCTTTGTCTGGCAATCTAATGGATGACTCTTGTTTTTCATGGGTTGGGCTTGGCCCCTTAGTTCCAGTGAAAGGAACTCTTAATGTTGCAGCATTCAAAGCCATTTTGGACAATTCCATGCTCCCAGCTTTGGGTATGTCCCCTTCCTGTTCAGACATGACTGCACACCAATGCACAAAACAAGGTCCATAAGGACATGGATGAGGGAGTCTGGTGTGGAGGAACTTGACTGGCCACAGAGCCTTAACCTCAACCCAATAGGGACCTCAACCTTTGGGATGAATTAGAGTAGAGACTGTGAGCCAGGCCTTCTCGTCCAACATCAGTGCCTGACCTCACAAATGCTCTCCTGGAAGAATGGTAAACAATCCCCATAAAAACATCCTAAACCTTGTGGACAGCCGTCCCAGAAAACCTGAAGCTGTTATAGGGTGGGCCAACTCTATATTAAAGCCTATGTATTAAGAATAATGTCATTGAAGATAATGTGTGTATAAAGGTAGGTGTCCCAATACTTTTGGCAATATCCTCCCGAGACCCAAGGAAAAAAGTGTCCTTCAGTTTTAAGTTAATTGTGATTTTCTATGTCTTTGCAAGAAATAAGCTTTTCAAATTTATTTTTCTTTTTAATTTCACAGCATGCCCTCTTTAGTATACAACAGGAATAAATATGTTTCCTTACATCAGTGAAAAGATTTATGCAAAAAAAAATGTCCACTACAATGGACGTAAATGAATGGGTGGGGTCTCAGGAGGTTATAGTGTATATAATGTCTTATTTTTAGGATACCTTGTCCCTGCTGGAAGACTTTTGCATCAATCTCGTCATCCTCAAGATAATCCTCAAGATAATCATTACTCATTTATGACTACAAATAGTCAGGATTATAGTATTGAACACTAAGGGAAAAAGGGAAAATCTTGTCCTTTTCCAGTCCATGAGAAATATATGTATATTGCCACAAATATCTGAAATGTTGGGAGAATGGCAATTTTGTGCTGATTAAGTGCTACATTTAAATAATGTAATAAAAAAAATCTTGTGGAAGCACATTAAAGTGTCACCTTTAATTCCCCATTCAAATGAATATATTTCCTTTGTCATGTATCAGACCATTCATGCTTAAATGATGGTATTCGTTTTTGGCAGATTAACACAGACCTGTCTTCCTTCCCTATAAATCTCATAATATTTTAAAATGTAAAACTATGGGGTTATTTTTATGATAACATTGTTATGAGGTTAAACTACAAATCGCAATAGTAGAGCAGCCAAAAAAATTCATGTTGGACTTAGCATTAATGTGTTCATATAATGAATCATGCATAACACTCTCAGCTGTTCACAATATACAGTATTTGGAAGGCAAGGCTTTCTGTAAGTCCTTGCAATGCTCCAATTTTCAGTCTGGCTCACAAATGAATACAGCCCATAAATAAAAATAGATAATGATGCCTTCATTCATCTGATACCTATTATAACAGATTTGATTTTCTTAAGTTGTGATGGTGTTTTAAAATAACCCTACAGGGATATAAACTCTACATGTAACCCTACAGGGATGTAAACTCCACATGTAACTCTACAGGGATGTAAACTCTACATGTAACCCTACAGGGATGTAAACTCTACAGCCTAGAGCTGAATAAATGCCAAAGTAGTTACTTTTTAAAATGAAATATTGGATGGATACATGCATGGAATGGACCAAACAATGGAAACGCTATAAGAAAAAGGATTTCAAATTTAAGGTAACTAAACTGTCAAGGTTTAATGTAAATGATCAGTATATATTAGCAACAAAAGAGGCTGGAAAATCATTAAGAGGCTAACAGAGTTCCAAAGAAACTACATAGTCAGGTATACTGTTACAAAAACTATAAAGGGAACATAATGACTTCAAAATAATGACAGCATTGGAGGGGAGAGGTGGATACTTACAGTAACTGGAAAATTGTTAAACACCACCAAAGTGCGTCCTAAAAATGGCCAGAGAAATGAATCAGCACCTCTGTATACTAGTCTCAACCACAATTGCATGCAAAACTGGAACTTGTGGCAGAACTGCTGTTAAGAAACATATCCAAGACCAACAAGTACAAAATTTGCAAACTTGTACAACTGAAAAAAGAAACATGGTTTGATGAGTTCTGTTCCACCCCTTTCAAAGTGAAGATTAAATCTAAATCTAAAGCAAAAATTCATGTTAGTCTATCGAGTATGGTTGGACTAAGCAGAGCTCAAAGTCAGAGACAGATTAAGACCAGGCAGAGTAGAGATTACACAGAGAACAGGCAAATATTTTTAAAAAATAAGCAGTGGAGAGTCTTGCTCATGGTCGCCAGGTTGTCAGACCATTATCTCAGTCATCCATCCTTCCATCATAAAAATGATTATTCAGAAGAGGCCGTTTCAGGACTGTAATTGGCTAAACGGGTATATAATTAGCTTTTGTTTTTCCACTTTTGTTTGGTTGACAAAATAAGAGTCGTGCTTTAAATAAAATAGTTTTTGGTTATAATTTTGGACATGAACGATTTGACTTTAACCCTTGAAAGATTCTAAAATTCTAAATTCCTCTTCAGATTTGACATATTTCTTTATTTAGTTTATTCTTACTGGCTTTCTTTTCTACGGCTTTTGTGCATGAAATGATTGTCCCTTCATGTAGACTGTGTGGCTGCTTCCAGTAAAATAGAGAGGGGGGTGTTTTTTTTGGTGTACTTACAAACAAAATTTGTTTACCAGTGGAACTCACAGGATTATTTAATCATGAAAGACTTCGATACGTCAGACAAAATCTATATACCATTTCTGAACTCCCAGGTCTAGATGAGATAAAAAGAAAAATCTATGCCTGAGAAGAACTGATGGGGTTGTGAAAGGAACATGTGGTCTCTCCCTTTGGTATTATGTACTATCCTAATAGGAGTGCTAATTTTCAAAGTTAATGTCAATTTTGCTGGTAATTTTATTTCTATTACAGTTACAATTCCCTCCCATTAACAATAATTGGACTGAAAGTAAAAAGGCATTTGACTACAGAGTAGTTGTGAAAACACAGTTCTGCATAAGGTTAACGAGAGATGATGTCTTGCATATCATCCTGTATAATATTTTAAATTACAGTAAAACCTTGGATTGTGAGCAAGATTTGTTCCGGAAACATGCTCGTAATCCAAGGCACTCGTAAAGCAAATTTTCCCATTAGAGATAATGGAGACTCAGATGATTCATTCCACAACCCAAAAATATTCATAGAAAAATGATACAGGATAGATTCCAGTCAGGCTTTCGCCCAGGACACAGTACTGAAACGGCCTTAACTAAAGTCATAAATGACATATCGATGGCAACTGACGCCGACCGTGTGACTGTTCTACTGCTCTTGGACCATCTTACCCTATTACACAGACTTAAATTCGATGTTGGG
The DNA here is from genome assembly GCA_019775915.2 of Cyphomyrus plagiostoma. Lineage (NCBI taxonomy): Eukaryota > Metazoa > Chordata > Actinopteri > Osteoglossiformes > Mormyridae > Cyphomyrus > Cyphomyrus plagiostoma. Next base: position 8,604,414 of record JABFEA020000110.1, on the reverse strand, counting down.
TTACGTGGAACGGTATTGGAGTGGTTTAAATCATATCTGACTAATCGTTATCAATATATACAAGTGTTAAATACGTGCACTCCATCGTCTATGGCACCAGTTAAATATGGTGTACCACAGGGATCAGTTCTGGGCCCT
>JABFEA020000110.1:8581054-8604176 GCA_019775915.2 Cyphomyrus plagiostoma | reverse complement strand
CCCATGTAAAGCGCCCTGGGACAACTCTGTTGTGAAGGGCGCTATATAAAAATAAACTGAATTGAACTGAATTGAATATTGACAATTGTATATGACAATACAAAATATAAAGTAAAAATGCTTAAAACAAATTAACCTGCATTTTACCTTTGAAGATAATCATCAATGGATGAGGAAGACAAGAGAGAGGACAAGAGAAGGGTTATTTTGTAGGATGAGAGAAGAACCATTGGCTCAGTTGTGATCACGTGACGTTCGGCAGACAAAGCGTATATGTAATACTCATATTGCGAGACATCGCTTGTTTATCAAGTTAAAATTTATTTTAAAATTTTGCTGGTCTTGCAAAATACTCGTAAACCAAGTTACTCGTAGTCCGATGTTTGACTGTATTTTCTAATGTAATAGGAGGGTACCTGTATATAAGTATAGGTACACTACAATTCAACACCACAATTACAGTTGTGACACAAAATTTTTGTATACTTACAAGCCTCTGTGCAGTTTCCTGTGTTCCAGGAGAGATCAGTGCAAGCGAAGAAAAGCTATGTGATTTTATTATTTTTTACGAATGAGAGGATGTTCTGGCATTTGATAACTCGATTCAGACCCCTAATGTTAAGGGAAGCTACTTTAAGAGCCTCATCTCTATCTTTCCTAAAAGGGTAGCAGAGGAATGCCGGTGTCTTGCAGACAAATAAATGAGTATATAAGACAAATGAATCACTAATAGCTCTAGGACACAATGCATTCTGAAACAATACCAATACAGAGAGAAAAGTGGGAGCAATAACACATTGCCACACCACATTCATCCCTAAATGATAGAATTTCAAATAAGCCCTTCCCACCAGCCCAGTGGCGCTAACCCGAACTGACCACCTCTCAACTTTCTGAACAATGCAAAGGAACGTTCCAAACTGATGCGTGTTGCATATAGTATGGTGAGAAACACACTTTTTTGTTTTATTCTCCATTGGTTTAGGTTGACAATCTCACATGTATTTTTGTGACCCACAAGGCTGGGGAGTCAAGTTTCAGAACTAATTGTTCTTATGCTTTGTATCCAGATGTGAATTTCAGTGTCCTCTGTACCACCAGGCAGTGAGAACAATCACTTTAATCAACATGTGCCTTATCTTTACAGCATTGTCTATCACGATTGACATTTTATTTCCGGCTTAAAAGATTTGTGTTATGTTATGTTCATGATATGAATTTCTTATCCAGCACTGCACTGTTGTTTTATTGGTTATGATCAAAATACATGTCCGCCTTTGTTAATGTCATTTCCTGAACTAAAAGGAGATTATGCATTTATTTTCGGCTGGGGGTGTTCAGGTAAGGATGTGTCTCCTGTGGGCACCAATATGTTAAGATGTTGCTAGCATCTATTTTGGGATGGACAGTGAGCCTTTGCACAAGGACCACACAGGCTGTCTAGCTCTGGTTAAAGTCATGTAGGAAAAGCGGTGGATAAGGGGAAGTATCACAAAGTGGAACTTTAGACACAAGAGGATGGCACTTTTGTGTGGAATTATGGAAAATTCTTTGCAGGCTTTCAGAAAGAGAAATTAAGAGTTCCTATGCATGCACAAGGACTGAAAACACCATCTTTACAAAGCTCTGACACTCATTTCAAATTACATCCATCCAAAATCCTTATGTGTGTGTGAGTGTGTGTTGGGGGGGGTTAGGTTTAAATTACATTGTGGGGACCAAATGTACACAGCCTAACTGTCTTCCTCCTCCAGTGCTTAGTGTTTCAGTGCGTGCCCTGTGATGGACGGGGTGTCCTTTGCTCTGGGCATTCTAACCTTTTGAAAAATTAAAAAAACAAAATCAATGTATCCTTATGACAAATGCAATGAATACATTTGAAACAATAGACAACCAGTGTTTCCTAATCAGTCAGGCTAGACCTTTACCAGTAGCCCAGTCACTGTTAAGTTACTATTTGGCCCAAATAAAAATAATATAGTGGGAGAAATTCTGCAGAAAGTTTTTCACTTAAAGCTGTAATTGAAATTAACTCGGTAAGTTTTTTTGAGAAAACAAATAAGAAGCTTTATGATCAATAGTTAGTAAATAAAAAGCACTCAGTACGACGCAAATGTTACTGGCACTGTAATCCCGTACCCCCTGCCCATGTAATTTTTCTCAATTGCTTAATTTTAATGTTACGTTGCTCAAAATCCATCTGTCTGCTAACGACAGACTATGTATTTTCATCAGTGTCATACCTAATATTATTCTCTGCCATATAGCGTAGGAAGAGTCTCACTCCATGACGGAGCTATCCTTTGCTGTAACTGACACCCAGTTTACATTCATAGCTTCCAAAGGCACATGAATATTATAACACTTTATATTTTCCGGAACCAGATGGTATAAATTAGCAGCTGCAATTTGAAAAAAAACTGCCAGGCAAATAAATGGTGGCAAACCTGTGGCGATTTGGTGCCACTTTCTTCTTTGTTACTGACAAGCAATGATTTGTAGTGAGCTGAATAGCCAGTGCCCTTGTTTCGACAGAATATTTCAGTTGTGTATCAGGCTATCTGCCCCTTCCTTTTTTGGCTATATTCTTGCTTTTTTTCATGTTTTTGTACTGGTACTCAAAACCAGACTTTGTGAATGTTTTGGTGTTGACTAAAAATTGAGCTAGTAGAAATTACATCTGTGAGGTAGATTCGATGTTTGGAAAAAATGTGCTCTTTTAAGGCGATTTACTTAACTGATCCTTGTGTCAGATATGTTAATTTGTAAGTATTTTGCAAGTATTTTTGATTATGGGAAAAGTGACATAAAAACAGTCCTTTGCAACACATGTTGGCCAAGGTAGGTCTATGAACAACAGAGCTACATACAGCTCTGGAAAACTTAATAGGCCACTCTATATTTAAAAAAAAAAAAACCTGCATTTTTAAATTCTGGTTTAATCCTGGTTCTGCTGACAGGCTACGCTGAGCAGCAGGATGCTACCAGGTTTCAAATTTCTAAGACAGCAGTACATAAGAAGAAGGTGAAGCAGGAGACACTGGGTAGAAGCAGCTTTCTAATGGGAGAGATGACCGTTAACTTCTCTGACAGTTTCCCATAAATCAGAAGATGACCTCAAGTGATTGGGGTGCATTAAGTGCAGGTGTGAAGTACAATGCTATGTGTGTGTGTTTGTGTATGTTTGTATGTATTTATGTGTGTGTGTGTGTGTGTGTGTGTGTATATATATAAATTCAGTATTAGCAGATATTAGCATTTTGTGTGTGTGTGTGTGTGTGTGTGTGTGTATGTGTGTGCGTGCATCCATAAATTGAGAAATGGTTGAAACAAAAAAAAAATTGTGCTGTGGTTTCTTGATTATTCCCAGAGCAGAATACAAGCTGCTTGTGTGCTTTGTATCTGCTAATACTGAAATGAAATGCATCACGATATGCATTTCATGATAACTATCATGTATCAGATGAAGGGCAGAATTTCAATTTAATTTAGAATAATAACAGAGGAAACACCAGCGCCCATACTACATGCTTTGTGTGACGGGGCTGGGGTGTGGGTACCCTTGCAGGGGGAGAAGAATCAAGTTCCTTATTCCAGATACAAGGCTGGGTGAGGTTTGTCTCCAGAACACACAACTAGATCAGCTACACCCTACTGCAGCCCTTTGTGTTTCTAATGTGCTAATACCTGTCTGTCTTTTCTTTTGTCGTCTGCATGTCTTTTGTGAAATATCTCCACCCTTATCTGTATATCATATGTCTATCCCTGTATGTCATACCCCTATCTCATGGTTCTATTGTCTGCCCCACTAGGTTTACTATTATATTTGGAAAAAAGTGTGCTAAATCTTACCAATATTGGCTTAGTGGACTAATGACCACTAGAGGCCGCTGGATGGAAGGATGATACCATTAGCAGGCAGAACCAGCATCTGGTATGTGAATGTTAAAATATGCAAAACTCTTCCCACTGCAACCTGTAACCTCCTTTATCTTAATGCCTGCTGTGTCCTTTATCAATGACACTGATCCCCTGTGGACTGAGATGGTGTTAGTTATGTCCCTCCTTGAGGACTGGCATGGTTGAACCAAGATGCAAAAATATTTTCCTGGCCTGAGGCTGCATGAGGGGAATCCTCATTTTGACATTCCATGGACAAGGGCATTAAATCAGCCGATGATCTTTTCCTGAGTGACTTCTGCACCCCGGTGCATCACATCAATACATGCATATAGCTTAGAACAGACAGGACACCTACTGTTTTTATTGTGCGGATCCATTTCACCACCTTATCACTCTCAGCACTGGAAAATGGACCAAAACTCCCAGGAATTGATGGTGCATTTCTTTCGGAGCAGGGGACTGGTCCCCTGGGAGACCCTACATTCCTGGTCACCCTGCGGGGATCCCTCCTTGTTCCCCCATAGCTCTGTGAAGTACCAAAAAAAAAGGAAAAAAATCTCAATGGCTCCTGTAATGCAGTGTTGTCTGTACCCTCCATCACTGACAGAAATCATTATGACACAAAGTTATAAGCAGGAGACACCATTAAACTAATGAACAGTGGAAAAGGAAACATAATGACTGATTAGTCAGACATCACAATGCTTGTAGTTTTATTAGTCTCTTATTAGATAAGGCCCCATAAGAAGGTAATGGTACAATGTGTGTACCCTGCTTATTTCTCGTTTTATATTAATTTAACCCATACATGGTGGGGCCTTGTGCTGCTTATAAAATCTACCGTTCATGCTAACCCACTTTGACAGAAATCATCAGTCGGTGGTCAGAAAATTTTAGGTTTGTTTTTTGAAGCTGGTGACTTTCTTGATTGACGTTCTTATACTGTCCCTAAGCAGAGAACATGCAGGATCACTGAACCTCGATGTAAACCATTCACAGTATCCCTTCTCCACTGTCTTTCACTTTTCATGATGAGGACTTTACAGCTCGCCATAACACATCAGTACAAACCTGCCGGTAGAATGCTGGCCAAAGACAGGTCAAGTGCTTTTATTGCATGTTGGGCTTGAGGATTGTCAGGTACGAGGTTTCTGTCTGTGTTACTGGCTGCAGAGGCACCTGCAGACGCTTTTGGATTGGGGCGGCCATTGTGGTCCAGTTATATTTTTGGGGATGGCAATGGGGGCAGCTACATAAATCCTAGGGGGGGTCATACCCCCTTAGATTCTCCCTGATTGGCTGAAGCAGCCTGGCACTCAAACCTGTAAAATGAATGCATTACAATAATGTATAAATGACTGAGAGTGCAGAGAAACATCCAAAGTGTCTGTCATCTTATTTCTTTTCAGTTTATACCTGTTAATACCAAGGACAAAGACCAGGGAAAGGGCTTGGCTCTGCGGGGACGAGGCATAGTTTGGCTGACAAGCCCTATTCACCTGCAGTCAGTCATCCATCGCATAAAGTGTTCTCTCTTGCCTGGTCCCCGATCACATATTAAGCCCTTGTGCCACAACAACTCAGGCCCTTCCTCAAGCCCAGCATCAGTCTTGATTTCCTTGCCTGTTCCTACTCAGGTTTTATTTTAGTTTCACCCCTCTGCTGCCCTGAATAAAATCACTGTTTCCCTGTGTCACATGCAACTGTTTGCCTTTTTAACAGCACCAAGTCATAAAGGATAATTGCTTTCTATCTAAGCTGAGACTTTTGAAATGTATAACTAAACAATATATACATTTAAATAAGCCAGAGTTGATAGAAATGCAGAAGCTGACTTCCCTCAGTGTCTGAAAGCAAATATGCTAGCTTTTCATAAGCATATCTGTAGTTAAACTACAAAGAACTTTTAAATGATTCTAGATGTTTTTCAGTTTCCTATCTCTCTGCTCCTGATGGTGGGCAGTCTCTTGCCTGACACCCAGCCTGGCTACACATCTGCCGTCCTCCTATGCTTGCTGCCGGACTGCACCACTCCTCCATCCCGCTGAAAGAAGCAGCTACTTCACCTGCCTGTCCTGACATCACCTAGACCCACCGCATTTATTCCTAGACTATACACAATTTTACTTTGCAAACTGGGACTTTAATATTTGAACTTCCTCTGCTGCCCCCTGGAGGATGGCCCCCCCTTTGGGCCTTGTTAGGGTTAGGGCTTCCTCTGCTGCCCCCTGGAGGATGGGCTCCCCCTTTGGGTCTGGTTAGGGTTAGGGCTTCCTCTGCTGCCCCCTGGAGGATGGGCTCCCCCTTTGGGCCTTGTTAGGGATAGGGCTTCCTCTGCTGCCCCCTGGAGGATGGGCTCCCCCTTTGGGCCTTCTTTGGGTTAGGGCTTCCTCTGCTGCCCCCTGGAGGATGGGCTCCCCCTTTGGGTCTGGTTAGGGTTAGCACTTTCTCTGCTGCCCCCTGGAGAATGGGCTCCCCCTTTGAGTCTGGTTCCTCCCAAGGTTTCTTCCCTGTGGGCTTTGGGCAGGAACATTGCTAAGCTCTTTGAGACAATGTAACATTGAGAAAATTAGCTATTTAAATAAATTTGAATTAAATGTTTTTAAAAAACACATGTAAAGCTGTGGAGAATATGTTGCAGATACTTATACCTAAACTACAGTAAAATTATCTGTAATATACCTGAAGACAAGACCAGTTAGATAAGATTTAAAACGGAAAGAGATATGAGTGGAGAGAATGAGAAAGAGAACCTCTAAGAATGTAAAGTGATGTTATCCAATTACTTTGAGTGATCAAGATGTGACCAGCCACTGATACAGTTAATGAAGTAATTTTATTCTTCATAAAAGAAACATAGACATGACAATGCGTATTAAGCTGACACAACATTTGAATATCATATTGAATAGTCAACAACCAATATGAAAGAACCTACTGATCTGTACATGTACCAACCGAAGCAAGCAGAAATGGCTGAGATTTAATACAGCCGTAACAACTAGGCTGCTGGCTGCTGATTGACACATAATGATTGACGTGGCACTTAAAATTGTACTACAGGGTGTTGAATCTGAACATCTGTGGAATGTTTATTCAAGAGAACAAAAGGAGAGTGGAAAAGTGTGTATAAAATTTGCTCATGCGTGTTTAAATGCATGTGTGTGTGTGTGTGTGTGTGTGTGTGAGAGAGAGAGAGAGAGAGGGAAAGAGAGAGAGCTGGTGAGAGGAATGGTTTATCCCATTAGCAGATAAGACAGACTTTAGGGTGCTGACAGGCTAATCATGAATGTCTTCTAAACTGTTGTATGCAATGCAGCCTGATTCTGTGATAAAGCAAATTACTCTTTTTGTGCTTAACAGCTCTGATTCCTGTTTTAACCAGCTGCCCATGATTAGATACTGGGTCAGTCCAAATCAATAAATCTCCCTGAATCAATTAATCTCCCAACAGAGTCTAAATCTCCCCAATGTAGTTTTCTCAGAAGTGTGAATTTATAAAATAAAGAGGTGAAGCCTTCGCTGTGATTCTTTTTATTTGAAAGCTTAATCCTGTAGAGACACAGCCTAGCCTTTGCTTCTTGATGTATCTGATTTATCTCCACCTCCCCATAATACTTCTCTTTGCCACGATGGTTTTATTGCAATACTGGTGTGTCTCATTCTCCTCACTTATATTTTATGTGACAATTGGAGCCGTTGACAGCTGCGCTACGAGGACAAGTAAGTTTGGCTTTTGGCTGTCTGCCAAACTTGTCCACGGGCCTGAAAACAGCAACTCCATGTGATGGACTGTCCCATTATGACACTTTTCAAATTTGTCTCTACGCACTTATAAGCTCTCAAATGAGGACATAATTCTCTTTAAGTGCCTTTGTGTGTACTTTGTATACCCTCTTCAAGGTGGTTCTTGACAGCAATCATTTTCATGTGGTTAAAAGGAGAGACAGCATTATAGAAACATATTGAGCGGATCCCTGATACTCTGCTAATACTGGCATCTGACATGTCTTTGCATTTGAACATTTTACATCAGCTGATGATGAGGAATGACAAGCTCATGATTTTCAACTGACCAACAGTGTTCATGATTTACTCGTGGATGGCTGTAGCTGTTTTGGACTCCATCCTCCTCCTGCCATAGATGCTTTCCTGTGTGGTCCTTCAACCCCCCCAGTCTCGGCACTTTGACATTTGACATTGGAGAACCTCACTGCCCAGCCCCACCTTTCTGCATGAGTGGACGACTGATATGTGAAGCACTGTGCCACCTCCTTAAAAGCTGGTGTCCTTCTTTGAATGCATTGTCAGCAATCTACCTTTTATTCAAAAAGCCCTAAAAGGTTTTTTTTTTATCAGTAGCAGAACAGTGAAAGTCAAATCTCACTTGACCTCTTGACCTTGTATGCCTGACCAAGTTATTCAATGGAATCATTTCAAAAAGTACTGTGGTATATTGCGGGAAGGGAGTGTGTCATATAGGAAGAACGGGGCAACATGCAATGCGAGACTAAAAGTTTGCTCATCTAAAATGATTTAAAAGGTTAAAAAAAACAGAAAGAACTGAAGAAAAAACCTTCCAAATAGGCACAAAATAATAATACGTAAAGGGTACAAGTCAAGTCTGGGGTAGGTTAAATAATAAGCTAACATTTGATACTCATATTTGCAATGCTGAATGCAGAAGAAATGAGAGTAAAGATCTGAGTGACTCTGACAATGGGCAGATCATTATGGCCAGATGACTGGGTCAGGCTTGTGAGGTGCTCACAGGGAACCAGAGTGAGTACCTCCTGAGGGGGAAGAATGAACCGCGAAAAGGGTGCTGGGCAGCCAGGATTCGTCGATGTGGGATGTGAACGAAGACCACCACACCTAGGAGAAACCGACAGAAGGGCTGCTGTGGCACAGATGTCAGACATCCATGCACTGTGTGTTGACACTTTCTCCCCGTGATCTGCATACATGCACACTGTAATTGTCCCTGAATAAACCCAGTGACCCCATTAATCTAGCTGATCCCATTTATGTTCAATCAGGCACAGATGGGTTTCATTAACAGAGGTATGTGTTGGTGATCAATTGCTACGGCAGCACAAGTTCAACCAAAATAAACCCCATGCCATTGTTCTGTCTAGCACTTGTACAAAATAGATGAGTTAAGGTTTAATTATAAAGGGTTGTTTTATAAAACTGACTGAAATTATGATTAACCCAATGTAAATTACGAGTGAGGTGCATATTTATACACCACCATTGCTCACATTTTTAGAGTAACTGTTGCTTTGGTGTTTGTGACTGAGAAGGGTTACTGTCCTAATGCAGATTACTTGTGTGATGTAAGTCCTGCATGATGCTGTTCCTGATGCAGTCTTGGCTTAGGGGGTTGCCAGATGTCCAGTTCACTCTGCCTCTGCTGGCTGTTTCACCTCGTCTTTACATGGACAAACATGTCCAGTGCTGTCTAAAAAGGCATCAGATCCTCCACTACATAAGGTCAGCTCATTTTTCAATATCAGGGGGTCTAAATTGCCCCATGAAGATCAACATTAGTTTCCTTGTGATCGAAAAAGGTTCCTTTCATTCTTTGAACTCAGAATTGTTATGCATGTGCCTATGGATAGATTATATTGTTTAGTGGTGTATGGTCATCTCGATTGATCATCTTTCCTAATATTATGAAACTAAATTTCTGCCACTCGGTATGACTTTGAAAAAATTTTGGACAGAAATGATAAAATAACAAGATGATCAAACTAATGGATGTGTGTGCGTATGTGTGTGTGCGTGTGTGTGTGTGTAAAATATAAATAGCACTGCAATTAGGTTTTGTATACATATTGTTAAATATCTGATAGGGAGAAATATAACTGGAGTTTGAGGTTTATAAGGTAAGCTAGTTTACTCCAAATGAGTAGAAGTATTAGGAGCTAGGAGATTTTGAGATCTCTTATGGATTATCTGTGATTTCTGCACCTTTGTGAAAACGGGAGTTAGTGAGGATAAAAGGGAGGTGGGCTGATGTAGTCTTTTCTGCACACCCTTGACGCCCTTACACTTTTCAATATTTTGTTTTATACCACTGTATGTACTGAAACACCCGCACTGTTTGAAGATTTTTTCATATCATCAACAGAGTTCATCTGTCCTCCTAGGTAAAATATAGAGACCATAACAAATAGGTATGGAAGTTATTAGTATGTCTTGCATGAATCACTGCTGCAGTAATTGTCCTGTCCTTGCTTGTTGTTGACATTTGTGTACAGTATTTATCCATCCATCCATCCGACAGCTTGTCCTGCTCAGTGTTGCTGTGGCCTGCAGGGTATCCCAGGCAGTGTAGAGCATGGGGCTGGTGTACGTCCTGGGGTGTACTGTTTTATGAACCTGCGAAACCTGTTAAATCAGCAAATTAGTTGTATTTTGTTCCAGACTTTATAGAAAGCTCTTTCATGGCCAATTTAAAATGAAAAAAAAATGTGTTAACTATTATTGAGTTTATATAACTAGCTTATATTGTGTCCTTCCACAGAATAAAGTTCTGTAAATTATACACTAAAAATAATGGTTAGGCCATAGAAGCGAGAGCCATCTTGCCCTTTTTAGTAAAGTTTTAAAGCCAATGTATCCTGGCTAATAGAATCAGATTCAGCATTTTATTTAAGAAAAGAAGTTCTTTGTCATTCCATGAACAGAAAATGGCAAACAGTTAAATCTGTATCACCTGACACTGAGCACAAAGCCCCTTGTTTGGTAAATCAAGACTGTGTGTAGTGCCCGTGCATCTGTATTTTTTCAAATTAGCAACAATTGACTGGAGTTCAACTGTTTGCTTGTGATTGGCATTATCAATAATGGAGGACTTTGATGCCATTGTCTTAAAGAAAATGCTCCTTGGGATACTCCGTAAGTATGATGAAACAATTAGATGAATCAAGTTTGGAGTGCCTTCCTCAATTTCAGAACCTATTTAGCTTTAAATTAAGTAATTCAAATACATTTGCAACTAAAACTTCATAATAACCTGTCTTGCAGGAACAGAATTTACAGAATTTGCCATTACCTGTCTAATAACACCTTTCCATATCCCATTACTAAATCACTTTTCTTCTTCCCTTGATAGTCTGAAGAGATATATCAAGTCTCATTGTATCACAGCAGAATTCATCTCCCTCCAACTAAGACAATATTGTATCTTGCTGCATCTAATCTGCATCCAGATAATTAGAATTGGCACACAGCTAAAATTTTGGAAAAGAGACTTTCCTTTGTTGTCCACTAGTGGGAGACCACTCATAGACTACCATCCATCCATCCATTTTCCAAACCGCTTATCCTACTGGGTCGCGGGGTGTCCGGAAGCAACGGGCACGAGGCAGGGAACAACCCTGGATAGGGGGCCAGCCCATCGCAGGGCACATTCACACACCAACCACTCACACATGCACACCTACAGGCAATTTTGGCAACTTCAATCAGCCTCAGCATGTTTTCGGACTGTGGGGGGAAACCGGAGTACCCGGAGGAAACCCCACGACGACACGGGGAGAACATGCAAACTCCACACACATGAACCCAGGTCCCAGAGGTGTGAGGCAACAGTGCTAACCACTGCACCACCATGTCGCCCCCTCATAGACGACCATAAGTTCAAAATTAATCATCCATACTCCTTGTACATTGTTTTCCAAAAGTGGCACTTGATCATTCATTTAATGGATTAATAATATCAAGTAGGGCTGGACATTGTAAATGACATGTTGACTCATATAATATTTAAATGATAAGAAAATTAGATAGTTTTTGAACTGTCAATAAGGACAGTGCATGATAGCACACATCAGCCTATTACATCTCATAAAGAACTGCTATTCCAACCTATGAATGGTAGTCTTTTAAGAAAGCCAACCTATGGCTAACTAAAGCGGCACATGAAGCATGCCAATGTTTTGGTAATATACATAAGTTGTAAAAGAGATTGAGTGTTCTCTGTCAGGAAACAGACATCATCCATTTAAAAAGGATCTATAAAAGAGAGGAACAAGGTAAAAAATGTTGGTGGGGTGGCAGTATTTTTTGCAGCTTAAAATCCGACACACAACAAACTGGTATTGTGTACTGTAAACTCCACCAAAAACTTGTGCCAACTAACATTGGAAATACTGCAAACTAATTTCACAATTTGAAGCTTTGGGATTCATCATAATCTACAGTAGGCAAATGCTTACATTCCTAAAAATTTATAATTACGGATTCTACTTCCAATCTGAAGAAATATGGAACAAATTGCATCCATGTTAGTTTAAAATGGTACACAGCATTTTATTTTTCATTATGGGACAGGTGACAACTCTACCAGCAATGTCAAACCTGCCCCCTGGAACAAGCAGTAAGACTAACAGAGCAAAAAAACAAAGGACAAACCATAATGTCGGTATTTAATACTCTTACACCATATTACAAAAAAAATTGTGTATGATTCATTCAAGATTTCAGTGCGTAGTTCATTCAGCGTATTGTCTCTTTCATGCTCAGAATCTGATTAAGGTCAGTCCTAATTAAAGCAAAAAGAGAGCCTTTGAAGTAGAAAAAATACTGACTTCAATTATACCATGTTAATTATCAATATTTACTGATATTTTAAAATGTATTATATGATAAAATGCTTTGCCATTATTGCCCAGGGCAAATTGTAGTTTTTCCCAATATTGCTATTTCTGATTTTTTTCTACCTTTCAGTTTCTTCTTTGGTCACTGCAAACTTCTTTGTGGTAAACTTGCTTGTAAAAGCATTGTAGTAAATAAAAACTAATGGATTAATGTATACATCCTACTTACCCTACAGTCTCAGTACTAAACTTGCAGATGGAAACTATTCAGCCTTTCCTTTGTGTATAAGATCAGCCCTGCTAAAGCATTGAGCTTTAGTGTGAGTAGCTTATTTATGATAAACACAAGCTATAAATCTCTCTACATGAGTAGAACATGATGTACTAGCAAGGCTATACTTCATCCTCAGTAACCTTCACTGTTCCAAGCAAACACCAGACATTTTTTCTTCAAGATGCTAGATATTTTGTTTCAGACTTTACTTTCCTCTAGCCCGTCTACACAATGCATAATATGCAAATGTGTTCTAAACTGTCTTCTGGTAACTATAAGCATATCTTGAATACTTGCGTTTCAGTATAATACTTTTGGGATAACAGTATGACAATGAAGGTTCATGTCATAAATGTGAGATACTTATAGTTATAAAGATAGTCTGCTGTCATTTTACACCCATCGAAAGGCTGCCTACATTAATAAATATTCATGATTCCTGGATCCACTGCTCATTTTTAGCAGTAAAATGTGAGCTTATTTTGGTCTGGGTCATAATCACTTTGCTTTTTACAATTCCCCCAGATGTCATTTCAATGCTTTAGACAGAAATAAGCAGAGGATATAATAAAATAACGTTTGCACTGTTCTGAACTGCACCACAGATAATTGATTGGTCTGGAAATACAGATGGGGACTAGAGATGATGGCTGTAAACAGACAGAGACTGTCTCCAATTTCTCTCACCTGCCACCATCAGTGGCAGAAATAGCAGTAGCAATGTTTAGAAGATGTAGAAAAAGAGAAGAGAAGAGAAGAGACACAGGTTTTTGGCACGTTTGTCTTCCAGGAAGTAAAGTTTCCCTTCAATTACGCCATTAAAAAAATGATGAAGATGGGAGATGCTATTAGTAATTATCTTAACATTTTTACATTTTACCCATCCAGGTCTGATTGTAAAGTCATTTTTGTTAAGGAGTTTATGTACAGTTATGTAACTGTCTTGGACACAAGACAAAGCTTTGGCTGATGCAGTCATATAGGGCAGTGTGTTGGCTCTCGACAAAAACTGATTTGGGTTTTAGTTCTAGCCAGCCAGGAGGAAGGAAGCAGTGTATTTTTGTTGGTTTCCAGCCCCTATTTAGTTTTGGTTTAATATAAAGCCCCTTTCTTTCTTCATACAAGGTGGTATGAATTTTCCAGATACTCAAAAAGACTCCAATCAAAGAGCGATGCTCACTAATTGACGGAATTTATTCTGCATTGAGGTGGTAGAAGGTCCTTAGTCTATGGGGCCTCAACAAGAAATGTATGAATTATAGGTCATTTGGCTTGGCAGCAATCTGAAGGTGCATTTGCCTTCCCAACTGCCCTTGCTGCAGATCCCCATTGATGGTGCAATTGTTGTATTTTAACACTGTAACCATCCGTTTTAGTGAGCAGGCAAGCCGTCTCTAGGGGACAACTGGGGGGAGCTGGGGGTGTAGGAGAGTGTCACACAACATGGGGGCCCAAGTAATTTGGTGCTAGGCTCAGGAATTGTGTGTGGAATACCTCAAATAAAGCATTATATAATCCCAGTAATAGTGTAAAGATGTATTGATTAAGGCCTGCATGAAATACTTCCCATTGGGTCTGTAAAGTGGTGAAGCAGAGTTTAATGGAAAAAACTCAAAAAAATCTACCTGTTATTTTATTCACCATTTAAGGTGTACAAGCTGGAAGTAAAGCTATACGTTATATGTTTGGTTTTTGATGATCTAATGCACCGAATGCACACAATATAGGCATTCATCTAAATTCCACCTAGTTCTTAGAATATGGAAGAAAGCTAGAGTTCTCAGAGTAATGCTGCAATGACTCAAAGAAACCAGAGTTAAATTCAACAGTACTTATTCATACTTCGGTTTTCTTTTTACACACCTAGACAGACAGAAATTCTTGGCACATTACGCAGGCAGCTGTATGCACTGCTAATTCTGTCTTTTATTTCTGATGTCTCCAAACTTTATGTCCCTTTTATAGACCATCCTTTTCAGCTTAGGTACTACATTGCTTCCTCCCTTACTCTGTATGTATTATCAAAAACTACTTCAAGTAAATCTACAATTACACATAAAGTTACAGGTATTTCTCCTCGACAAAACACATGACAAAACATATGAACTAAAAAACCCTACAAGTGCACGAATGAACCATTTTGTGGTGAACTATCCAAACTCCTAGTGAATACCAGGGAATTAGTCTGTCCATAATAATAAGGATCATTCGCTTCTTAGCAAAGGCATTGTTTCTTAATACTTTTACAAATCCAGCATCGCTGGAGGTTTGTGAGGATGTGTGGAGCAGCTTGTTTCATACACATCTCCTGGGTTCAGGTGCCTCTCTATGCTCTGTTGGCTACACAGCTATTCTTTTTTCCTTGCCGTTGTTTCACCTTCACCCAGGCCCTGAGTGGCCAATCAGGCAACTCCGGAGAATTCTTGGTGGGTCTCTTAGCTGTTGTGCCAATCAGAGACAAATTAATATGACACGTTTAAAACTGAGCCGGTTGGAAACAAAATAATTTCACTAGAGAACTTTAAAATCCTACAACAATGCTTCAGAATGTTAGTGTGTTTTCTCTCTCTCTCTCTGTCTCTCTCTGTCTCTCTCTCTCTCACACACATACACATACACACACACACACACACACACACAGTAGCCCAATGCAGCCCTTTTTTTGCGCTAATGTGCCATTAGTGTGAATAGTAGCAGCAACCAAAAAGCTGTAATGTTCCAGAGTGTAACAGAGTGGCTGATCTGTCCTGAAATCATAAAGCTGAAAGGTTTTCAAACACAGTATGCATTATATAATGTTGGATAAACAGACATAGTTTATTGGTGACTTAATTTGTGTTCATTGAAGTTTCCACTTTTTAAACAACTGTATAAAGTAATGTTATATAAATCAACTCAGGTGAAAAAAATGCATGTTTTCAGGGTTGCCAAACCTCAAATATCTGGCATTACACTCACACTTTCAGACTAACGCAGTAAGTCTAAATTATTCCATTATAAATGTTATGAGGCACGGAACGAGAAGTCAAGTGAACACAGGGTGTAATTAGGAAACCACGCTCAGTTACATACAACCACTACACAACGTTAATAGCCGGACTCCTAAAGGTACACAGACACAGATTTTAATACACAGAACTAATGAAACACAACTAGAAACAGCTGATGACATGGGGATTCCACACGAGGTAGCGAGGGGGTGTGGCACACAGGAGGATCAGCACGAGCTGGTCTACTTAAATATATATCGCACTACATAATTTGACATTATAATCTTCCGGACCTTTGCTTCAAGAAATTTTCTATAACTGGACCTTTTTAAATTTTAGTTGAATACCCTTGCCCTTACCCCTAACCAGCCCTAAACTTAACCATAAATAACCAAACAAAATACGAGACTTTGGAATTTTTAGCTTTTGATCGCACTCACAGATCTTTGTGGGGACCTGAAAAATGGTCCCCACAATGTCAAAATAACAGGTTTTTTATCACATTGTGGGGGACATTTCGCCACGATTGCTCTCCATAGAGAAATGACGCACCATTCCAGAGGAGCCACAACTAATTGCTTGCTATTGCTAATCACTGGAAGTTTCTCAAATTATGAATGTTAGAAAGAGACCGCGCAGGCAAGGCTGAAAAAAATCAGACTGCTTGATCAGTTCAATATGCTATTTATTACTTATTTTCTTCTTGAAATGTCAGCATTAAATTTATCGAGAAAATTAGTCTTGTGGCATCATTTATCAAAGTTTCCCCAGGACAGAGACAAAATGGGCTGTTCTTGGACATAAAACTCTTGGGGCTGAAAATTAGTCCCACTCCATGCCAGCCTTTACCCGCAGGATGTGAAATATCAAATTCAACCAGCTATATTTCAGCTAGTGTGGTGCTAGATGTAGTCCAGGGTGTATTCCAGTAGAGTGGTCCTGGGCCCACCCAGAACTCAGAGCCATTCGATCCATTCGGTGTTCATAGCGAGTGATACAATTCAATATAACGACTGTGTCAAGAAGAGAGTTAGTGAGGTCAGACACAGATGTTGGACGTGAAGGCCTGGTTCACAATCTCCATTCTAGTTCATCCCAAAGGTGTTTGATGGGGTTAAGGTAAAGGTTCTGTGCAAGCAGGTCAAGTTCTTCCACAGCAAACACACCCAACCAATATCTTTATGGATCTTGTTTCGTGCAATGGGACACAGTTATGCTGGAACTGAAAGGGGCCCAAACTGTTCACACAAAGTTAGGAGCATAAAATTGTCCAAAATGTCTTGATATACATACCAACACAGTTTGGACAATTCTATGCTTCCAACTTTTTGCCTCACCTCATAAATGCTCTTCTGGATAAATGGGCAAAAATGCCCACAAACACACAGAATCTTGTGGAACGCCTTCTCAGAAGAGTGGCAGCTGTTATACATAGCTGCAAAGGGGGGACCAGCTCTATATTGATGCCTATGGATTTAGAATGGGATGTCATAAAAATTTCTGTATGTTTAGTGGGCAGGTGTCCCAAAACTTTTGTCTACCTAGTGTAGGTTTTTCTTTACTTTTGTTCACTTGGTCTCAGTAATGCCGCAAGTCATTTCAAAACTGATTTAAAAAATATATGTTGAGTCTGTAATGTGATTTTGGCACCTAGTAAATTGTTATAGGAATGGCAAACCAGATTTTATGCCCCCTCCTCCCCCCCCCATGCTATTATTTCTCACAACACTATTGATCCTAGTGACTCCCAAATGAGTGCTATACAGATGTGTTAGGACTCGCTTTGTCTTTGTGGAAAAATGACTCTGGAACACCATAGCTGGAGTCCATCCCAAAATGTAATTTCAGTCTTCCTGGAATAGAAAGGTTTCCCAATCACCAAATTGCAGATAGTATATGCTGGTAAACTTCATATAAGTCATATTTTCTATTTGTTGCTATCTGATTTTGAACAGTAATGAATGATGAGGTATCTAGGAAGTCAACATACTTCCAGAGCCATTACCCATGTCTGACTGGCAGAGGTAGACGACTGATATCATCAGCATTGGAAATATTGCTAGAGTGCTATATGAATGTTTACTCATAAGGTGAGAAAATCAGCATCCACCATTGGATTCTGCCTGAGTATATTGATAGAACAACCTAGAATTCATCGAAGAGACCACCCAGGGGTTTGTGGTCTGTGAAATACCATCCATGTAAATACTGGGGAAGCTTCTTCATTCCATATGCAATTACTAGGCCTTCCTTTATCAGGTGAGCTTCAGCTTTCTCAGCTTCACTCAATAAAAGCGTACCCAATGGGCTTTTCACTATCTTGTATTAGGTGAGATAACATGGCTGTAATTCCATATAGGCATGTAGTACTATGGCCTCAGATTGGAGAAGGTTCTGTTTTTGTTCCCTGTTTGGCATCAATAGGATTTTTTGCTGGATATAATGTAGGGGCAATGGGAATATGGATAGAATGGGCAGGAGGCAGTAATAAATCACACTAAGGAAGGACTTGAGCTCTAAGACATTTCATGGGGCTTTGACTTCTTCAATGACCTTTATTTTGTCTTTGACACACTGAAGGTCTAAGTCTGTCACTTGTGGAGTCTGGAAATCATTTTCATCGTTCATTAAGCGAATCCCAGCTTCCTCAAATCTTTCCTAATTTCTCCATGGTTTCCAAGGGCTCTGAAGTCTTCTCAGTGATTAGAACATTGTTGAGATATACCCTTAAGCCTGAAATGCCCTTCAGCAAATTTCCCATAATCTGATAGCACGAGTTGGCTCATTAAAAAGTAGTTGTGTATCCTTATATAGACCTACATGTATAGTAAGAGTTAAGTACTCTCTAGAGTTTTTGTATAGCTAAATCTGTTGATATGACTCATGTCAAGCTTTGACTACAATTTCCCTCTTGCCAGATTAATAAACAGATCATCAATTTTTGGAATAGGGTATTTGTCCTTTGCACCCATAGCTTCTGGGATGGGGTCGGGACCACTGCACTGCCATGGGTTGGCGCCTCATAATGAATTGTTCCCTGCGTCATTGCTGTAGCTTCTGGGATAGGCTCTGAATAAGACAAGCAGGTACAAACAATGGATGTATGGGTGGATGCATGGGTGGATGGATGGATGGATGGATGGAAGGACAGATGGTATTTGTGCGGCTTAGCAGCACTACTCATGGTAAGGAGCTACATGTGCTACCCATTCAAGAAACTGCCAGCGTTTCTGCATGCCCTTTCTAGTCTTCTATTTCTTCCAGATTCCAGCCACAATACAGCATTTGTCAAAACAAAAAAAGTGTAAAATAAAAACACCTAAACTAGCGTGAAATTAATATCTGATTATATCTTATTTTATATTATATTATTATATTGCGCTTACAAAAAGAAGAAAAACAAATTCTTTATTCTTTTGGTTAATTACTTTCCATCCTGTGATCTGTGTTTCTCTCCAATAAATTAATGGCTGAATAGTTATTCATGCTATAATTAAAATCTGTTATATACAGAATTAAAAGGTATCATATATTTACATTTTTATTTATTTGTGGGGAATTATCAAAACATGATGCCAGATGTAATCAAGAATTTTCATTAACCAAAATAAAATTCATATTCTAATGTAGTAGTAATAGTTTGTAAGGTTGCATCCACTCGACTCAACTTGTTTTGATTTCCTCTAATTCCCAGGTGGCTGATTCAAAATCTGTTACCCAGTTTTAAATCATTGCCAGATGTTTAAGGTTCAACAAATATGTACATATGGTAATGATATTCAGTAAAATAATGTGTGTGAAGTTAACTGATTTATTTGATTATGTGTACTGCTTGAAAACCCTGGAAAAAGATCATGAGGAAATCTGATTAAACTTTATAAGGTGCATTATGGATCATTTTTTAAATAAATGGATCTAATGAAATGTGGATTATTGTGTTTCCAGCTGTCCCTGAGGTCAGAAGCGTGAAAACTATTTCAACTTGATTATCATGCACTTCGTTGCCTAATGTCTCAGTTGCTACACTGCCAAATTAGGTAACATTAGGCAGATTCAAGTAATATAATAAGCCATATTAACAGATGTATCAAGTGGCAGAAGGTTATTAATATTAAAATGCATGTTTTTCGTGGGTATATTCAGGGACAGACTTACCATGAGGCAAAGGAAATAACATGATCATATAAATTACAGCAACATGTCTATTATTTGCACTTTTAGCGACAGTTTTAGGAGAGACAAAGTTGCCCCCCATCCCAGCGGTAATGGGCTATTCCTGCTTTGAAGTGCTTCCCAGCTTTCGTTCACACTGGAGTCTAGTTATAGGCTACTAGTTGTTTTACTGCCAAGCGAACAAAGCAAAGACAAACATTACATATCCCATGTTATTAATACTATTCCACTCCAGTGGATAAATTGTTAACAGACAAGAAGAGAACACAGTTAAATAAACATGTTAAAAGAATTCGAGACTAACCTTGGTAAATGAGGGAATGGTTACACATCTTAAATTTGACCAATTGATCTACCAGAACAATACCCCACAATGTGTTGTGCACATGTTGCAGCGGTTGTTTGGGAGTATAGAATATTGGATTATATCTCTAGGTGTGTGGAGTTTAAGTCAAGGGAGGTAATGTTATATTTATATAATTCCTTGGTAAGACCCCACCATGAATATTATATGTAGGTTTGGTCACCATACCTTAAAAAGGACCTTGCTGCCTTGGAAAAGGTTCAACATAAGGCTACGAGAATGATTCCTGGTCTTAGAGGAATGTCTTATGAGGAGAAGTTAGCTGAGCTGAATCTGTTCAGCCTCGAGCAAATGAGAGTAAGGGGGGACATGATCCAGGTATATAAGATTCTAACAGGTCTGGATGCTGTTCAACCAAATAGTTAATTCAATGTCAGTTGAAAAACAAGAACTCATGGCCATAGATGGAAACTAGCAGGAGAATGTTTTAAAATGAATTTGAGGAAGCACTTCTTTACACAGCATGTAGTTAGAGCATGGAATAGTCTTCCTGCTAGTGCAGTGCAAGCTAAAACCATTGGTTCCTTTAAATCAGAGCTAGATGAAATTTTAACAACTCTGAGCTATTAGTTAAGTTCTCCCCAAACGAGCTTGATGGGCCGAATGGCCTCCTCTCGTTTGTAAATTTCTTATGTTCTTATAAAGTCTCTTTTCGCTTCAAAAAATAGCTCAAGTGGCCCAATTAGGGGGCCCCCTACCCATATCAGCCTTGGGCCCCCAGAGAAGTTAGTCTGCTCCTGGGTATATTTCACTCTGAATCAGCTTTTGTAAATTTTGATTTTGCGTGGTGCCATTACTGAATTGGTCAGTATACGCTTTATGTTTATCGCAAACCGAAA
The DNA here is from genome assembly GCA_019775915.2 of Cyphomyrus plagiostoma. Classification (NCBI taxonomy): domain Eukaryota; kingdom Metazoa; phylum Chordata; class Actinopteri; order Osteoglossiformes; family Mormyridae; genus Cyphomyrus; species Cyphomyrus plagiostoma. The sequence goes on along the minus strand of JABFEA020000110.1, from coordinate 8,583,024 downwards.
GGCTTTTCTCATATTACTTGAACACATGATAGCAACTGTTGTTATGGTTTCAACTGATCCAGCTGTCTGTTATTGAGGTAATTGCTTCAGATGTTCCCACCTCGGTATATGCTGAATGTCAACACTCACTCACTATACCTCAGTACACTCTAGAAAGCAAAAATGTAACGTTTTGACAACATTGTTAAAATCACCATAACGTTTTTCACTTCATGGCAGTATAATGGCATTGGATGGATTTGAACATCATGCTAGTGACGGTAAGTGCCTTTATCCCTCCACACACAGAGAAATTTGCAGTAAACTATAAAATAACATTGCCTGTGGTTTCTGCCTATTCCTTTATTGGTGTATAACAGAATGGAGCCAGACCACCCCACCCCTCCAAAAAAAAGGGGGGGCGGGTGCTGGGTTTCTAACCATCAAAGGTGGAGGTAAGATAAGCAATTCCTCTTTGTAAGCGTTAATGGTTTTATGAATAGCTGGTAGCGTTTTCTGTGCTTTATGTCAAAGACAAAAAAACATAATTTCTTTGTGCTAAAGAAAGTAAGATGACCCAGGACTGCCAATGAATATAAAATTAAAACATCAGTAATATAATATAAAATTAAAAGCTGAATTATCTTAACTCCTGCTGGAAAAGGGGGCTATTCAGTGAGCTGGAGGAGTACTATGAACTTTGAATGAATTTTTTTCATTCCTGCCTGTACAAAGGGAAAGGAAGCACATGTTACCTTGACATTTGCTACATGTCTGGTATATTTATGACTTCAGTGGAAGTCACCAAAGCGAAGGCATCATCAGAGATCCTTTGAAATAGGGGCGTATAACGGAATCAATGGATAAATCCTGCAATTTTAGCAATCGTGGGGGAAAGCATACAGTCCTACCTTAGCATGTCTTAATGTGCTACAGCACTTCTGATTCACCAACAAAATGCTACAAGTCTTTTGATATTCAGTTAGAAATTAATACATCCTGTACAACAGCTTGCTGTGTCTTAAAATTACTGGGCCCCCGCTGGTGTTTAAATATTCAAAGAATCCCGTCGGCATTTACATGTCATCTCAGGCCTCCCACCCGCAATCAAAATCTCAGTTTCTCTTATCTCTGTCTGCATCTGCCCCCCATTGTGCCAAATGGTAGTGTCTCTGTGCAAGATGGACTCTCGGAGCTGATCACCCTAACCCCCCTGGAAGTACCCCCTCTCTCCCTCCCCTGATGATTACTTCACATCTTCGTCCTCACACTTGCAAATGCAATTCTGGGGATGGCTACAAGATGGAGAATCTTCTTTTTGGCCCAATTTGACAGGCCTATTTGACTTATCTGTGCTGCTTTCCCGATCCTTATCAGCACTCAAAAAAACATGCAGCATGTGACAGGGAAGACAAACTTCCTGCTTGGGGATTGACTGTGGGGAAAGGACAATGCAAATTTGATGGAGCTCAACGTTAAATTATGACAGAGAGTTTTCTTTTTATGTCTTCTTAAATATTTGAGTGTATGCATGACGTGCATTATGTGATCTGAGACAGAGGCCCTACTCTATGCCTTTTTCTAAGCTAGAATGGCCAGCGGTCTAGAGAAGAAGGCCAGTGTTTGAAAAGCAGCACTGACTTCTGGCCACTGACCAGGTTGGGAGTTTTCCGGATTCAGAGACTCTCTCTTAGTCGCTACAGGATGGAGGTTGTGTATGGAATGTGTGAAAAGCGATGCTGCAAGATGTCTGTCGACCATAAGGGGGTGTAAGTGTTCAGCAAGCATTAACTGGTAGGCAAGTGGAGCCTGTGAGCTCCTGAGTATTGCTAGAGAGAAGCTGATGGGCTGTTCTGGTGCAGAGACACATCCAATGCAGTTAGAACCTGCTTTGAAAACAGTGGGAGACTCGGAGGCGCGCGGGGGGGGGGGGGGGGGGGGGGGGGGGGGGGGGGGGGGGGGGGGGGGGGGGGGGGGGGGGGGGGGGGGGG
>JABFEA020000110.1:8562173-8575184 GCA_019775915.2 Cyphomyrus plagiostoma | reverse complement strand
TGAGCAACTCCAGAGTGGAAGAGGGTCCAACCCCCTTCGAGGAGACTGGTTCCAGAGCCCAGGCCATGCGTCGAGGTCAGCCCGACCAGGATCACTGTTAATAGGCATATTTTCAGAGAGGGGGGAGAGAGGGAAAACAGTTCACATTTTAAAATAGTGGTTGATTGCACTTCAGGAAAACTAAAGATTGGAATGTCTTATAGCCTGTGATGCTGGATCTAACGTTTAACTAGCACTACAATTATTTTGCGCGTATAATGCATATTTTGACTGGATGAACGTAATGAACACAAAATGCATATATATTATTGATTGGTTGCATTTGAAGGGCGTGAAAGGAGAAATAATAAAAATGTTGCATTATCGAATGTTACGTTGTGTGTCATGGATACTTTTCGCTCCAAATCTCTCAGCCACTGTGTCGATCTGAGACAGAAAAACCAAGACAGCGAGACCAAGACAAGACGACCGCAGGATCCGATACTAAGACAAGACCAAAACCAGAGACCATGGAGACTGTGACAAGACTAAGACCACGTAAAAGTGGTCTCGAGACATCCAACTCTAGGGTCAGGGGGTCTATCCTGGAAACTAGCGGCACAAAGCAGGAAGTAACCCAGGATTAGGGCACCAACCCATTTCAGGACAAACATGTATAGGAACTGTAACAAGGGGAAATCCAAAAAAATGAAATAATTAAACAAATCTATGACTGTGCTTATTTGCATGAAATAAATTAGCAAATAGTGCAGTAATCATAAATTATGAGATCAGACATTTGTCATGCTGGGAAGATTGTAGTCTCATTTTTTAGTTCAGTTCTCCAAGCTTGCCTAGGATTTACATACCAGGACTACATCAGCGGGTATTAATGCCTTTATATTTCATTTACGTTTATTCAGCAGTTTCAGTCCTTGAAGCAATTCCATCCTTCTAAGCACTTATCCTGGTTAGGGTCACAGGGCAGACAACAGCCTGTCCTGCCATCACAGGAGACAAGGCTGCAGCAGACTCTGGATTAGGTTCCAGTTTATCACATGACACCTGCACACATAGTCTGTGGGCAATTAGGAGACACCGGTTAACCTGACTGAATATGTTTGGACTGCAGAAAGGAAACCAGAGCAACCAGAAGAAATCTGCATGACACAAAAAGAGCATACACATGAGCTGATAACACACAGAGTGTAGGTGGGATTCGAATCACCAACCATAGAAGTATGGAGCAACAGCACTACCCACTGAGCCACTCTGCCCCCCATTTAAAGTTTATTTTGCTGTAAAAGATTCATACCTAAGACCGATTCTTCTAGCCTCTTTGGCAAGCTCTTAACTGGTGACAATGATGGCGTTCTACTACAGTAGTGTTCCAAGATTCATAAACGTTGAGCCCAGACACTGAGTTAAAGTCAGCCACCAATTTTGTGACCCCGTTTAGCACTGGGTCACAGGGGCTGTGAAGCCAATGCCAGGAAGCATGAGAACAAGGCAAAAGGTTTGACTGCATCACAGGACACCCATTTAAAGACTAATGGTATGTTTTTTGCAGGAAGAAACTGGAGTACTGGGAGGAGACGCAGGCCGCACAGGGAAAACATACTGACCAGACAGAGAGCAGGGTAGCATTTATATCCCCAAATGTGAAGGAAACAAAGATTCTCATTTTGGTACCATGTTGCCCTCTGAGTTCCACCGACAAAACATTATTCTGAACCTGAGATAAGAAAATGTAAGCTTTTCAGTTTTTTTACTAGCATCTGGGTCCAATAAACATTTTAAATAACTGTAAATTATCTTTACCAGGTAATTGTACTTAAGTGTACAAACTGAATGGTAAAACAACAGAAATTCTTTGATATTATGGCAATGAATGCCATTTGCAAAAATCTGAAATTAGTTATTAGTAGTTAAAGCAAATTTTATATTAAATTTAAATATTCATGCAGTGGTCTTTAAATAAGATGTACGTATAATGTATTTCATGATATATGGATTATTCTGTTATTTAGACATTTCTAAAATGAAATTGCAGGTGTCTCTAAATAATTCATCTCTAAGGATAATTTGCCTCAATGAATTATTACAGAATTACATTTGTTACTGCCAATTTAATGATATCATTAAACATATCTTGAAATATTTACAGATATATTTCAAAGAATAATAAATAATTTCAAAATGTATTTTTAAAAGATATTCTGGTGCTGGGAGACTGAGGCGCCATCGTGGTGGTGGCAAATAAAGATGAGGGGAGGCAGAATGCATCAAAACTGCTCTTTATGTTAGTCCTTAAAAGGATTGCAAGAAAAGCAACAATGCAGAGACAATCAATGGCAGTAAAACATGGGGCTCACATATGGCAGGTCATTACATAACACTAGAGCACATCAGGATCACACTCAGGTAAGGATACATCCATCTTCCACCCTGCTTATCCTACTGGGTCGCAGGCGCTATCCTGGAAGCAACGGGCACGAGGCAGGGAACAACCCTGGATGGGGGGCCAGCCCATCGCAGGACACACTCACACCTACATGCAATTTAGGAATTCCAATCAGCCTCAGCATGTCTTTGGACTGTGGGGGGAAACTGAAGTAGCCAGAGGAAACCACACGACGACACGGGGAAAACATGCAAACTCCACACACATGTGACCCAGGCGGAGACTCAATCCCACGTCCCAGAGGTGTGAAGTAACCGTGCTAAGCACTGCACCACCATGCCACCCCCTGTAAGGATACATGAGATGCTCAAAAGCACAAGTATTCACACTAACAAATGCATTCAGTTACTTACTACAAGACATACAAGGGCCATACACACAACTTGTGAGCATGCTGGGATACGCTTAATCCCACTGGTGCTACAATGTAAAGATATATAATTTGGAGATACCTTCAAATACAGATGTATTTGTCTGCGATGTGGCCACAAGCGGATGACAAAGCAGTAACCTGGTGCTCTGACGCAGAGAGTCAAAACTAGAGTCTAGTCACAAAGCTATGCTTCAAACAAAATGTGAATTTACCAGTGGATCATGACTGCAGTGACTCATATGCATATATGTCTGCTACATACCAGAACAAAACAGAACATTTACTGTTACCTTGAAACAGCTAAAAGAAGTCTTCTTCTGATACAACTATAACAATATCTATAAACTCAATCATACTCTCCTTTAAGCAGGGGGTGCAAAACTCCACAGCCCTGTACATTTTTGGGTTTCCCCTCATTTTACTGATTCAACTCCTTGCACATGATTTACAGATATCTTCATTCTTGCTGTGTGATTAATTTACAGATATATCTCAAATGATCTGAAGTTAATCAGAATATCTTAAGAGCCTATTAAATGTTTTGCATATTTCTTACATACCCAAACAAACAGTTCCTTAAATGCAGAGCCAGTATGTGCTTTATGACTTCTAGCTATATTCAAAATTATCTGGATTACGTCAGTTGTCCAAAAACACCATGAATATTTTAATAAAAAATTGGCCATTTCTTTACAGAATTATATTTCATATCAAGTTAATCCAACAGTCCTACAAACTAAACCCATCGGATTTCCAAGCATTTTATTATTATGATTATAATGCAATATGATTTTTCTGAGCAAAACTTTAGAAGATACCATATATAAATGCATGACATTGCTGTCAAGACAATTTAAGAAACTGTTTTTAGACCACAGTTAATTTATAGGTTTCAATCTTAACTAATGGGTTCTGTTCAGTGATGACTGGCTACAAGGTTTAAGCACATCATTGTACTCATGCCTGCTTTTCATAGATCTTGTTCTGGCTTTAACCTGACAGTAAGCTACTTCAACCCTATTCGTTCAAATGTTCCGTTAAAATTGTGCCTTCAACCATTTGCAAAATGGGTAAATTGTATAGCATTTCAGCTTTTCAGTTATATAAACATGGGTGTTTAGCCAGTCTTCCTTATTTATTTGCCTGAAGTAAATTGAAATTGGAGCCTTATCAAGTTTCCTCTGGTTAATTCCTTAAAAGTGCCAAGCATTAATTCTAGGTGATTTATTCCAGGGGCCTATTATGAATTTGAGGTTCTGTTATCTTGCCACCTATGGGAAAACACAAGTGTAGCACATGGGAAATGAGCTTCATTCTGTTATTCTTTTGCAATCTTTAAAAGGCATTGAACGAAAACACTGTATTGATTTTGTGGTTGCCTTTAGGTATGCTTAGAAAACTAGCATGCAAGAACATCAAGCTGTCCTGTCCTTGTTTCCCTTTCTTTTTACCATTTAATCAATTGTAATTTACCGACCTTTCAAATAAATGGAAATTATTTCACCATCTAATTAATTACAGCCATGTTCCTTGTAATTGTTTATTTAAAATTAAGCAACGGCTGGAAATCAGTTCACAGTAAGGTGTAGCTGTGACCTCTATGTATAATACCTACTCTGTGCTCATCACTACATTAGATTGTATAAGGATAATATATAAAGCAGATCTCAAAAGTAATGTGGAAGTAAAATTAATATGAAATATGTTATTTAAATTGGATAAGAAAGTTGGCTAATTATACAAAACTCAAAATCTCAGAAGTCAAAATTGAAAGATTACTTACTGCTGATTACTTACTGTTGCCTTAAAAATACTGTAAGCATATCCAAGGAGCATACAGGCAACTCCTTAAAACAGCAAAACAGATACAATTGGTAAGTTCTGTTTTAGTTGCATGACCCAGTGTTGTAGTTTAAAATAATAATCTGTGGGAAAATAAAAGGATAATCTCCACATAGTATTGCAGAAACAAAAATAAGCCTAAATACAGCTAGTTTCAAATGCTTATTAAGCTTAAAATGAGTATATATCTTAAAGATAAAAATTACAGGGCAGCCCTGCACATGTCATATACCAAAGTACTGTATATTGTGTGTATTGGAGTTTAATTCCTATTTTTCCTCATTAGTCAGCTGGAGTGAGTAGACTCAGAGGATGATCCTCTTGGCTCTGTTAGGCATCAGTGTTTGAGTTCCTCTCATTGGTTTAGAGAAACGTTGACAAGTTACCTACAGAGCTGTGGGCGGAATCAAGGCAGCAGCACTCTTTTCTGTGTGAGGTTGCTTGAATGACAGCTCTTAGAATGCAGCTCTTAGAATGACACGCCAGTCATTGCCAGAATGCGCATGGGAGGGGGCATGTGCTTAGCTTCCAGCCTCCTGTGCTGGCATGGGCCTTGCATGTTCAGTGGGAGACCTATGAGGAATGAGGTACTGGCCTGTGGGGTGAGAAATGGCCATTGTATTGTATCATGCAGTGCAGTCCTATTACTGGGTATTCATTTTCTGTTCTGCACTGCTGCTGAGTCTCTTAAACCCCAACGGCCAGCACGTCTGAATGCCGCCAGCCACATGTCGCAGATAACGGTAATAATGACAACTTGCTATGTAAATGTGTCCCTCATGCAGCAAGCCGCCGTCTTGGAACACCAGGACTTGGTTGGTTCTCCACCAACTTCCTTGCTGTGCTGAATTTTTTCCCTCTACCAGAATTTCAGTTTCTTTTATTGACCTTTGTGAAATACCATATTATTTTCATGTGTGCATGTGAGGTTGTGGGGGGAGGGGCGTAGTCTAAGAGAAAGGCTCCTTTTAGACTAATGGCAAAACAAGTGCGGGGTATGACATTTACCCACCCGCGGAGTATCCCATAGCCACCCAGCCTTTTATAAATCATCCTGACTCTGCCACAGCTGTCAGCAAATAGTTTTTATATTTCCAAAATTAAAAGTCCCTTATGAATGCTTTTCCCTCTTATTCCTGTGCTTGAATTTTGGATATGAGGTTCGGTGGCGGGTAAGCTATTGGAAAAAGCAGCTGATGAATTGGGAGGAGACAAGATTAACATGGAGACCAAAGTACTTGTGAAGGACGATGGCATTCATCAGATTGTTTGCGATCTATTTATGGGGGGGGGGGGAGGTTTCGAAGTAAACCAGGTTGCATAAGATCCCCCTGAGTATCATTCACAGGCTGTGGTGGTTATTAGTGGTGATAGGTGAACCATTATTTATATACAGCCATATCAATATACCTTCATATTTCACATGGAAGAACCTAAAATAGATTAAATTCAGCATATGCTTGTGTTAACCCAGTAGGTACTAGCATGGTAATAAAGTAAACACAGAATGCACAGCACAGTCACTGTTCAGTCTGCATTACAGAAAAACAAATCATACATCATCAGCTGATAAAAATAAAATAACTACTCATATATTTCATTAATCAAAGAGTGGTGTGCTTTCAAGTTATGATAATAATAGGACTCTAATTTTCATTAGGACTTTGATTCCACATTAATTAACCATTCAAAATGATGTTTTTTGCTAGGAAGCGACAGCAAATGATGAACGGTAGCTACGACTAAGACATAATACTGACAGACCAATATGGATGTGGATAAGACATCCTCAATTTACACACAAAAATAAGGGATGTATGCAGTTAGGCATTACTCAGCTGAGGGTGATGCTTGCCAATGTGTAAACTAGGTTAAATATTGATGAGGTCATTAGCTGATTTACATTCCGATGTTCAGGGATTTGTCATGTGGGAGTCGATAGGCAGCAGGAGCTAAAGGATCAGAGCTTATATGTATATGTAACATTGATCAGTGATGTGATATGCAGTCTGTGTTGTCTTTATCCTCATTTTTACAGACCTTGTATGTCTTGTGTATCAGTCATATTGTCCTGTTTAATAAACCGCTGCTTCAAGTTGACAGAGAGGGAGCAGAGGAGCTCAGTAATAAGCAGACGAGTCAGCCAGCCCTGGATAGTCTGTCTGCCAGTGAGCTATGGATCAAGGTGACTGGAGCCAAGCTCTGCTTTGGGCTTCCACGCAGCGTGCTGTCTTCTGCGCTCAGCACCGGACAGCTCCTGTTTGTTCCTCCTGGTGAGGAGCTCATTTGGTTGTTTTGCAGGGACATGTACAATTGTCTGGCCTTCCATTCTGTGACACGCACCCTTGAAATATATATAAAATAATAATCCTATGTATAGTAACAGAAAAATCATGACAGGATAGATCAGGTTGAATGAGTCACAAGAATATGAAGAAACCAGTGGGCTTCTTACATTTAAGTTATAATCATAATCAGATCATAACAGGGAGGTAAAAACAGATAGTATTTTAAAAAATACCCCTGTGTATTTCCATACACAAAGTAGATAGATAGATAGAACTTTATTAATTAATTTATTTATTATTTATTAATACTTATTATAATATTAATATTATTATTAATTTATTAATACTCCTGTTCAGAATATATTACATGGAACATGTAAAGTCGCAGTAAACGCAATGCTCATCTAAGACCACATACCTCCAACTGAAATTGTTCACACTGAGGAAGATATTTCGGGACAAGAAATATTATATTTCACATTAAATTAGAGGGGGAAGACTATGGTAGAGTAATGAGAATTTCAGTATCTCTGTATGCTGACAATGTCTGAGGAGGAAAGCAGATCGATTCATGTTCTCTCTGTGCTGGATGAGGGCTGAATGAAGCCATTGTGAAAAAGGCACTGGTAGGAAACTGAGTACGTACTAGGTATTACACTTCATCATGGACTTCAATTCCCACTGGGTCATGTGCAGAGGAGAGGGTGAGGTGATGCTGGGACTAAGGCACAAGTGAGAATAATGAGTTTCCATGTAATTGGCCATTTAAAGCCTCAGGGCAGCGTAACTGAAGATGTCAAATATGGCAGTAGGCAATCAAGGACACAGACCAGTGAAAATGCAACTCTGTTGCATACAGTAGAGTGCTAACCAAGAAGGCCTTTGGTGTCAAGGGCAGTACAACCGTGGTACCGTTACAGTGAAAATTGCATATCATTTCACAACTGAAGATGAAGTATGAAGACATGTCTCTTACTTTTTAAAATTTAAGAAATAAAAAGAGAAACCATGGGTATTTGGATGATTATACATTTTTTACACAATTTTCATGTCCTGCCCATCATGCCTTTCTGATCCTTCCGTTTCCTCCCTGGCGCACCTTTAACAAGCCTCTCCTTGTGGTTGTGTAGTCTTACCTGTCATTCCTGCCCTAGGTTAATCACTCCCAGCTGCCTCCTCTTTACTCCCTTGTTAGTCCTGTATTTAAGGGCCTTGTAATACAGTCTTTCCCAGGTCTGTGTTGGTGCGTCATGGCCCAAGCGGGGCAAAGATTCCGATCTATAGAATGACTCGTGAGACAACAGGGGAACAAAACAGGGGAAGCACAAAAGAAAGGCCCACGAGGGGTCAAAAACAAACCAGAAAAACAACTAACTACAAGTAATACAACTGGGAAGTGGAGCAACACCAGGAATAGAACTAGGAGAACCAGTTGAGTAACACACAAAATTCTCACACAAAGTAACATCTCACAGTGAAGAACATAGGCAGGCACTTAAATGCAAACCGATAACTGGGTTAATGAGGGGGCAGGTGTGGCACATGTCGCAAAACAACCAATCAGCAGAGACACAGGACAAGAAGCAACAGGTAGAACAATAAACAAGCACTGGCACTGGAAATGGGCAACAGGTGGAACTAACAACAAAAACGATCACTGAACTAAGAAGCTTAACAGACAAACCAGGAAACATTATCTAACACTAGGAAACTAAAGCAAAGTAGAATAATTACAAAATCATGACGTTACAAAACAAAAACACACAAGAAAGGCAAACCACAGGAAGGAATTAAGACATGGGAAACAAAAACGAATACTAACACTAGAGGTAAGGAGCATGCACTTATTACACTGTGTTGCTGCACCCATCACACAACAACCCACATCAGGGATGAGAACCTGAGTGCAGTCATGTGTCAGACGATACCTCAGCACCACACTAGTCCGAACGGACTACTGTGAGGTTTTTTTGGCTGGAGTGCCAATCCTGCCACCAACCTCCAAGTTATTCCCTGTAAGTTGGAGGACCTCCTTATAGGGCTGGATGTAGATTAACGTCATACTCAGGAGAAGCAATTGCAGGTTAAGGACCTTGTTCAAGGGCCCAATGGAGTAGAATCACTACAGGCATTCATGGGATTTGAACCAGCAACCTTCCAGTTACTGGCACAGCTCCCTACAGTAGCTTCATAGCCTCCCTCCACCCTACATTTAAACACTCGAAACAACAAAAACTCAAATAAGCAAAACAAAAAAGGCTAGTTTTAAGCTGCAGTATCAAACCCACAACCTGCAGGTTCAGTCTCTAAGCCACCTGGTCAGCCCAATGAGCTATACAGCAGTCCAGGAAGCAAAGACAGCACAAGGGCTGAAGGTAGTGACAGGGAGGAGGACAGGACAGTCAGCAACACCTGCTGGCCAAACAGGGAGGAGATATAAATGCAGGGTCGGACGGGTGCTGACCCTGACACAGGTTTGTCATTGAAGTCATTGCCCTGTGTTGTCTGTTCCCCAGCCTTACTCTGTTTCCCCTGCTATGGATCCCACACGGTCCTGTTTATATTCTGTTGTTATTATTTCAGTTTAAATATACCCCTTTTGTTTTGGATCCCGTCTGCTCTTGCTTTCTCCTTTCCCTAAATTCAACAATTATTAAGAAGATTTGAAAGTGTTCTGAGCAGAGGAAAAGGTATTTGGAAAGTTATTTAAGGGCGTTGTTGTTGTCTAGTGTTAGCAAAGCAAACAATACTGAGTATAAACTATAGTAGGAGGTGCACAACTGCTGGTTCTGACTGGAACCCGTGACCCTGAGACCCTTGGCCTGCATCATGTCTTCCCTCAATGAAAACTGTCAAGCTGGCTCAGAGGAGACCAGGCTCAGAAATTCACCCTGGCATATCTATCAGACCCATCACATCTCTCATTAAGTGCAAAATGGCTCCTAAAATCCCATTCCTTCCTCTCTTCCTCTCCTCTTATATCATATATTCAGGTTACAAAAAGTCCATGCCGAATTATTAGATGCTTTATGTGCCTGCAAGAGGTGTTTTTGCTCTCATTTCATTGGTTCTGTCCCTATGGTTTACAAATAACCAGGTGTTAATTTTCAGCTATCTGACAGTGAAGGTGTCTCTTTCATTTGGTCTGTCTGGTATTTAATGAAGGAGAGTTCACAAGAAATTCACTTTGCCTCCAGAGCTAGCTCATGCTACTATAGGTATATCATCTACAATCAATGTCTCTCACATTTACTCTCTCCTTATCTACTGCTGGGTATGTATTACTCTGACTCTTTGTATTGTTTTGCATGCTTGGTGTAGTTATTTTATGTAGTTAAAAAGTTGCCACTTTAGATAGATCTCTCTATCTATTGCCTTAAATTGTAATTGTCGCGTATTTTTTTACAGTTACCACTTCCATTATATTCCTAGGTAGTAATACTACTGTAGTTCCAGGTCAGTAAACACTAGAGCAGGGGTCCCAAACTTCAACAACCAAGGTCCATTGCATCCAAAATTTGCTGACTTGGGGAATCGATTGCACAGTCCAGTTGGTGAACACTGTATGATCTGATGACTGCATAATACTGTACAGGATTCCCCTGCTTTCTGAAAGCAGAGTGTTCCTGTAAAAACAAAGAAGCAATTGCTATTAATTTATACTGGAAAATTATTTAGCGTTCCGAGCCCCAATAAAATAACCTACCAAATCAAACCAAACAACACATACAACTTAAATTAACATTAACATAGTAAAAACAGCAATAATATAAATACACAGCCTAAATAAAGTAGAAATAATGTATATACAGTGTAATTTTGCTAAGCAATAGAAATATGAAGAGCATTTGGAGATAAAACACAGATGCTCACAAATGCTGTTCATAGCTATGTAGTTCCCAGAGAAAGAGCTTAGGGGTGCTGCACTCACCCCTCTGGGTGCACGGTCCCTCTACAACAGCTCTCTGCAACACAAATGCTAAATACTATTTTTGCTTTTCACCTTTTTTGTAAAAGTGAAAATCCTCCTCGTATTTCTTTCGATCCATGAAAACAAGTACTAATGTAGGTCTGTTGTGAAGTGAAGTGACGTAAAGCGGTCATCAACCGGGGGAGATATATATAGTGATAGAATGATAACCAGCCTTGCAATACGTTGAGCCAATCAAACCTGCTGAACTATATCATTGTCTGAACCGCTCTGTGGTGCCGGGTAGGGCTGCTGCTCTGGGCCCCAGTGTGGATGGGCCTGGGCCCCCTGCCCTGGGTGGATTTTGGGGAGTGGAGGTACTTATGGGGGTCAGCGAGAGAGCTGGCTCCGGGGGGGGTACGTTGCCCCCCCCACCGATCCTTTCCTCCCCATCCCTAAATGCTTCCTTCCTCCCGCTCCATCACACCTACACACATGTAGGGCTTTGAGGTGCAGGTGCGTCGCTGGGATGCAGGGGAGGTATTCCTCCTCTGTCCCCTCGTGGCAACCTGAGTCTCAATCACACATCACAACTTAGACACTCTCATTACTTACTCTCTCATGACACATACATTTAGGGTCTTGGGGGTGGGCACAAGGAATGGCGTCTAAAGGGCGGTCTATTCATTCAGCCTAACCTCTGGTGCCACTGTCCACTTCTCAATTTTAAGTCATGCATAGACATTGAAGGTTCTGGGGAGGGGCTGAGCTGACACCAGCTGTTGATTGGCAGAGGGTGGTTAGCGCCATGCCCTTCCCCTGTTTTAAAGCAGTTGAGAACAACACGCACCAACACCACATCTGAGCGGGCGAAGGGGGGAATGGGGTCTTTTCACACCCCCGTTCTCTGATCGCCATCTGGAGCCGGGAGCTGAGAAGAAGAGCTTGCCATCCGGTCGGGGTCTGGGCTGGTGGGCTTCTTGGCTGCTGCAGGGTCCGGGGTAGTCTTCTTGTCCCCACGCCAGAGGAAAAAAGGGGTCCATCTGCGGGGTCTGGTCGCGGATTGCCCCTAGGGGGTGGTGGTGACTGGATCTCGGAGTATAGAGTATATATGGGGATTGTGAGTGTGTGTACGCCATTTCTGTGTGTCTCCATGTTGGGCAAATGTGTGAATATTTGTTTATGTGTGCACAAGGGTGGCAAACTGTGTGTCTGTTTGTCTATACGCATGTGTCACGTTGGGTCTTAGACTCCACCTGAAATAACATCTCGGGCTCTACTCCCCCCGCCACACTCCCTGCCGGTGGATGGGGCCCCCGGCTGCTGATGCGTTGGTGGTTCTCGATGTCTGGGGTCGGATGCTTTGGTGTGTGCTGGGTCACTCTCGCCAGTTGTCTGGTGGGCCCTGGCCCTCCTGGCTCTGTCGAGCCCCGGCTGGGATGTGGGGGGCTCTGGGCTCCGGTCTGCCCTGGTGTGGCCGGCTGTCGGCAGAGCCTGCCTGCTCGCTGCCACGGCTTTCTGGGGCTCCTGTGATGTGGCTGCAGGATGGTCCCCCGCCGGAGCGCTCCTCTGCCCTTTTCTGGGTGGGGGCTGCAATTGTCCCTGTGATGGGCCTCCTGGGGTTCCCGTGCCCTAGGGGGGCATCTGGATGTCTGGGGCTGGGTCTCCTCCTTGTTAGCTTCATGTCCTGGGGGGGCGGGGCTGTGGCTCCCTACACACACTACTAGACATTTACATGGAGAAATCTTAGGAACACCAGCGTGCTCACACACACAGGTGTGCGGATAGGTGTGCGGACAGGTGCTCGCGGGCGCGTGCCGTCTTGGTCGGCTGTTGATTCTGGGCATGTGTTGTAATGCTGGGTGTGTGTGCTGTTCAATAACATTTAACGTTTGATTTTCGATGTGATTCGTACAGATGTTGGTTGTTGTTTTCTCTCTTCAACAGACAGTGAAGCGGATTATCTTTTTTCTTCTTTCTTTTTTTTTTCTCTCTCTATCCCCCTTCTTCTCCCCCCCTTCTCTCTCCCTTTCCTTCTCTCGAGGAAGTAAATAAAAACAAACAAACAAACAAACAAATAAATAAGTAATATTTATAAATATATATATTTAAATAGAAATAAAGCAATCCTCCATGGCGGGGGGGGGGGGGGGGG
>JABFEA020000110.1:8524387-8535510 GCA_019775915.2 Cyphomyrus plagiostoma | reverse complement strand
AAAAACCCACCCACATTAAATTTTTTCCCCCCCTTTTTCTCTTGTTCGCCTTCCCCCTTCACCATGGCGCTGTGCCCCCTCTCGCTGGGGGGGGGGGGGGGGGGGGGGCCCGCAGCCAATCTCAGTCTCCTAAAACTCAATAAATAAATTAAATTTACACATAAATTATAAATGACAGTCTCATTGAAGCTTATGGAGTATTATAATCAACACTATAATTCCTTCTGACTGTCAATAGAAGTTGCTGTAATGCTTATACTAACCATTATAAAGAATCATTAAGGCGTCTATATTGCATTATAAATGCATTATAAATGACAGCTTCAAATAAAGTGTTACCAAAAGTTGTTCCACATCAGTTTGTGATTTTTCTTATAGATTTTTGCAGTTTAACTCATTCTAGATCACAAAATCAGTACTCATATTTTTTTTCCCTGAAAGTGTAGGTAATATTCTCAAAATGTGCACCATCTGCTTATTTAGTTGGTTGCAACACATGGTATGTGTCCGGGGCTAAACACACCACAGTGTCAAAGCCGGTTACATTACTCAGCATGACTTCCTTCTTAGCAAGGTGTTGTTAAGGGTGAAAAGGGAGTTTTAATTCTAGTTAAAAGGGGGAGGAGTGAAAAATAGGTAAAAGGGGGTTAAATTCTTTTAATTCAAATAGTGTGATGAGTATAGGTGTTCTGCTAGGAGGATTTATCAGTACATTGGTATCTGTTCAGTATTATGACGGAGTTTTAGGGACACTTAATAAAAATATAAAACCTCGAGAATAAAGTCTGAACTTTCTAGATTAAATTTGTAATTTGCCAGAAAAAAGTCATACCTTTCGAGAATAAAGTCGTAATTTGCTAAAATAAAGTCATAATAATTCAAGAATAAAGTCATACATTTACGAGAAAAAAACCTGTAATGTTTCAAGAATAAAGTCATTCAAAACTATGCAAAAAGATACAGAATTGTGTAAGGATTTTGCATAGCAACATGAGGGGTTTGAGACTGCGGTTAAGTTCCATACTCAGTTTTCTGGCTTTAATAACTTTTATCAAAAGTAAATATATCGCCAAATACTTGTTCATCTTTTGTAATTTACTATTATCGTTTTATTATTTTATTAGTATTTCAATGTTCCCCCTGATCCAGATGGATGAAGTGGTATACATAATGAATGGATGGATGGATGGATGGAAAGATGGATGGATGGATCGATAGTATTTCACTGAAGCTCTAGAGAGAAGGATTACAAAGTGGGGAATTTTGTGGCCTGGATAATAAGAGACACTTTGTTATGAACGTGGAGCTGATAGAGAGGGGATGGGAGGTGAAGCTTACAGGGTGAGGATGCCATGTTGTGGGCTTTTCTCTTATGTCGCTGTTGTGGTAAACACTCCCGTGAGTTGGACATTAGGCATCTCACAGGCTGGAAAACAGGCACCATTTGCACTCTACTCGTCTCCTGGGTCCTGCATTTGTTCTGCTGCTTTGTGCTGCAGACCCCCAGTATTTTCCCCTCGACTTTACACAAATAAACAGAGATTAGAGACACGCTGTGGTGTGTGTGAAAACCGAAGTCAGGCGGGGGGGGTTCTAATGACCGACATAGTGAGGCATTTTCCAAGTTTCTTCTCTGTATTTTGCCTGGCCTACTTGCAGTGTGTATGTGTGGTGCCACCAGCCCCACAGGAGTCCCTCGGGGGTCCTTCTGTGCTACTGGTTCTGTCAGAACAGCTTCCACAGAGACACTGGGAGACAGAACATACTGAAAGACTACAAGTCAGACCTTGCGGTCGGCCGCCATGGTGCAGGCCTTCCCTTCAGAGTAACCGTGGCTCCCATAGCTGATTCACACTCTCGGTCAGCCCATGTTTTTTGCAAGACTCCATCATGAAAGGAATCCATTGGGCATTTACACTGTGCCATTTTTTAAGACCACCTATTATTGCAGCATGATGCTTTGGTATAATATATTGTACCTATGGGTCAGAGTTTAATAAAAAATAATAACTAGGTTATTAGAACTCTTCTGATGGATGGATACAACTGCCGATTTTCAGGCATAAGTGTCCATTTGGTTCCCCATTGCAGTGCATCAAGTTTGCTATGTGACTTTAATAGTGCCCAATACTTTTTGGGCCAGGGAGAAGGTTTGGATCCATTTATCACATACCACTGTCTGAAGACACGGAATTAAACCTATTTATTTGGCTTCAAGGTTGCCGGATTCCCTCTGGGGTTGAAGTGAATTGGTTTTGTTTTGTGATTACTGAGCCACATCTTCCCAGGTACCAGGTTTATTCAAAGGAATAAGATCTCATGGGTCTGTTGTGGTACTGTATGTGATTGGAGGACACAGATGAGTCAATGATAAGTTAGGGAATTCCATTTTTCTTTACCAGACGGTAAACCACATATCATCAGAAGAACACTGATGGGGAAGTACAAGAGAATGCTTTATATTTCTTTTTAATTAGGTGTAAATTTGGTAGTAGGTCCTGCATGTATTCAGTCATTGCTTATACACATCCCTCATAAAATGCCTTCCTGCCCCATCAAGCATGTTTATCACCCAGTTCATCCAAAATCAAACCCCCCACATCTACTTATTTTTTACTTGTGCAATACTGCACATCTCAGTCATAAACCATGAAAGGTTAGTGAAGACATAGATATTGATGCATTTCATAATTTCTATATGCAGTATTACAAATGTCAGACTGAATAGTAGGTGCTTGCAAGTTCAAATAAATTTTCTTGCCAATCTGTGTTTCCACTGGACGGTTCAAATTTAATTGGAATATAATTTCATTTACATTACTCTACTGCTAGTACAACTATGACTACTACTACAACTACTACTATTACTACTACTACTACTACTACTACTACTAATAATAATAATAATAATAATAATAATGGAATGCAACTTGGCACTGCAAATGACAACATTTTAGTGACAGGTTATGACATTTTAACATATTACATATTATTCATTTAAAGCCATTGGCTGTCTAATAATGTCTAAATGGAGCAAATCTATCCATTACTAAGTAAATTAATGTAAAATTTTGTAACAATTAAAAAGCTAATCTGTCCCTTCAATACGATACAGAGCTGTTGTTCAGTGTATACAGTAAAGACATCTTTACCAGTACATGAAATTATACCTATGTATTGCTCAAATGGCCATTAAGAGAAAGCTGCTATCTATTGGTCAGGTGTTTTCCATATGTGCCTGAAATGCTTCTCAATGATACAAAATACTAAAACGATACAAAATGTCGAAGTAGAGAGACTCGGCACTCCAGTTTTCATCAGCTCTGATAAGTTTATTTAGTAAAGAATAGAGATGCAATGGAAAGATGCATTCACCTCTAATAAGAACCAAGGCATAATGGTATACAGAAGTACACTCCATTTATGATCATAAGGGATTATGTGCTGAACACTAAATTGCTGTATTTCCAGTACGTATACAATTTGCTCAGGAAATGTGATGAAGTTTTCAAACAATGCATCTATTTTCAAGAAGGAAGGGGGATAGGGTACATAGCTGTTGTATGGGGGTTTATCACTGATAGATTTCACAGTACATGTTATTAAGCAACTAATTTACTGAGACACATCATTTGTGACATGATTTTTTATAAAGAAACTGAAGTTATAGTGACAACAACCATACTGTATGGGTCTTGAGGGACCCAGCTGTGTATTAAGCTGCAATCTCACACTGGTTCAATACTAGTTTTACAGGTGACAAAACAGATTTTTAGGTCCAAGTTCTGTCCTGAATTCTCACAGCATACATGCAGCATCCTTTGGGTACCACAACTGTCCCCTGACAGTCCAAAGAGACGTAGCTTAGGTGAACTGATATCATTAATTGTGTGTGTAGCCTCTGAAGGATGGGTATCCTGTGTCCCCTAGATGAACACTTAAGTAAAATAGATTGAGATTCTCTTCCCTTTCTTTTACATTTTTCAGTTTTGTTCTGCACACTATACAAAATCTTCAACGTGAATCTTCATTTTGAGTAGCCACATGTTTGAGTCCTGGGGGGACATTTAGCACTAATGAAATGTTGGTACCTGAGGCATGGACCACCGTTCTTGAAGTGGCCCTTGGTGAAATACATTACTGAGTGCCCCAATTAGAACCTTTAAAATGACACAGTACCGTGCTACTTTTTCAATAGGAATACACTTTTATTTAAAACATGTCTACTGTTTACATAAACAAAGTCTAAAGGCAATCCCTGCGTTCCATCTGCTCTGTTGTTATCGGTTACCATGGTTTATTTCTTTCTGCCACAAACTCAACCAATGGTGGACCAGTAACCTAGATTGTAAAAAGCTTATTTTTTCCCTCTCCCTGTTCCACCCTCATGAGAGCCCAATGGGTGGACTGTTGCAAACCTTGATGCCTGCAAAGAGTGGAAGAGGAAGAGAGTTTGCTGGGTAATGATGCCAGTCCTTAAAAACTGGGTCTAGCACGAAGACTGTGAAAGCAAAGTAGGTCACATTCAAAACAGTCTGCCTCTCCAGACTACTGATATTTCTATTTTTGAACTGGGATGAGCTGGTAACTCTCCACCAGGGACAAATTGTCATGTATCAGTAATGGTCTAATTGTGGTTCGGACAGGGTCTTCTATGGAAGATGTTTGTCGTCTGGGTATTTATCCTACTTCCCAATCCCCATTGCCTGTAAATCCAATTGCATCTGCCTGTGTGTACATCTGTAGCAGATTCACCTTAGGCTGTTGTTTGTCTTGATAACTAGCAATCCCATTAAGTGAAAACCAACAACTGAAATGAGCTTCAGGGTGTAATTGGATGGGAGAATCAATAATGAGTCGGACCAAAGTTGTATTATTCCTCAAAAATGACAGCAAATCAAATTTAATTGAAAAACAAATAGTAACCATGACTTCTTCAGGTATATTTATTAAAAACAGACAAAGCATTACACCTCATTTGTATGTTCAATCATCTGTCACAGAATGACAGGAGTGAAGTTTGTATTTCATTATAATTACATTTCGCTTCATCTTTTTCAGCTAGTATAAATGGATTTGGCTGGTAATGGTAACAAAAAGTATTGAATAATCTGCTGAGAACCATGTTATTTTCATAACAGCTTGCTCTGCTATGTTCCCAAAAACTTATGTGAAAGCACTGGCCCGCCATGGAATACATCTGATAAGCTGTGTACTTGCTTTTTTCGGAAGTGCTCATTTTTAGTTGTGTAATGAAAATGCTACGTCTGGATCAATCTTAAAATGAAATCAGCCATAAACCATTAAATCTGTCACAAATCGATATACCTGCCTGTTCAGTGCTCCCATGTATTACTGTTATATTAATTTCATGTTAAAATATAATTAACTTCAGTTCAGATGTTTCACAGTGTAAAGTAAATTGATTTGATTTGAAGAAATACAATCTTTTTTTTAGGTCAAAAGTTCAGTAGTTTAGTAGGACACTTATTAGCATTGGTGCTGGTAGCATACTGTCCTGAAATTGGTGTAACTTACTTGATGCGAGACACATACAGCCAAAGCCAGAGCCACATACTTGTATGCGAGACACATACAGCCAAAGTTGAATGAAAGCATAGCTATAAAACAGCAATGCATTACGGTACTGGCAAGAAAAAGATTTTCTTCTTCCCCCGGTTCCCTCATGACTCCTTACCAAATACTTTTTTAATTACCACTACTCATTATCTGGAGCAATTAATTACTCTGACACATTTCTGTCAGAGAAAAGAACCACCTCTGTCTGCCCAATACTTCTTTAATTAAAACATTGACCTGGTGAGCAGATGAGTTTCACTGTATTGAACATGGATTCAGACAATGAGACAAATGGACAAAACACAGGCAGTATTCACAGTGGTTACCTTATGCTTCTGATGGAAGTGTGCTTTCTTTGTTGTTTAATTACGTACAGAGAAAGTTTTACCATGGAGCCAGGCATTTATGATCATTTGATTTAATTTAAAATGAGACTTTCCTTCAGTTTCCAGAGCATACAGATTAACCTTCGGGCAAGTTTTCTATTAAACCAGCAAACAACATCCCAGTATAGTTACAAATAATTTATTTTATTCACTCTGTTTATAAATAATTTAATTTTATTTCATAGCAGACCCCATTTGCTGTAGCAAATTGCACTGGCCAACCAAAGAGCAGAACACTGAGCTGTCTACTAAACACCATCGCAGTCAAGGGAAATTTCAAATCCTCGGACAGAGGCTTTGCTTCACAGAGGCACGCACACTTGTGACTCATCTAGTGACCAGTCAGCATCTACAGCACTCTTTGTCACCCCCCAAGATGGGGTTGGGGATACTGAAAGGCACAGAATCAAGCACAATGCCAGCATTCTAGCAATGCACCCCAAATGAATTGTCATTTGCAATATCGCCACAGGAGAACACTCTGGCTGTCCAAGGCGTTGCCATCAATGATTCTCATGCATTTGGACACTTATTGTGCTATTGCACTTTGTCCAACTGTCTGAATTTCATATTCAATATTTTCTAGAGTGAACTGTTGGGAAAAGCATCCTTTGTGTGTCTTTTGTGTGTCTGTGGTTATGCTACCCTTTTGAAGTCTAGTTTAAGGTCTTACTCATCGGTGCAACAGCCCACCTTTTGCAATTTAGCTTGCTGTCATATGTCATAAGTCACAAGTGGTCTTTGCTACCTGCTCCGGTAATCAAGCAAAACAAAACCTATTATTGCACCTAAATGAATTTGATGCACATCAGACTGGCAAGTCAATACGCTGTCTTCAGAAAAGTTGCACAGTTTTACAGTGTCGGCAGAAATCCTGATATGAAATTTAAGACTTTTTAATGTAATCCTTTTAATGACCCTTCAAGGCAAATTTAAGACCGCAGTGTCAGCCGAAATATACTTTACCTGAATCAACACTCATATGTTTACACTACAGTGACATGTTCATTGTTCATTAAAGCTTGAATTAGAAAATTGTCTAACAATTGAGGTGTGAATAATAAATCAAATGTAACATAGAACGATCAGGCCATGGGTGCCTCAATTATGAAAAATCCTCCTCCCTCCTCCCACATAGCAAGATTTTGATCAGAGTCTGATCTGGGCGAAATGCTGTTCCAAAGTTACCACTGATTCATAAACCAGATCTGGCCCGCTGTCTTTTTGCACAATGGACCAAATCTGCTTTCTGGATTTAAAACTGATTATAGCCATATATGGGTCAAATTTACATTGAATATTACCAAATCTAACTCGTTTTTACGCAAAAATGAAAAGTTAAATCTAGATCTGTTCCGAATGTGACTCGCAGAGGTGGGACCAAGTCATTGTTTTGCAAGTCATGAGTTAAGTCCCAGGTCAAAGTCAAAAAGGCCTACGATGTGACAAAAAGGCCTCCGAGGTGATCAACTTAGATTTCCAGAAGGCCTTTGATGTTGTCCCCCACAAACGGCTCTTGCTAAAGCTCAAAGCTGCAGGGATTTTAGGAACTGTGGCAGCTTGGATTGAAAACTGGTTAACTGATAGGAAGCAGTGAGTAGTCATTAGAGGCACAATGTGTGTGTATATATATATATACAGTATATACACATACACATACATACATTAAACTCAATATGTACCTTTCACTTGTTTTTCTACTTCTGCCTTGACCTCACGACTGACCAGCACATGGTGCTCCACCCACATCAGAGAAAAGGCAGGATCCAAGGCAGCTGCTTTGAGGTAGACTGGATCTGAAAAGGGGGCAGTGATTCCATCTCCTAGCCATCTTCACATTGATGAATATTCCAAGAAATATTTTGTTTATGGATGCCTGGAGATTTCTGACCAGGCCTATCAAAAATCGTATTTGAGGCTTTAGCTTCTCAAGGTGGTGATTCAGGGACAGGACAGAGGGAACCACAAAACTGATGGTAAACATCTTCTTGCCTTGTGTAAAATCTGTTGCTTCTCCAAACGGCTTAAGGATGTCCAACAACTCTTTCAACAAATTCCACTCCCTTACTGTAAACAGTAACTCCTTGTGTCAAACATTTTCTAGAACATGGCAGAGTTTTAAATAGTCATACTGGAGAACTACCTTCACTTGCCTTACCGTTGAGTTCCATCTTGTATTGACAACAGCAGGAATGCCTCTTAGGTTCCCCAAATTCAGCATCAAATGCATCTTTAAATGTTGTGCTCATGTGCAAAAGTGAACTGAGTTTTGATAACTTAGAGAGAGAAGTAGTTGTCAGTTTTGTTTCTTTCAAACTGTCTCCAATTACAGTAAATGCTTTCCACATGTTGGCAGCATCGTCAAACAGCTCACAGATCCTGTCAGCTGTGTTTCAGCCTCTGAAACTGTCACAGACCAGGAGACTGGACTTAAGCTGTATCCTCTCCTTATCTTTATCTATGTAGTGCACTGTGACACCAAGGAACCCCCCCAGCTTTCGGTCAGACCAAATGTCCACAGTGACTGAAACGTGGTCTATGTTCCTCAACTCAGTTTTCAATTTTGAACGTCTATCTGAAGCAAGGTCCTCCACTTTAGATGACAATGTTCTGCGACATACTGGGCTATATTTACTGTCAACTACAGTCAGAAAGTGCCGAAAACTCTTGTTTTCTACAATAGACAAGGGCACGTTGCAATCAATAACCAAGTCAGAGAATATTGCATTGGTGATACTGCTATGGATGAGTCATGCTGTACTGTTCTACACGGATGACCATGAACTGTGAGATTGAATGCTGTTGTGGTTCATCTGTGATGCTTTTATTCATCTGGTATTCTTAAAACCTGTAAAAGGTATTCATATTAATCATAAGTTGGAATATGCCTTAAAGCCAGTGGTAGAATGTAACTTTAATTCTTTAGAAAAATTTAGTGGACTGGGTAACTCTTAGGGCATTTTTCACTATTTTCAGAGTTTTCCAAATCAAACAACCAATTAATTGAGAAAAGAATAAGAAGACTGTTTAATAATAAAATAAACATTAACTGCATTCAAAATGGTACAGCAATACAAAAAAAAAATATCTCCACCGTAACCAACTACTACAGTACAAATCTGCTTTTAAAATAACACCAGATAACACCATAATATCAGATCATATATAATACATATACAATATAGTCAATTCTGATCATTCAAGTTATTTTTTTAAATACCTGATTATGGCACTACCATCTGCCAGCTGTGTGAGTCTTGAATGCACTGACTGGGTCTCGGCTCAGGCTCAAAACACAGATAAACCGTTTACACTGTAATCAGTGTAAATCAAACTATTTCAATGATGGTGTAACGGTAACGTTAGGTTACCGTGCGATTTCACTGCTGCGAGGTTAGCACATTGTAGTGCTAGCTATCTGATTAAAAGTAGATTTGTCATCTTATTTCGTATTTACATCTGTGTGGGAACCCGTAATACTTATTTCAATGCATGCAAAATGACTTTCCAGCCCCATGATTTAACTAGCAAGCTAAAATTCACCAAGCCATTAGACTAATATTAATTAGACATTAATTACTACATTAGCCTCGACTTACCTTTCTTTGTGTAACTTCAGATGTCTAACGAAGTTGGACATTGTAGCCTGTCTGTCTGTAATTTTTGACCCGCATGTTTTGCATACTGCAGTTTGTTTCTTGTTGGCCACCTCATAATTTGTGAAAGCAAATGAAATGACCCTAGATATCATTTTTGTCCAACTGGCACTCAGCAAAATCATGTTACTTCATGCTTCGCTTCTGTAAGTTGATTGGACGTTGTGTTGTGAGCTGGGGATTCTCGGGAGTTCGTATAAACTGGCTGGAAATGAATACAGTTAACGTTAATTAATTCAAGAAATGTATTCGTTTTTAAAATAAACTTTTTGTTTGGTGTAAGGTCGATTGGTGTATCAAGTCTTTTCAAGTCAAAAGGTTCAAGTCCAAGTGAAGTCACGAGTCATTGGTGTTAAAGTCGGAGTCGAGGGCCAAGTCTTTCGTGATTTTATCAAATCGAGACCAAAGTCATTAAAATTGTGACTCGAGTCCACACCTCTGGTGACTTTTTTCAGACTGACTGCCAATCAGTTTTCCTCCAGGATCCTAACAGGATAATACAACAAATCCTTTTATTTGCACAAGTAGATCATTTTTGCCCACCTTGGCCCCATGGACATTTGACTGTTCTGGAAAGGCTGGGGCTTGAACCACTGACCTTGCAGCTTGAGCAGTGAGACCAAGGCTGCTGAGTTACTCACCATCCACAGGTTTTAAGTTCAATGTTGGGGAAGTTACTTTCAAAATGCAATCCATTACAATGGTGGAAAATTCAGGTCCTAAAAGTACAAATCCAGACCAAGGTTTTGTTTCAACTAACCGCACTGAAAAAAAGTTACTGTGAAACAATTCAATGGAATATTTTACAGTGGTTCCACACAACTACTTTGAGCCTTTTGAAAATGAGTGGATGCATTCACTTTGATTGCTGAGAACATAGTTGAGTTAATCTCACTAAATTTTCACATGTCTAATTAAACCTAGTGCATTGGTTCTTAGACTGCATAACATTATTTATTAGGGCTGAGAGAAGGTGAGAGCCACCTTAGTGTCCGTATGAGTGCATTTTTCCTGGAACAGATATAATGGTTGGAGTCCTTATTGCTTTTAGACTACGACTTTAGTTAGAAGAGCAAATCAAATCATTTTGCTCATTTAGTATTCTGATTTTTACTAGGCTTTGTTTTTAGAAGCCCACCATTACTGAAGATTCGATGTTGCGCATATTATATATACATATATTAGAACATATACATATATTAATATACATATATTAGAAACAGCTAATCACATATGGATCCCACACAAGGTTAACGAGGTGACATGGCACACGGAAGGAGTGGACGGTTTTTCTAATAGTTTTTCTTATACAGCTGCAGTCAATATCAAACTTTTTTATATCTGGGGGTTTTTATACTCTTGCCCTATTCAACACCATCATGGAGGATTCTAAAAAGGCGGTACATCAAAGGCAGTACCATGTCACACTGTAAAAAATCCAACTTGACAAATGTTGAAATTGCTTGTTTTTTTCTGTTGGTTCAGCAAAAATCTGTAAAAA
>JABFEA020000110.1:8483559-8495581 GCA_019775915.2 Cyphomyrus plagiostoma | reverse complement strand
CTGCCCTTCGACTACTCTTTTCGCCTCGCGTCTTGGACACTGTTGTTTCCCTGCCTGCTCTTTGGAATAAACCTCGCTGCCCTCGCATACCTGGGTCCGCTCCTCTGTTGCTGTCCGTCACAATTACAGTGAATGATGATTTAGCAGTTTGAAGCAATATTGCACCCATATTTTGATATTTTATTTTCCCAAAAGTTATTTGAAATATCAAAGTAGATACTATAGTTTTATTTAATATATGTTCTATGTATATAAAATTATTTTTATAAATTTAATTTAATGCAGATACAAAAATGGGTGCATCCTGTCTTGGACCCATCTACCCCTGCATCCTTTCCAGTACAAAGGCCACTGACCACCAGAGCAACTTGAACTGCAGTGACAGATTTTAATCCACCAGGAGTTTACAATACTGCCTTCTAGTAATGGGACATTTTTACTGGGTTATGAAGTTCATCAAAGCATTTTCCCCAGCAATGGACAATACACTCAGAGTCGATCGGCATTTCTCTATTCTTGATATCCCCGACCTCACTCAGCACCCAAGAGAATTCTTACAGGGAAGCACAGGAGCTTTGGCCAGATGTCCAAAGAAAACTCTTTTGGTCATCTTGCCCTCCTTATGCTCTGAATTGAAGTGCTGATCAGTTGATAGCTCTGCCCCTCTTTTTACTTCAGCATCTAAAACACATGTCCTCAAGTCAGATGACACAATAATAAGTGAACATTGATCATTCACCTCTGACTTGGCCATGTACACTTACAAACATTTTTTTGTTCAAACTTGCTGTTCTTTACAGACCATGCTTTGCACACAAGCTACATAACAATTCTGCTCTCGGGTTTGCCTGTTCTGCCAAATAGCCTCCCTTCAGCTCTTTCCAACTTTCCCCATTTGAATACTGAAGTCTCTCCTTTGGACCTCAGAATTTATAGATGGTATGTTTTTGAACATTTCACGCCCTCTCTCTTAGAAGATTAGGTACACCAAACTACTGCAAAGAAACAAATGTCTGAGTTTTCTTCTCTACAACTCACAATTGCATAGCGGCAACCTGGGAAAAGCTCCAGTTGTAAAACCCTCAGCCTGTGATTTTTCAATATTACCATAGCTGTCTTAGGAGTTCCACCATAGGGAATTCCACAGCCTAGACAGTTTGCATGGGTGACCCACCCACCAGGTGCCCACTTGCAACATATAATCGAGGAACTATATTTTCTTAACAAGAACATTTGCAAAGAAGATTCATTTCTTTGTTTTATGACCATCCCAATGTTTTCTTTCGACCACATCATCCGTATATATATTTTTAAATATTAAATCTAAACTACAGATGTGAAGTACATTAAGTATCATGCAGTCACATGTATTGTGCTGAAACAAGTGGTTTATAAATGTAAGGATGTCCTACTGTATGTCACATAAGTAACTTAAGGTAATAATGAATGTGTTGTTTCAGTTGTAAGTGTGAGGAAACAACTTGAGCAAAATTATAAGAACAATAAGGTGAGGGCGCAGTTTCATTTTATAATTAGCTAAAATCGTCATCATCATCTATCTTATTACACTTTTTTTAATCAGAGAAAGGGCGAAAACTACCCACTTTTTCTGTGGAGTGGTCTGAGAATCTGATGCCCATTTTAGAACTAATTTAGTTAACTGTAATTACATTTTCTATTTATAAAGTTTGCTTTGGTATCTTATTTTTCTAAAGGACTAGCGGTTCCCATTTTATAACAGTTGGTGGCACATCCACCAATTTGTTAATTCATTTTTTGGTATTAATTTATGTAGACACAGTTATGGCAATTCATACTGTATCTTGAGTGGAGCACAGGACAATCCAATAAACAAACAAATGAATGAAGGAACAAAAAAAACAATAATATGTATATAGAGCAAACCACCAGAGTTATAATATATTTAACCCATACATGATATCTACATATTATATTACCAAAATTACAAACCTATGACACACATATTCAGATAGCTTTTACAAAACAGTTAGGGTGCAAGGCAAGGAATTTTTTGCAAGCTGCCTATAAGACAGGGAAACTTTTTTAT
The DNA here is from genome assembly GCA_019775915.2 of Cyphomyrus plagiostoma. Lineage (NCBI taxonomy): Eukaryota > Metazoa > Chordata > Actinopteri > Osteoglossiformes > Mormyridae > Cyphomyrus > Cyphomyrus plagiostoma. The sequence continues at coordinate 8,493,513 of JABFEA020000110.1, read as the reverse complement.
CCCATGGCTGCTGTTGTACAACCACAATCTTACCAGATCATCAATCAAAGATAAATAGATAGAACGAAGCGTTGAACAACTGACACGGTTTCTGTGCAGTATGCATGTACAATCATTCTGTAAATATTCTTTTTATTTATTTTTACCAGGCAAGTCCATCCATCCTCTACCGTCTGTCCGGGTTGGGTCCAGGGGCAGCAGTCTAAGCAGGGAAACCCAGACTTCCCTCTCCCCAGCCACTTCATCCAGCTCCTCTGGGGGAATCCTGAGGCGTTCCCAGGCCAGCTGAGAGACATAGCCTCTCCAGCGTGTCCTAGGTCTTCCACAGAGCCTCCTCCTGGTGGGACATGCCCGGAACACCTCACCAGGGCGGCATCCTGAGCAGATTCCCGAGCCACCTCATCTGGCTCCTCTCGAAGTAGAGAAGCAGCTGCTCTCCCAATGGCCAAGTTTCTCAGCCTATCTCTGAGGGAGAGCCCAGCCACCCTGTGGAGGAAACTCATTTGGGCCGCTTGTATTCGTAATCTCGTTCTTTCAGTTACTACCCTCAGCTCATGACCATAGGTGAGGGTAGGAACATAGATCGACTGGTAAATTGAGAGCTTTGCCTTTTGGCTCAGCTCCTTCTTCACCATGACAGAACCTCAACGCCCTGGCTGCGCCTAGAAATTCTGTCCATAAAAGTTATGAACATAATCAGTGACAAAGCGCAGCCCTGGCAGAGTCCAACCCTCACTGGAAACGAGTCCTACTTATTGCCGACAAAGCAGACCAAGCTCGGACACCAGTCGTGCAGGGACTGAACAGCCCTTATAAGGAAGCTCGGTACCCCATACTCCCGGAGCACTCCCCACAGGACTCCTCAAGGGACACAGTCGAATGCCTTCTCTGAGTCCATAAAGCACATGTAGACTGGTTGGGCAAACTCCCATACACCCTCCAGGACCCTGCTGAGAGTATAGAGCTGGTCCACTATTCCACGGCCAGGGTGAAAACCACACTGCTCCTCTTGAATCCAATGGACCCACCTCTCCAGGAGCCCCAAATAGACCTTACCAGGGAGGCTGAGGAGAGTGATCCCCCTATAGTTGGAGCACACTCTCTGGACCCCCCTTCTTACACAGAGGGACCACCACCCCAGTCTGCCAGTGCAGAGTCATTTCCCCCGATGTCCCCTTCCGCATTGGAAGGCATGTTGGTGGGATTGAGGAGGCCTTCGAAGTATTCCCTCCACTGACCCAAAACGACTTGAGTTCAGGTCAGCAGTGCCCTTTCCCCAACATAGACAGTGTTGATGCTGCACCACTTTCCCACCCTGAGCCGCCGGATGGTGGACCAGAATCTCTTCGAAGCCATCCAGAAGTCGTTTTTGCCTCAGCGACTACCGAAGCCGCATTCCGCTTGGCCGGCCAGTACTTGTCAGCTGCCTCTGGAGTCCCACAGGCCAAGAAGGCCCAATAGGACTCCTTCTTCAGCTTGACGAGGATAGCTGTTGAGACAGGTACCAACCACCTTACGGCCACAGCTCTGGTCAGCCACATGCACAACGGGAGCATGGAACATGGCTCATTCGGACTCAATGCCCCCCATCTCCCCCGGGACCGGGGCAAAGCTCTGCCAGAGATGAGAGTTGAAGCTCCTCCTGATAGGGGATTCCACCAGACGTTCCCAGCATACCCACACTATACCGTTGGCCCTGCCAAGCCTGACCGGCTTTCTCTCCTACCAGTGGAGCCAACCCATCACCAGGTAGTGATCGGTTGACAGCTCTGCTCCTCTCTTCACCCGAGTGTGTAATACATATGGCCGCAGGTCCGATGACACAACCACAAAGTCAATCATCGAATTGCGGCCTAGGGTGCCCTGGTGTTAAGTGCACATATGGACACCCTTATGCTTGAACATGGTGTTCATTATGGACAACCCTTGATGAGCACAGAAGTCCAATAGCAGAACACCACTCGGGTTCAGATCGGGGGGGCTGTTCCTCCCAATCACGCCACTCCAGGTCTCACTGTCACTGCCCACGTGAGCATTGAAATTCCCCAGCAGAACAAGAGAGTACCCAGGGGGAGTGCTCTCCAACACCCATTCCAAGGACTCCAAAAAGCGTGGGTATTCTGAACTGCCGTTTGGCGCATAAGCACAAACAACAGTCAGGACCCGTCCCCCCACCCGAAAGCGAAGGGAGGCTACGCTGCGATAAACTCCAATGTATAGGTGCCCAGCCAGGGGGCAATAGGTATGCTCACACCTGCTCAGTGCCTCTCCCCACGAGCAACTTCAGAGTGGAACAGGGTCCAACCCCCCTCAAGGAGACTGGTTCCAGAGCCCAAGCCATGCGTTGAGGTGAGTCCACCTATATCTAGTCGGAAACTAACAACCACGCGCACCAGTTCAGGCTCATTCCCTGCCAGAGAGGTGACATTCCATGTCTTTAGAGCTAGCTTCTGCAGCCAAAGATTGGTCTGCCAAGGTCCCCGCCTTCAGCCACTGCCAAACTCACACAGCACCCGACCGCTTTGACCCCTCCTATAGGTGGTGAGCCCATTGGAGTGGGTCGGGCTGCGCCCGATCAGGCCCCATGGGTGCAGGCCTGGCCACCAGGTGGACACAAACCCCTCAATCGTGATAAGGTGTCGGCTCCAGGAGAGGTATCAGGCAAGTCATTAAGAATAATTTTTTATTCACAATGTTGTTCAAGCCTCTTGAACAATAAAAATTAAAAGGGGGAAGGTAGTGTCCAGAAATAACATATTAAAACAGTTAAAACACTTAAAGATCTTCATGACAAAATAAATGAGTGTATAATTACATTGTTTCATTTGTAAGTGTTTGGAAACAACCTGAATCAAGTCACAAGAACTATGGGGTGACTAAAATCATCATGATAGATATTTTTTGGGAACAGGTGACCAGTTCTTTGTGTGGAATGGCATAAGAATCTGATACCCATTTTGAAAAAAGGATTTGTCCTGATTCATCCAAAAACTGGTTGGGCCACCATTAGCAGAACTGACTGAACCCAACGCACTGTAGTTGTTAATCAGTTTGTCATTGAGAAAAATTGAGGTCCAGCCCTCCTCTGTGTACAACTTCTTCAATTCAATGACATCTGTGGGCTGTTTCAATTAATTCTGAACAGAAATTTGGTTTAGGTCTTGATATTTGATTTACTAAACGAGCCATAACATTAAGGTCCATGTTTTTTTTTTATCTATTTTGATGTAGATTTGCCAGGGTGTTTTGGATTTTAATTATAACTATAGTTAAGCAACATCTCTTCTGGAATGGCCCAGCATTCTCTTACAGAGTAGAATTCATGGTTTATGAAGCAATGGCAATTTATCCCAGTTCACCCCAGTAGGAAAACATCCACAGACTATCACTCTTTCTGTAAGATATACCATTAGTTTCAATTAGGACATTTTATTTTTGTTATGCTTTACATCATCTCTTGCTAACCTATGAACAGCTATTGCAAGGTTGATGCAAGGTATTGTGTTTATAAGAACAGCAGGTGAAGTGAAGTAAGTCAGCTTTTTCAGGCAAGGCCTGTCTTTGTGAATATCCCTCAGATGTTTGAGTGTGAGTTTGGCTTGGGGGCTCTCTTTTGAACTTTGGTAGCACTAAGGCCTATTCTGCAGCCTGCAGAATACTACATGCCTGTCAACACTTACTGCAGGACATCCACCATGGATGTGTTGACTGATTCCTCACTACAGATGTCGAGTTTTACTTCACTGGAGATGCTGTTGTGCCAGTCCCCCAAAACAGATTGAACATGTAAACTCTGTATACAGAGATATAGAGAGGCAAAGGCAAACCCACAACCCAAACAGTTTGAAGTGACAATGGAACGATATGAACCGGGATGCCACCTGTATCATAATGCTGTTGAGAGCTGTTTGTGAATAACTGCAGAATATTAGTGAGAGTTCTTAATCTAGAAACTTCCGTTTTCAGTTTTCTTACAATGCTTTGCTATGCAAAGGAGATCATGGTCGACTCACAGTGACTGCAAGGTGCCCAGGTCTGGTGGCTGCAAAATGAACCCAAATCATCACCCCTCCACCACCCTGCTTGACAGTTGGTATGAGGTGTTTGTGCTGATGTGCTGTGTTTGGTTTTTGCCGAACATGGCACTGTGCATTATGGCCAAACATTTCCACTTTGGTCTCATTTTTCCAAAGAACATTGTTCCAGACGTCTTTTGCTTTGTTCAGGTATACATTTCAATTTTTCTAATTGTACTGTTATGCACTTTAAAATGTAAAATGCTAACTGAGGCCTGTAATGTCTGAGATGTAGCTCTTCAGTTTTTTGCAATTTATTTGAGCATTACACGATCTGACCTTGGGGTGAGTTTGCTGGGACGTGCACTCCTGGAAAATTGGAAATTGTCTGGAATGTTTTCCATTTGTCAATAATCTTTCTCACCGTAGAATGTTGGAGTTCAAATTGTTTTGAAAAGGCCTTGTAACCCTTCCTAGATTGATGGGCAGCAAGAATTGCTTCTCTAAGATCATCGCTGATGTGTTTCCTCCTTGCCATTGTGGTAACACTCACCTGAATGCTCCAGAACAGCAAACTGCCAAAACGTCTGCTTCCATAGAGGTGGTCACACTTACTGATGATCAATTAATAAAGTGCATTTCATTAGCAGCACCTGGGCACTACTTACCCCCTGAATTTCTATGGAAGCATATTTCACTGCATCAGCATTTTGTCTTAGTTATTATTAATTATTAAATAAATAATGACACTGTGTAATATGCCATGTGTTGTACATCTGAGGTTTTATTTAAAGAATACTTTCTTTTTCCACATGAGTGTGTGTGTGTGTGTGTGCGTGTGGTTGGAGTGTGTACTTGTGAAGACTTTATCCTAGGTGTTATTTGATATATTATTTATTACACTGACACTGTAGTAGAAAATTTAAGATGATGGTTAATGTTGTTGAGGGTAGCCTAATATGAGTCCATTCAATGTAAACCTGTCTCTTCAGTAAAAATACTGGCCCCCCGTCTGAAACATGTCACATTCATTTGAGTGTCACTCTTCATAGCTGATATTTTCCCCTGCACCTCAGGAAGGCTGGGTAGTGGAAAATATAGCCTTGATAATGCATTTGACAGGCAGAAACTTTAATTGAGTTCTGACATATTTTTATCTTCAGATGAAACGACCCAGTGGAGCAGTAAGCGTGAGAATGAAATGCCCCTCAGTGGTAGAGTAGTGAAGGAGACGTTTTTTTTTTTTTTTTTAGAAAACAGTATAGTAAAATCCATTTAAATTAAGGAATTTATCAGTTTAGTATATTAAATATATTTGTTTATTTATGCTGGCGGGGAGAGGTGGACACACAACCAAGTACAATTTTGGGGTCTTTTATCTGATAGAATCCACAAAGGGATTTTTACATTTTATGTATATAAAAGAAAACTAATACAAAATATCCATAGCTAGTGCTCTCTGTTATACCCAAAATTGTGGAGATATAAGGCTAACGGATACATCAATTTTTCATTTAAATAAAATCAAATGTATGACATACAGACTACAGGTCAAAAAAACACACACCCAGTCCAGTATTCACATTAACCGGAGAAGGTAACCAAACCCATAAACCCAACCAAAGCAGCAGTGGTGATACCACAAATCACATCTGTTACAGCTTTGGCACGAGTCCTCTACACCAGGTCTGTACTCGTGGCCAAAGATTAAATCCGATTCCCGTAGACACCTGCCTCAGGTCTCCCGCAGTCTCACCATTAGCCTCAATATGCCCAGAATGCAGTACGGTTTGCAACTACGGATCAGCCAATAGTGTTGCAGTAGTTTGCGGGCTCTTAAAGGAGACATCACCCGGTAATGCTACCACTTAACCATGCAGCATTACAACTATGACCCGGTTACATTTAACATAATTCATTTTAAGATAATACATTTCAGAGATCATGCATGAACATATTTAGAACTAGGGTACTCCTTTGGTACTTTGGAGTGGAACTTTTAAACGTGTTTATTGTCGATTGGTTATGCAAATATCTTACCTCTGATACACAAAATATAACAAATTTTACAAAACCAGAAAACATCAATAAACAAAGGGAAAAAAGTAACAAACAATGAACGAGGAGACCGCCCTAAACACATCGTTTATTGGTAGGGTCATGTCTCTACTGTCCATACCCAATTCTTTGATTTGTGGGATTGATCAGCAAAACAGATTATGCAGTGTACCAGCATACCTTGCACCACAATGCATATTTCCTTAAATACTGTAAATTAATATGTGTATTCATGTTTTTATTCTGTAAAAAGTAATTATCATAACTGTGCAAAGTTTACTATGGAATGCATGTATTTTGTTAGCATGTAACCTTTAGTGTAATGGCAGTCATCTTCTTATATAAAATGCACCACACACTCACTGCAATATACTGGTTAATCTTCAAAAGGAACAATTGCAAAACCAGCAAATTTTTGTTTCCTATGGCAGGGTAAAAATCTTTTAGTGAAACACCCCACCCCTGTTCATTGTGAATTTTACCCCCAAGATTGCAAAATCAGCAGAACTGTACTCCTAAATGGTTTTGATAGTATAGTGTACTGTGCTATAATGTCCAGACAGTTAAAAAAAAAAGCCAGACCTCAGCTCAGGCAATTATTTATTGGTAAATAAATAAGGTAAAAATTGCCCGTGCGTAATGTCACAACCTGACGTGTCCATATACTGATATGACCAGCAGTGGTCGCTGCTGATCCTTTGGATTCCTCCCAATTCTCCCCAGGTATGCCTTGCTTGTTAACCCCAATCCTAGTGTATTAACCGTCCATACCTGCATTGTGTCAGCCCCTCGTTAATCCTGTGTATAAGTGCCAGTCCTGTGTTCCCCATTTCAGTCATTAAAGTCAATCCTCCTGTTGCCTGTGCTCTTCCCAGTTCTAGACTTCATATTTTGACCCCTCGTGGTCCTGTCTGTTCCCCCGCTCCGGTTTTTGTATAAAAAGCCTCCCTTTTCTTCCCTTGATGCCTGCCCTCAAGTCTTTCATTTCTCACGATGCAACATGTAACATACAACGTCGATATTAATATCACACATCACCCAGCCCTACTTCTCGTAGTGTTGCAATGATGTCGTTCTGTGCCAATAGCAGTTTTTCATAAGCATGGAAAACAAACAAAAAAAGGATCATTCATTTTGGTGCTATTTGAAGTTTGATACCTGGTGCAGTGGAATAGCTCCCGTTATCATTGTTCACCATTCATCCAGGCATAAAATATTTTACATTGCAAAATAATAATTCATGAGTAGGTTACAAAACAATTAAAAGATGCTCTCTCTCTCTCTCTGTATATATATATATATATATATTTGTGTGTGTGTGTGTGTGTGTGTGTGTGTGTGTGTGTGCGCGCGTGTGTGTGTGTATGTGTGTGTGTGTTTATAGCATATCATTATTAACATATATGGTAAGGTTGGATAGATGAAGAAGGTTCTTTCGTTTTATTCTTAAAACAGTTACTGCTATTGAATCCTAAGTGATTGCAGCCATTCCAATAATTTGGACACTACAGTGTGTCTATGGAAGGATCTTCACTCATTGAAACTCTCTGAGAACCTTTGTGCCTATAATCCATTGTGTCGTACAGGACATCCGCTGCAGACAACCACCACAAGCCAAGCTTACTTAAATTTTAACCCGAGGTCTCCTTGGGTGTGGGAAACAATTAGCCATCCAGGACTTAAAAACCTGCACAGAATGTGATCATGTGAACAGATCCCCCCTAAATAAAAGTATATTCTTCCTCTGTCCTACTGAATGAATTGTCATCACATGGGACAGGACTGATTATGGACAGGGAATTACCATTGAAGGTAATATGTAGGTTCAATGAACTGCAGATTCTACTGCTGATATGTCTTGTGTGAGGATTTCAGGCTTATTCAAAATGACAGAATTGTATAAAAATGCCAGAATGGGCATGTTTCTAAATACTATTATATGGTCTGTGGATATATTGAGCTAATACTTCTCACTGTACCAATCATTTATTTCTTAAATTATTCAGACTTTCAAAATTGAATCTGTCCATCATGCTGAATTAATTATGAACTGAAATTTTTAGAAGGAAATGGGGTGTAATTTCAAACATATATTGTAGCAACAGAATGTATTACTTAAATGATTCACTTAAGTAGGTTTTAACATTATCTGAGCAATACATGCAATATGTATAAAAGAAGTATATTATTAGATTTTTCAAAGAGCAGTAAGGATTACACTGAGCTATAACTGAATGACATCTGAAATATTTGGTGAATTGCAGTTAATTTGCTTTAAAGAAATTATATATTGAGTGAACAAATATGTCTATTTACATAAGCTGATTTGCTGTCAGATTTAACAATTTACATTTAAAATGCTGAGCAATAAAACGATTAAAAGTTTATCTGCTGGTTAAATGTGATGCATTTGTTTAGGACAATACATTGTCTATGTAGGATTAATAATAATATATTAATGTGAATATGTGAAATTGTTTACACTATTACATAAACCCTCTTTGTGCCCAATGATGTCATCAGTAGTTGATGTCTCACACAGGCCCAGACTGGCCATTAGGAGTAGCAGGATATTTTCTGCTGGCCTGGCCTGTCATTCAGAGCAGACCTTGAAATAATCAAATGGTGAAACAAGCTTCATAGATGTTTTAGTGCAAAATCCCCTCACAGTATGGTCTCACTCCAAGTCTCTCAGTATGTGGTATGATCTGCTTGTCATGATCCCACAGTGCTATGAGACCCATGTATCAATATTGGACTGACATCATGTAAAGATAAAATAAACCACCTTAAATATTTTGTTTGGGTACATAGCTAATTTGCATGGCTTTGGTAAAGTGGAATAAAATAAAAGGCAGGGGGGAGAGAGAGAGAGGAAAAGACAAGCCCTTAAAGAGAAAGCTGAAAAATGTTCTAAATTACTCATTTTCTACAAATTACAACAAGGGGTCAGGTAGTGTTAGCAAACACGCGACTAATCACAGATGCTCGCAGCTAGAGTGGCCAGATGTTCCCCTTCAGGCCAAACAGTCTAGGTTTTTTTTTACATATATCCACCTAAATTAATATGTTTTGCTGATCTGACTTTTGAATCACCATACTGCACATGCACAGAAAAATTCACTTTTTGACTTTTAAAATAGATCAGGTTATATGCGAGGTTGTTATAGCAAAATAATAAAAAGGAAATGCCAAATAGACAGAGTACAGTAGTCCCTCAATTTCTGCGGGTGATACCTTCCAACAGCTACAGCAGATAGCCAGCACTGCGGTTAATAGCGAACCATCTGCAGACCCCATATATAATGTGATTTTTCTGTAAAGTTTAATTGATAAATAAGGCACAGGAAGACATTACCGTCATTAAATACAGTAATAATGAAGTGCATTGTATAGTATTATATGGTAGGCCTATTGTACTATATGGTGCTCTTTTGAAAATGATTATGACGTTTTAGCCTAACTCTCAAGAGAAGATATCGCAATGATAAATATCTTGTATCAGTGTATCAAAGATGCCGGAGCAAATAGTTGCTTTTTGTACCCCTCATAGGATGAAGGAACAGTGAAAAACATTCTGTTACACATTTTACATTAAAAAATAGCCTATTGTATCATGTACCTGTACAAAATCTGTAATTAGAAAAAAAATATTTGTTAAAAATATCTTTGCTTATTGTGGGTACTCACTGGCTTATCGCCTGTACTTACTCGGTTTTAAACCTATGAACCATTTCTGGGATTTTTAAACTTTTTTTTCAGACTGAATCACGAATAACTGAAATGAACCATAAAAGCTGTCGGAAGAAAATTCAGAAACAGTGAGGAGAAGAGCAGCATTTTGCATGCTAATGCTAATGAGAACAAGCAGAGACAGTGA
>JABFEA020000110.1:8446246-8464672 GCA_019775915.2 Cyphomyrus plagiostoma | reverse complement strand
GGGCAACTTAGCTCCTGGGATCATTGGAACACGCAAACCCCTCCACCACGATAAGGTGTCGGCTCCAGGAGGGGTTGACTTCAAGTTATTATTGATAATATGTTACTGAATTGTAGGTGTTGGTGGTGGACAGAAAGCTAGATCATTGTGGGAAATCACAGTGTAATTCCATTATGTAACACTTGATACGGCTAGTTCTAAGTCAGTTCTACGTGGACCCATATTTGTCTTTGGTCATTAAGTCACAAGCAAGGTTCACAATCCGGTGAAGTAGGGGGGGTTGGTGCTGATGGCTAAAGTTGTCTATGTGGCATCATGGAATCTATGTGCAGGGTTACAGTAAACCAAGTGTCTATGACAGGAGACAGAGCATAAGAAAGAAAGGGTCCTGCTTGGGTGGCAGGTCATCACAGGGCATCCATTCTCACATACAGTCACGCAAGTTGCAATTCAGGGACACCAGTTCAGAAGTGGGTGAATCGGGACTGAAAGCCTTTCCAGCTCTGCTTCCCTCATGGAGGTGTTTGGTCCTTTTATCTTGAAAGCTAGTTGCCCCTTGATCCAGCAACCGCCAGCACTGCCTCTAGGGGCTGGAGGTTAAAGTGAAAAATTCACAGAAAGCACAATCATGAATAGTGTCCCTCTTGTTGAAAAGATTGTCAGTAATGTAACCTATAAAACAGCACCTTCCCACAGACTCAAAAAAGATCTTGCCTTGCAGGCAAAATTATCATACTGATTATTATAATGATCCAATTCAAGTGGAGAAATATGCATAGAGACGTATGTCTTCCCTATTTTAACTAATTGGTTTGCTATCGATTATGAGCATGCACGCACGCGCACACACACACACACACACACACACGCAGGTGTATCTTTGTGGGGACTCTCCCAATATTTCCATGGGGAAAACTCTAATTACAGCATTATGGCCTTAACCCCTACGCAGCCCTAACTTTAACTATAAGCAACCAAACAAAATACACAGATCTTTGTGAGGACCCAAAAAATGGATTAGAGGATATATAGCATATATATATATATATATATATATATATATATAAATAAGAAAATGACACAATAAAATTAATCAATCAATCAATCAAGGGTGTACTTGTTTTTACAATTGTAGACCTAAGCAAAGTTGCACATCTTAGAAAAATTGTCAAAATATTCTATGTCACTGTTGTATTACATGTTTAATACAATTACTTATTTCCTTTCAATTAATGATTATTTAGGAATAGGAATTTATCTTTCTGTTTAGAAGGGGTGTATTCATTTATGCCGCATACCGTATATCAATAAAATGCAGCTAATGTATAATTAGTTATATACCCATTGCTTATATTCATTTGTTTTTTATAGTACAGTCATAGTATGATGTACGTGAATTTGTATTGCATGTACTGCATTATCCTAACATTCCAGAATTTGAGCCCAAACTTTGCACTAATTCAAAGTATCTTCCCAAAGGGGGGTATACAGAGGAAAGACATGGAATTCCTCCCCACCCAGATACACTTGCAATATATAGGTCAGAAAGTGATGTGATTATGTGTGTTGTACTCTGATGTACTCTGTCATACCATCTGTCAGTCCTCTCTAAGCCGGCTGTAGATCACTCTTCACAGAGCCCATCATTGAGCTGTCTGCACTATATACAGTATGAGCTTAGTGGATGGCCACCCCATGTATAGGGCACCTGGGTATGTGGGGGGGGGGGTGGTCAGCAGTGTGGCATTCCAGCTTCCTCCCCAACAGCTCTAACAAATACAACCTTGAGTAAACAGCAAACAAGTTACCCTCAGATACAGCCCCCCCCATGCACTCCACTTCTCTTTTACATCTCATCACATTTCCACATTCTTCCCCACCAGCAGCGCAGCTGGCCCTCTTATTCTCACTGCTTATGTTAGTGGGATGAGAGCCAGCTGTGTTGCATTAGCAGGGAGTGGAGTCACTGGAAGTACTGGTGCGGAGACAAGCTGCTCCCCTCTGAGCTTAGTGGGAGATGCATCATACCTCTGTAATCAACAAATCCCATTCATTTACCTTCTTAATAAAAAGTCTGAGCAGTGAGCACTCTTCAAGGCGTATATACTGCCTTCAGAATAAGAGCCAAAAGGTTGCCAGTCCGACAAAAGACACAGCTACAGTACTAAGGAGCTTAATATTTAATCTAAAATGCTTCAGAAAGATGGAATCCAGTTAGGCAAAGTATGTCTACTACGATGCAAGTATATCTGTCTCTCAGGGAAATGCACTATGCCTGCTGGAAGGTTAAAATCCTCACTCAGAAATATTGTAAAGGTTAATTAGTTTTCTATATTTAAAGTAAAAGCCCCCAGCAGAATGCTATATCTACTATGAAGAATACTGAATAATCAATTATAAGCATGTTGACAAGAAGGGTATATAAGGGTATGTAAATCAGTATAGTCAGGATTCAAGTTTGTCATTTTATTTATTTATCTATTTATTTATTTATTTGTTTGTTTGACCTTGGGAGACTCTCGGAAATTGTTAAAAAGCCGATGACAGATATTGGAGGTTGTTCCTAAATTAACAACAGGTGTCGGTTTTTCTGTTTGCTACAGCAATGTGTGTATCATCATGGACTTGTGTGGACAGTGACGGATACTATGAAAGCAAAATTTCAATGACAGGCTCAAATCATGTATTTGACACTTACTAATGACTTCATCTGTGTGCTCCAGAACAGCCAAGGAGATGGTCTCCATTCACAGGTCAATAATTCATTAGCAATGTGTCAGAATGACTTCAAGCCAGTGAGTAAGACCTGTGAACGGCTCAAAAAATACTCATGTCGTGACCTTGGACAATGCAGGTTTAATTGGGAATGATGGGGAGAATTAAGAGACTTTCTCTTATATACACCTCATTGTTCTTTTGCATTATTTATTTCATTTGTATGAAAATGAAAAGCTAAATATGTTTAATATGATTCATTTCATGCTACCACTGTCTTCACCTGATCTATCTATCTTTCAACTAATCCTTCATAGAGTCATCGGGGAACTTGAGCGAACCTGCCTCAAATAATTCCAAGGCTTGGGACAAAATTACTTCAACCGGATCCCCATGATATGCCACCCGCTACTACCCCCCCCCCCCCCAACTCCACTACCCTCAGCAGACCCCTCTAGACAGTGATCCTGAGGTCTCATTTATCAATCTTTGCATAAATTTCATTCTGTATATATAAACATAAAATAGCATATGCAGAAAAAAAAAACAGTTAAAAATGGATTTGTCAAATCTAGCATAGTCACATATGTACAAAATCCACCCCACCCCGATAAATCCAAACTGTAAATGGGTGTATGTGCACAAGTCTAAGATCCTTCCCAGTTGCCATTCAGAAATTACCATAAAGGGTCAATGCAAATGACCTACATACCTCATTTAACATATAAATCAAGCCATTCTGGTGCAAAGTACATCCCGTCCCTAAGTTTTTGTAAATGTACACATTTTTTCTCCATCAAGTTATATTTCATGCCTCCCAGTTTATGTGTGATAAGTCTTGTGCAGACACACTGAGATTCTTTTTGTGCTTATGCAACTCTGGTAACATGAGTCCCCTGGACCTCATCCTGCCACAGATACCATTTTTCTTATTTTTCCCAATTAAATCCATGTAACTGTGATATCCGCTGGTCTGTTCAGGATAATGACCAAATTGTACACGTTCTGCATTTCGTTGTATTTTCTTTCGCCTTGACGTATTACTTACGTAAGTGCGATAGCTCTGCAGCAGAAAACAGGAGCTGTAGGTTGTCGCTATGTAAAATAAGCAGCAGCCAAAGTATGTGACTTTTTGTTATAGTGTGTAACGTAACAAAATATCCAACCCAGTTCAATCTGGTGAAAATAACAACCAAGACATTTAAAATGTTGCCATGCTTCTTAATGTGACTGCTAAGGCAATCCTAATGTAGTTATTGTGTCTGCTAAATGTTTGCTATGCCACTCAAGTTGCTTGCTAAGGTGTTGCTAGCTGATTGCTATTATTTTGCTAAGGTGCCTAAGATGGTTGCTATTGTGTTGCTGTGGTGCTGGTAACGTGATTAAGGTGGTTACTGAAGTGTTGCTAAAGTAGATAAGGTGTTTTTCTAAGGTATTGCCAAGGTAGAAAGACGGTTGCTAGTGTGTCACTGTGTGATTGCAAAAGTGTTACTAAGGGGGTTGCAAGAGTGTTTCTGTGTTGTTGCTAGGTGGTTGCTAGACTGTTGCTGTGTTACTCAAGGTGGTATCTATTTGGGGTGTAATGGTAAACAACATAAAAAGATTCGATTGAATCCTCAGTTTTGGGTTAGAATGCAATTTCAGTACAGCAACACCAAACTGAATTTGTCTTGAAATTTTTTATTATCAAAACTGCAAACACTTTTAGGAATAGTTATAAACCAAAGGCATTGTTTCCGTCACTGTGTCTGAAAATTAAACCTAAGATACGGTTATTTGCACATTGTAAAAATGAATATGTAAAATAAATAAAAATTCAAAAATAGGACTGATTTCTAACAATCATAATGAACTAAATCCTATTTAAATCTCATGTTGTCTACTGCCAAGTATGACTGCTTATCTCCAGCAATGAATGCTCCTATATCCATAACCAACTCATAGCCACAATTAGCATAATGTTTTCTGTATTGAACATCTGCTTGTGAATTTAAGTACTGCCTTTGTCAAAAATTTAAAAAATGCATTGTTGCATTTTACTGCATGTTCCAAACTGACACATGACAAATATGTGTAACATTATAGCCCTAGTATATATATATTTGGTATGTATGTAAACCAGTCTGGCTTGTCAGTATATAGGGAGGCCTGGTCTGTGTTAGTATATCAGATTTGGTAGCTGTGGCATGAACAGTGACCAAGTTGAAGCTTCTGAAGTTCTAGATGCAAAAAGACAATAATGTGTTCCTGGACAACCCCATCACTCTCTTCCCTATTCATCTAATCCCTATTCATCTCACACACCCCCAATCTGTAACCCCCTAACACAATGCAGATAGTATATTATACTGTCCATGCATTATTTTTGCCTTTTTCTTCTTCCTTTCTCAAAAGCAAAGTCATTTCAGTATTTTGAATATTTAAATTGGGGGTTCTTCCCAAGAAGGGGGGGGGGGGGTCACAATTAAATTTGTTGAACTAAAATACTGTTCTGTATTGAAAATACCACCATAATACCAGCTAATGGACTGCTACCAATATGATTTACCAGGTGGGGAGAGGGGGTTATGATAAAGTTTCCCACAATATATTTCGCCAGCCAGCTACCAGACTACCAATACGTTTCATCAGATTGCAATGAAAAAAAACATTATAAAGCTTTTTTTGCATATTAATAAAATCATCTCACAACCCCTCCCAATTATATGGCACCACACAGCTTGAAAACCACTGACCTGTACAATGTCTGAATAAGATCCACAGAATGGTCTCATTAGATCTGGTTTCTTCTGTAACTGCCCTTTCCAGTATTGCTGCCACCTAGTGCTTCAATATTGGGGCAGATTTGTTCCAAGATAAAATCAGGTATAGACCTCATCCATGTGATGTTTTGGGATGGGTTACTAGGATCAAATACATGACAATAACTCCATTAAATACTTTTTGAGCTATCATGCTGACAAGATCAAGTGTGTGAGGCTGTCCTCATCTTGTTGTATATGGCACTGCTTCAATTGTAGCGTGCTTTCGCTCAAAATTTGACGACTTCCAGATCACCCATTTAATGTGTCTGCAAACTTTGAAAATAATCCATCAAATACCTTAAGTTACTGTGTTTACATGATCAAATGTCTTCTACAGCTGCCCTTTCCATCCTTCCATCTCGCTGTCATCACTGCTGGCTGCTTTTTGGGGCAATTTGTTTCAAAACACATTCAGGTGTATATGTTCATGTATATAATCTTTTTGTGAAGTAGTCTTAAGATCAATCAAATACTTTCCAACTTATCAAATTCACAAGGTCCAATATTGTCTGCTTTTACCCTTCCCTTTGCTGCCACTTTCTGTCAAGATTTGATCAGATCCCATTTGTCACCCATACAATGACTTTGCAAAAGTACTGAAAGTACTTTTTGAGTTACATTATCGAACAGGAACAGCTTCAAGTGTCTGAAATTTATACCTTAGAAAAACCCCGTACCTAATTTTTCTTTGTTTTCACTGCTGCTTCAGTGCTGCTTCAGTTTTGGTGTGATCTATCTCAATATTTCATCCAGTTCCAGATCTTTATCCATCCATCTGCAACATTTGAAAAAGATCTATTAAATATATTTTCCACTAACAAGAAAGTATCTGCAGCAGCCAACCAGTCCCAAAACAGTATGTATATATTCTACATCCGGGGATTACAATGAATGGAAGTCAATGGGAATATGGAGGGATGAGAAGCAACAAAAGGAGGCCAATTCAGCTTTAAATGCATTTTGTGAAGAATGATCTGAATGAGATCAACTTTGGTGGCCATGGCATGTACAATGACAGAGTGGGGTGACTCTCAAAAATGAAAGAAAGTCGATGGGGGGATGGTGAGATGAAAAAAATGACAAAATGATGAGTGTGCGCCATTTTCAAAGCATGTTGGGAGACATGGAGTTACTGTATCAAGTTGGTGGCTGTGGGAAGGACAATGACTGAGTAGGTAACCTCTGACAAATGAATGGAGGTCAATGAGAAGATGGAGGGATCAGAAAAATAGGGGGGGAGATGAGTGTGGGTCAATTTTTCTTTATCTGGTTTTTGCACGATCTGGCCTGAGGTGGCCTAAGATTCCAAAATCCCATTTTATCTTACAGAACTAAAATAATAATAACTATTTAAAAAATCAACAAACAATGGAGAACCAGTGCACATATCCCTAGAGCTGTATACAAGCACACCTGTCCGGTATAGGACAGATGAGAGGAATCTGGTTTGGGATCAATATCTCAAAATCTTTAGGAAAAGAATCAGGCTGAATTTGAGGAATAAGTTGTGTGTTTGCGCTGCAATCACATTAATAAATAAAAATTATAAGATAATATAATATAGATTGTCTCAGAATTTTTTTTTGCCTGCACTCTACTGTTCCATCATAAAAACTTTTATCTTATTCTGTCAAATACAGACAATATGCAAACCTAGAGGTCAAAACATTATGGACCACCCCTACGTGAGGCGAATAATGTTTACCTTTTCATAAAAGTAGTGCATGTCAAAGTCTGGAATATATTAAATGATAAGCTAACATTTGGTACTCATGGCTGTCATGCTGAATGTAGAAGAAATGGACAGGGATAAAGATCTGAGCGACTTTGACAAGGGCCAAATAATTATGGCCAGTCGACTGAGTCAGAGCATCTCTGAAATACGAAGGCATGTGGGGTGCTCAATGTTAGCCTGGGTGAGTACCTACGGTCCACAAAAGGAAAATCCATGGTACACATACACAGTTGAACACAGGAGATAATTACACTTTGAAATGCAAAATGTCTTTCTTGGGAAGATCATTTCTTGGGATCACTCATTTAAATATGATCATTGCTATCGTAAATTTTGCAATATTCTTTACGGTACACCTCGCATTTTACACACATGCCAATAACTGAAATATTTTGGCTAATATGACAATGACTTTTAATAATACAGCATCTTTAATGAGAACCTGAGATGTGGCAGAATTTGTGTTATTGTGTAGTAGGTTGAGTATCTGTAGTCAACAGCTCTTTCACAGATGGGAGTTTGATACACAGTATTGTGCAAAACGTTTAGGCAGTCAAAGAAAATGTTCTTCATGTTGGTGTAAAAATATATTATATCAGTTCAAGTGCATCAGCTTAAATTTTTCAAAACCTTTCCTAAAGAATGTACAGTAACCATCTAAAACACCCATGTATTTTTTGACTGATCACGCCTTGTATGGCTAATCAATATGTCTTTGGCTTTTATACCTAATAAGCTGGTGGTGAAATTTAACAAAAGCATAGATTGGGAACTGTTTGGGAACTAAAGTGGTGTTGTTCTAGCCATTCAATGAGATAAAATCAGTATTTTTTTAGAGAAAAACATAAATTGCAGGTTTTTGTTAATATTAGTTTGCATATATTCTGATAATAAATAGTGTTTTCTTTATTGACCAAATATACACTTTCTACCCAGATAAATAGCTTTAAACTTTTTTTTACTCATGCACAATACTGTAAAAATACACTTACTGGAATGTACTTTAAGAGATTACAGCCTACTGGTGCTAGAATGGAGCCTCTTTTCAGATTGGAGAAGACTAAGCAGTCTATGCTTTGGGTGGGAGGAAATTCTAGTGATGTTTCATGCCCTTTTCAGGCATCACTTTGCTGTAGGCTGCTGGTGCTGAACTTGACTTAATTTTAGGTTTCTTTTGATAGCCTTTTTTGCATTTCTTATTAAAATAATACATGAATATTCATGAGTCAATTATATGCTACTTTGCTATATTGTGACAATGTATTCTTCTTTTACTTTTTATTTTGCTGTGATCTGGAGTAACACTGGTCCCCCTGTTTCTATCTTATGGCGAGCTGTTGCTGGCTCATGGGAGTTTTACTTTCTGAGGGCGGAATGAAAAATGATTGGTTCAGAGAGATAACCAAACAAACTTTAGTGGAGGTGAGTCCAAAGAACTAGAGGAGGCGGGACCAACCAATCAGATGTCTTGGACCTACCTCCACTACAGTCTGATTGGTTATCTTTCTGAACCAATCATTTTTCATTCTGCCCTTACAACATCTATGTGTAAGTAAAACTCTTACGAGCCTGTTGATGGCATCAGTCAGATGTGTCATGAATCCCTGTAAACAAAGGTGGTGTAATAAGAGAGATATTTAATCTGTGGTCCTTCTACTCTTCTCCATGCATAAGTTGTTGCAGAGCTTGATCACTGACATCAAAGCTCCTCGCATGATGCTGAGTGGTAATGAACAGTTGCTTGGTTACTGGATAAGTCGTTTCCTTTCCCAACCCTCTCTGAGTGTTTTCATATATAGTGCTGCACAGGCCAGAATTCAGCTTCCCTGCCTGGCACAGCAGGAAGCAATCAGTCCATCCTTAAGTGCGGCTCATCCACACAGATGTCTGGCAGGGCCCGGCCGTCCACACTGGACTATTTGCTGCCTTGACAAAAAAAGAAAGTGTTAAAAAGTGTGGTAACTAAACCCTGTTCAAAAGAAAATTAGCTGCAATGATTTCACATGATGTTAATCTACATGCATTTTTTTCAACACCTTGTAGTGCCTGGACAGGGGGAAGGGACAAGTGTAGTAGAGTAGTACTGTAGTGGAGTAAGAAGTTTATTTCCTGAATCAAAGTCCAAGGGGAGACAAAGGGCTGAAATCCAGGTACAAGCAAATAAGGCAAATAAAAGCAAATTGTGATCGAAGTGCAGTACTCAATACGGGACGTACGGGGCAAATAAAATTCAAACTACAAGATGAAGAACAAGAATACTTGAATGTAGTCTATAGTTCATGACAGGGACCAGAACATGAAAGAATCACAGAATGGTGAAACATTCAGTATTTCACAAAAGATTTTATTGAAAAGCAGGTGCTACCATGCCAATAAAATCAAGCAAATAAGATACAGCTGCACCTTCATATTCAGGGGACGGGGAGCAGTAACCTTCTGGGTGTGGCTGGATGGATGCTTGGCTTTATGTGAGCACGATAAACCTGGAAGGTTCCCATAGTCCTGCCAGGACCAGCTACACTGTTTACGGATTGGTTTTTAACGTATGATTGCATGTGCATTAATATATCCTGTGAAGGACTGACATTTCATTCAGGGCATTTCCTAGCTTTGTACCACATAATGCCCAGGTTAGACTCCAGGCCTCCTAGACCATGAACAGGATAAGCTGTTGGAAGATGGAGGGATGGACGGATAGATGGAAGGAGGAAATAAGTTTGTCCAAGAGTGTTAAACAGAGTACATGTATGCCTGTTTTCCTCCGATTTTTATTCCAATTATAGTCCTGTTTATGACTTATGATTCCCACAGCAGATTAATAATTAATCAGCAATGACTTACATGTCCTTAGTATTATGAATCAAACTGTCAGCAGATGGGTAAACAACCAGTTTTATGTCTGCTTGTCTATATTGGACACTGGCAAAAATTACAAATAAAACAGAACATGGTACTGAACCTTAGAAATTCAACACAACAGGTCAAATTTACTTTTAACTATTCTGTGGAAGAACACATATACTGTAGGTGACAATGTATGGCAGATGGTTATAAAAGAAGTGGGACATAGTATAAAGACAGCATGATAGACATGACCAAGGTAAGGCAGACTAATGTGATTTTTTTTGGTGAACTTCAGTCCAGTGAACTCCAGTGGTTCCTGACTGAGGCTACCTGGATAAGTAAAAATTGACCATTTTTTGGGAAATGACTGAAATCAACTGAAATCAATTAATAAGCACTTAGCTATAAGCCAGGGGAACTGAATTGGTGGATTTAGGAAACAATGTAATCCAGAAGAGGACCATACGATTGATTCCGCCACCACTGAATGATCTAACCCCCCCAAGTCTGCAAAAAATACCCCAACTCCCAGAAAACTATTGGGAGCAATGAACCTTGTGTTGCTGATGGAATTTGCACCTCTGGGAAAATTATTAAATAGCCCTGTTACAACCAGTAATGTATGTTTTTTTTAAACTCCATTAGGTATATAATGCTGTACAATATTTGACTTACTCCGACAGGATTGGGCACCAAAAAGCACCAAGATCACTATCCTAAATACTTTACTATTTAGATACAACAAATGGTATGTAATGTCACATGCTAAAACATTGTGTGGAAAGGTTTAGATGGCAGCTTTTAAAATGATTGCATTGACGCTGTAAACCTTTGTAATCAAAAGCAATCTTTGTATCATAAATAAGCTTTTTTGAGTTGCATGTGTGACCTTCAAGTTTAACTGATTTAATAATGTTTTCCTCATTATTATTCAAATATTGAGCAGCTGTGGCAATGAGGTTTTTAGTCAGGTACCAGATAATGCTTAGTTGGTGTCTGTTGACAAATAAATTATCAGGACCAATGAGACCAGTTACTGTATGTCAGCAAATAAACCATGTTTTCATATATGGCTTGCTTGAACAGGATGTGTTTTCATAAGCTGAAACTGTTTTATGCATGATTTGTGTTAAAGTGCATGATGGGAATGACAGGACTAAGCTTAGAGCAAAGCTCAAAATTATAATTAAGTCCCAGGCGACAGAGGTGTAATACAGGGTATTATTTTGGCCCGTGATAGCTCCATGTGGTAAGAATTGAACAACACTTAAGCAGAAACAGTTGTGTGAGCTTGTGTAGCTTGTGTGAATAATTGCACATAGTTCAACACAATAATTGTGCAATTTGTCCATTCCAGCAATTGGAGTTTGATCAATAGGTATTGCAAGGTCAAACAAATGGAACTTATGTATAGGATTTCAAGGTACTATGTGTATCCCATAAATATCTCTCTTGACTTGATTATACTGAGAGTTTTGCTCTTCATGGAATGTTTGCAAGTGCATGGTATTTGTAATATTGTTTTGTCGACCAATTATTCCGATCCCTTCCTTGATGATGAGTGAAGTATTACTAGACAATTGCTCTGCTCAATTCAGTGCATAATTATGATACTAATGAATCTGGTACTAATGCAATTTGACCATGTTATACCATGTTATTTCGCAGCTGTATCTAAGGTTTTTTTTCACACCAGCACATTTTAGTCCAGCCAAAACAGACTCTGGTTCGATTTTTTTTAATATTTGGTCTAGCAGTGAGGTAAGTTGCCTTCCTGAAATCTGGGCAGATGACTACATCTGTCAGCTCTGAAAAACATCTTATAAAAAGTTTTCAGAATGTTCATTCAACGGCTGAAGAGAGGATTTGATCGGTCGAATGAACAGTGCCGTGTGAAAGGAAAGAAAGAAAAAAAAACTGGAGGCAACAATACGTAAAAGTGAGAGATGTTCAGCCTCATAGCCCAGGGCACAGGATCTTCTTTTTTTACATTTACATTTTTGCTCCCGCCACAGACAAATCCAACCAACAATCAGAATAAGCACTCTCATGTGGTTGGTAGTGGTGCATTGTTGCTTTGTCTTGATTTTTTTCTCTATGTAAAAGCAAATTATACCGAGGGGAAAACAATACAAGTTTACAAACTCATCAACTGATTTGTATCAGAGAAACTGAACTATACAGTAGGTGTGAAAACGGCCTAAAAGACATTTTGAGACACTCGTAATAGGCATGGGATACTACACAAGTGAACATTACATCAAGAAGACACAATGTGCTTCACAGTATAATGGCTGCATGTTCCTTTTCTAGTTGGATTGCAATCATACAGTATACTATTTTGAAGGAAAAAAGTCTACATTACTCATTTTATCATATTTGAGGAAAATGAACAATGTTCAGCAACATTAGTTTTCACAAACGCGAACTGAATAGCCTAGGGGTGCAAGACACAAGCAACATGCAAACACTGAACCACTGTATTATATATGAGTTACATAAAAACTACTGCAAGGTGCCCATGTAATACAGGCAAGCCCAACAATTTAAACAACAGATCGGAAGCTTTCAACACCTGTATAAAATGCATATATGATAAGTGTAAAACAGGCACTATGAGCATGGTGTCACTCACTATATGTTGCTACACGTGTGATTACTTTCTGAAACATTATACAAATATAACCTGCTAAAGAGCTTATTTGAGCTGTGTGCCAGCTGGCTAAAGAATGTTTTCTAATCTTTGCAGCCTCTGCATCGTAGAACTCAGAAAAATTGCATCAACATATACAAAAGGGTAAACTAAGCAAAGTCAATACAGAAAATGCATAAAGTGATATCATTCTTCTAAGATGCTTGCAGCCTACATCAAATCCACATTATATTAAGCACAGTCCAAAAAAATTCAGAAAACATACTACCACCCAGCAAATCCAGGACAATGCAGGAAGGCCCAGAACAAGGGACAAGGTGACCAATCTGTATGTGGGTGCTCCTTCAGATGGCCTGGGAGGAGGATGCTAATATTTCTGATATTCAGCATACTATGCATCTTCCTGGCCTACCTAGGAAACATATCCTTTATTTCACAAGCCATTTGTATTGTGTACCTAAAGTGGTTGCATATTCCACCCAAAACAATGGACAGGTTTGGACCCATACCAGATGCATCTCTTGAAAGAGTTTGACCTTTTATTGTAATCTTTTCTCTGTCTCTCTTGTGTTCTTCCACATTTTCTCTGACATTGGAATAACGTCTACTGCTACATCAATACATCATATGTATTTTGGTCTGGTTTCAGTGATATGGTGTATTAGTGTAACTTAGAGCTTTCTTCCCAGACTCACTTATATAGTCCCAAACCAGCACTGATCACCCAAATAGGATGATCTCTCACATGTGCAAAGGATCACAAACACTGGAATCTTTGCAACCAGGCTAAGGAACAAAATGAGCAGAGGGAAAGGCAGAGTCAGTAGACGGGCAGAGATTCAATAGAAAAGAGGCAGACTATCACAGGCAAAGTTATTTCTAACACAGGGCAAAATTCAGAAACAGGCAAACAGTCAAGGATCAAACACAGGACCAGGAGTATCAGAAAGGAACAAACACAAAAGAGCTTGACTTCACTATTGAGACAATTGGGAGCTAGGGAACAGAGATTTAAATGTACTAGGGAAGGGGCAATCAAAGAGGAACAGGTCAAAGTGCTTGACGAATTAAATAAGCTGATTGGTACTTGCAGTCAGGTGATCTCTGGGAGTGGGAGACTGGAGACACAGCCAAAACACAGGTACAGGTAACAGCGAGCCTGGACGCCACTAGGGGGCAGCAGGAACAGGAGAAACCCTGACAGCAATCATCACCTTCAAAGTTGCGTTCTGTAAGGTTAGCTCTGAAGATTGTAAGCAGTTGTCGGTTGCTCGACGACCCCAACTGTTGACATAGGGTATGTGGGACATATGAGTTCATCCTATCTAGATCCTGTTCAAGGGTTTACAGAGAGCATAATTTGGATTTTCTTTCTCTCATACTTGTTCCACCTGGCATTTTAGTACCCTGATGAAGAAATGTCCAAATTCCATTATACAATTGATAGTAGATTGTGATTGAACCTCTTCAATAAGCCTCTGGATGTCTGTGTCATCTTTCTGTTCCTTCACCTAATCCACTGATAGCTTGGCTTGCTTAGTTGTGAAAATGTCTATGGTATTGCTGATGTTCCTGAGGGACTCCATTTGGCACCACATAATACTGCCCCATTTCAGTAGATTACATTGAAATCAACTTTCTGAAGTCTGATTGCCCAGCAGCGATGAAGGCTGAGGGTGGTTGAATACCCATTTAAGAACTATATGGTTGATTACCATTTCTCTATGGTCCAAACTACTACCAGACACTTTTCTCAGATGCTGAGTAGTTACACTCAGCACCTTACAACTCCAAGAAGACATAGGGTATCTCATACTCTTCTGCCCTTCACTCCTAGCTCAAATTCACTCACATCTGTTTGCACTCACAAAAACTGAGTGAAGTCAAGTGGAACCAGCACCGGAGATGCCAACAGTACTTGTTTGATGCCTTACATTGTATCTTGAATACTTCAAGCACCTACATATTTTATTTATGCTGACAGCCCTTGAATGAAGGGTTATATACACTGCATTTTTAGACATATCAGGAATTCTTTTGTTGTCCTCAAAAATTCTGTTCCTGTCTACATCTATACCGCAATGGTGATACATTGCCTTGGTCCCGTGAAAGAAACATTGATCTACCATACCTGGATATATGACCCTACTTTCACTTTAAAACAAAGGACACAAACAAGAAAATTTCTATTCCTTGGTGTTTAAGTGCCACAACAAAAACACACATTCGGGTAATAAAATGGTAGTATGCCAGGTAATTTGAAATAAAACAGAAGACATGCATGAAGGTACTACAGAATTTAACCAAAGGAACAATGTTGTCTTCTAGTTCTTTGGGAGCCAGTTGTCACAGGGGTGTTCTGAGCACATGGCACTGGCAGTCAGAATTAAGCCACGCAGATGTTCACAATGCTTCAGAGAACTTCATAGAACAGCTTTGATGACTGAACACTGCCTGAGGAAAACAGCCACCTGACATTCATACCTAACAAGCAGGTAGTTCTCAGCAAGTATATTCATGGGGTGGAGTCTGAACCTAGAAGTTTCCAGGGGACTACTGTTTCTGGCAACTCTCTGGGGGCTCCTGCTGTGCCTTTTCAAGAATATGACACGATTTGTATTTTTTTGCATCTACTGTGACTTTAAAACCAAAGACCAGATATTACCACTAGCACTTTCTTTCAATAATTGCTCTTAAAGTCAAGTCAAAGCTTTAGTTGTCAAATGTATAGTTATACTCAGTTGAATGTCCAGTGAATTGCATGATTGTGTAGCTCCATGACTCTGAAACAGGGGATATATAGGATATAAATAGTCATAAGTACTGACAAGACATTAGACATTAAACAATAATAATAAATAGTGTGCTACTGGCAGTAAGGTAAAGGTCATAGACCAGGGGTTGCCAAACTTTTTGATGAATAGACCACATCAGATTTTTCTTTAAAGTCAGAAGTCCAGAACAATTTTCACTAGCAAAGCAACATTTCATTTCACTTTAATGAATTAACAATAACTTTTGATTGAATATATAATAACAACGGGAACTTAATGTAAAGACTGAGGGGAGGGGGGGGGGGATTGTGATGAGTTATGTGTGTGCTAAGTTTGGTGGCTTTATGTCGTATGTTTGTGTTTACACAGCATTAGTTATTCATTATTACTTCATAATTAATTATTAATTAAGAGATTAAGTCACATCCAGGTTCTGCTGATCAAATGCATGTGATTTATTAATGATCAGCAAGTGTGACCACCTCTATAAAAGCAGACATTCTGGTCAGTTACTGTTAATGCAGCATCCAGGTGTATGTTAACACAATGCTGAGGAGGAAAAACTTCTTAGAGAAGCAATTGATGCTGTCCATCAATCTGGGAAGGGAAGGGTTATAAGGCCATTTCCAAACAATTTTAAGTCCATTATTCTATAGTGAGAAAGATGATTCACAAATGAAAAACATTATAGACAGTTGCCAACCTTCCCAGGAGTACATGTCCCAGTAAATTCACCCTAAGACCAGTCTGTGCAATGCTCGGAGAAATTTTAAAATTCCAAGACTTACATGTCAGACACTACAGACTTTAGTTAGCATGTTAAATGTTAAAGTTCATGACAATACAACTAGAAAATGACTTGAACAAGTACTGCTTTTTTGGAAGGGTCACCAGGAGATGCCTCTTCTCTGTAAAAAGAACATGGCAGCACGGTTTAGGTTTGAGTTGCATCTGAGCAAACCATAAGACTTCTGGAACAATGTCCTTTGGACAGACAAGACCAAGTGGAGGTGTTTCACCATAATGCATAGTGCCATGTTTGGCAAAAACACAACACAGCACATCAGCGCAAACACTTCATACCAACAACTGTCAAGCACGGTGGTGGAGGGTGTCAAGCCCCGATCGTGCCAATCCTCCTGTGTCACGCCCCTCCTCGTTAATCTCATGTGGATTCCCAGTGTTTAACCGTTTCTAATTGTTGTCATTAGTCCAGTGTATTCAGTCCGCGTTTCCGTTCGTTTCCCCAGTCCAGTCATTGATGCATGTGTTCTGAAGTGTGCTATCCCAGCAATAAATCCCTTTTGTTCGCATCCATGGCTTCCTTTGCCTGCTTCTGCGTTGCACCATGACCGAGGGGTGATAATTCGGCTTGTTTTGCAGCCACAGGACCTTGAGTCATTGAGTCAACCTTGCATTACTCTGTACACCAAAGGATTGTAGAGTGAAGTGTGGGCCCATCCATCCGACAGCTAAAGCTTGGCTGAAATTGGTTTATCCACATGTACAACAGAATGGCTGAAAAAGAAAAGAATCAAGATGGTGCAATGGCCCAGTCCAGACCTCAACTCCATTGAAACGCTGTGGCGGGACTTTAAGATAGTTGTGCATAAACAAATGCCCACAAACTTCAATGAACAAAAGCAATGTTGTGAAGAAGAATGGGTCAAACTTCACCAACAATGATGTCAGAGAGTATTAAAGTCATACAGGAAACAATTACTTCAGGTTATTGCAACTAAAGGTGGTTCTACAAGCTATTGGGTATACAGACACTCCTCTACTTACGAATGAAATATGTTTCGAACAGCCGTTTGTAATTTGAAATGTTCATAAGTCATTATACAACATCATATTAAGGATACACGCAATTACAAAGAACTAGGGAGCTGGGAGTACAAATGCTACGCTGCTGCGTGGCGGGATTAGCGTCCAGAAGTCGTACTAGGCGGAATTGGCACGCAGACAAAAAAATGGGAAATGGGAGCCCAATGAACACAATTTGGACTTACAGTCCTCTTCGTTTGTATGTCTGAAAGTTCGTAAGTTAAAATTTCGTTAGTAGAAGAGCATCTGTATTTAGTTTTCCACACATGGCTTCTCCATTTTGCTTCATTTTTGTTAAATAAATAATGATATGTTGAAATCTGTTGTGTGTTGTTTTATACCTGACGTTAGATTTAAATCATTTTAGAATCTAGTAAGGACCTGATCATTTTTTTATTATGTCCTAATATGTAGAACCATAGAACTGAAAGAGGGTGTACTTTCTTTTTCACATGACTTTATATTGCAGGGATATTCTCTTTTAGTATTGGTTAAGCCTTAAGCAGCATGGTAATTCCAGTCATTAACGATGCTCTTAAGTTAATTCATATATCCCCCCCCCCCCTAGAAATTTCTAATTTTGTGTTGGTTTAACTAATATTGTGATTTAACAGTCAGCATGTGGTCTTTCCTGAAAATTTCTCAGCCAAAGTAAATTAATTACATTACTTTCCAGTCCCCCTCCCATACCCCAACACACAGCCCCATAAAATCAATCAGAGCAAGTATCTACATCCTGCTGGCCAGGTGGCATTCTTCTCTGGCACTAATTAGGTTTTCCATATTCCCAACTCATCTCTCATTGGCTATTGACAAGATTAATTGCTGCCAATCGCATGCAGAGTGGAAAATAAATATGATTGTTATAACATGGAAGAATTATTATGTCTTGAAAGAATATCAGGGATACGTACTACTTCTAAGGAACAGGCAAAGGGAAAGAAAGAAACAGGTCCTGAGACAGCTGAAACAATATTTCATGTTTAACAGTCTATACCAAGGCTATTCAAATCACGGCCCTCGAGGGCCAAGCCCTGCTGATTTTCCAGCCTTCCTTCACCTGTGAGCCAGGTG
>JABFEA020000110.1:8425019-8444655 GCA_019775915.2 Cyphomyrus plagiostoma | reverse complement strand
TTTTTTACATACACAACAGCACCCGCATTTATTTTGTTTGGCTTACAACCTTTGGCCCCAAATACTATTGACCCCAGGGGCGTTGGATCCGGGGGACGTCATTTTTGGAACATTGGCCCCCCCCCCCCCCCATATCAAAATCTCTCCTATGCTGTTGGAATGAGGCAACAGCATTTTTTTTACCCAAATGGCAGCCCCCTACATATTATAAAAGTAGTCATTACTGCCTTTGAGAGCAAATACTGCTGGACTTAGTGAAGAGGTGGACTCCATACTGGGACTCCTACATGATCCAGAACTTGTAGAATGGGCTATCCATCTAGGTGAAAATGAACCTTGTCCTGTTGTCCACACTGAAACACAAACCTCC
Source organism: Cyphomyrus plagiostoma (assembly GCA_019775915.2). Taxonomy (NCBI): domain Eukaryota; kingdom Metazoa; phylum Chordata; class Actinopteri; order Osteoglossiformes; family Mormyridae; genus Cyphomyrus; species Cyphomyrus plagiostoma. The sequence continues at coordinate 8,444,285 of JABFEA020000110.1, read as the reverse complement.
ATCCTTCTTCATGATTAAGACCCCTGGAAAACGTGCCATGTTGTCAATTTCCCTATTGATAAATTTAGTCTTTTCAAATGAGATATGGCCTTGGTAATGGCAGATGTTTCCAGCTTGAAACTCTGGACAGTTTTCTCTTTTCCTCAGTGGCTGCAGGTGTTGCCAGTTTGTGCTTTGACTATATTGGACCTGCTGGATGAGGTGCTTTTGCCTTTCATTGAGCTTAGAGGTGTCCTGATCTGGAGGTGACAAGTGTGGTTTCATGATTCCTGTGGGAAAATATCCTGTGGACTCATGCCAAGTTGAGTTCATTTCATAATAGAGCTCAATGATCCATCTACCCTAACAGTGTTCTCCTCCATCTGCACAGCTTTTGCAGTTGTGGTTGACCCTCTTTGTGGGGTTACAGTTTGAGGCCCAGATTAGACATGACTGAACAGAGACTTGGCTTACTTTAGATGTGATGTATCTTAGAATGAGTTTTCTAGTTTTTTTAATTTTGTTATTTCATTGTTTTGCTTCTGTTATGCAGAACAACAGAGGTTATGCTGAAAAAAGTGGAATATTTTAGTGAAGCAAATCAAGTTTATAACCCCAACGTTGAACCAAGTTGCATTTTCCATGTTCTTAACTACCACACAACATTTTGCAAATTAAATACACATGTTTATTAACTCTTGGATGGATTATAAAAATGTAAAAAGCACAGTATAATCTACATATATAGTTAGGCAAGGCAGGTATATTTATATAGCACATTTTCAAACACAGAGGTCATTCAAAGTGCTTTACTGAAACAAGATCAAATAAAAGACAATTAAAATAACAGTATCTCACATCCATACGAGCAGGATGTAGCAGCTGCGGGAGATCTCCCACGCTGACAATGCAAAGTATTGTTGCCATGTTCCGGAGCATTACCAAGCATTCTTTTGTCTCTCCCGTTTTCCCTGCCTGCTGTGTTCTGCCTGCCCATCTCGCCTACCCTGCCTGTCTGCCCTCTCCCGGCTACCCTACCTGTCTGCCCTCTTCCACCTGCCCTGCCTGTCTCGTCTACTCTGCCTGCCTGCCCTCTCCCACCTGCCCTGCCTACCCAACCTGCCTGTTCTACCCTGTCATCTCGGTCTGCCTCACCTGACATCCCTAGCTGACCTGTCTCCATTGATCCCCCTTCCCAGTTGCCTTCAAATCCCATGCTTACCTGAAGCACTGACTCCTCAGGCTCCCAACCTCCCACAACCATCTGGACCACGATTCCTGATACCTGTATTGGCTTTGTTTGCACCCGGCTTCTCAAGTAAACCACTGGTCTCCCACAACATGGGGTCTGCCTCCAAATCGCCTTCTGTTCATTACACAGCAATTAAAATTAAATATAAAAAACAATTAGATAAAAGTAAAAGGAAAATCATCAACGTTGATCATCAGCATGAATCAAAGGCACTGTGGAATATAAAGGTTGTCAGTATAAACTGGTAACACAAAATTTTGAATTTCTTGACCAGAAAATGATTACTTAATTTTGGCAAAGCACCTGTAGCCAGAGGCACGGGATTATCTGCAATATACATACTGTTTCCTTAAGCCAGAACATTCACACAGGCCACAAGCTAACAATATAACTGACGAACAAAAGTACAAATTCAGAATGTGGTTCAAACAACCCTTACATAACTAACCATTCCACTCCAACTTCCTATAAAAGGCAGAGACAAAGAGTCTTTTTGTTGCAAACAATTCAAATAACTAAACTAATCAAATATGAAGCAGTAAATTAAGAAGGTGTCAGAAATTAACTAACGTCAGTGAATATTTCCATACTGTGACATTTTAGTTTGTAATTAAGCAATAATTAAAATTAATTTCACATTATTGATTATCACTTATTTAATCAATTGTGTGTTTCTGTTTGATACAAGTTATATCATCATTTTGTCTCAGAAAAGAAACATTAAAGATCTACTTTAAACATTGTAAAAACTATGACTATTTCTTTTTGACTAGACAGACACCTGAATAAAGACCTCGCCTAATGCAAACTCATGCTATTATGTGCAGTACAGCAGGGGAGGATGCAGCCCTAATGGTTGGGGAATTGTGGGAGGCAGATAATGGGGTCACTACAACCCAGGGATGGCTCTTTAGTACCTCTGTGGAAAATGGCAGCTATACTAACTCAAAAGCATGACAGGTTACTTACTACTGGTGCCTGGATATCAGATTATCAGCTACAGTGGGAAACAAACTGTGAAATCTATAAAACCAAATGATGGTTTAAAAAAGCATTCTGAAGAATTAGGTGGGCACCCCATCCTGGGTTGTTCCCTGGCTTGCATACCTAGCTTCTGGTATGGGCTCCGGAACTCTGTGACCCTGCATAAGGCAAGCAGGTACAGAAAATGGATGTATGGATAGATGGATGGATATATGGATGGATGGACAGACAATGGGGAATATCAGTCTGGTTTAAGAATGCTATAATTTCCATGTCACAGGCTAGGTAGTACACATACTGTGTTTACTTTGTTCAGTTACTCATGGATTCCTGCATACTTAATTGAAAAAAACTGAATTTGCGTTTCCATGGTCAACATCTAAATAATAAATGCTGTATATGAAGGAACTGCATGACTTGTAGGTGCCATAGTTACTGAAATAGCGTATTTTCCTTCTGCCTTCCGTTTTTGTTGATACCATAATTTGCAGTGTTTTTAAATTCAATTACATTTTTTTTATTTTATTTTATTTTACAAATTGCAATTCAGTATTCTGTTACATACCACCTGCGGTGGGCTGGCCCCCCGTCCAGGGTTGTTCCCTGCCTCGTGCCCGTTGCTTCCGGGATAGGCTCCGGACCCCCCGCGACCCGGTAGGATAAGCGGTTTGGAAAATGGATGGGTGGATGGATGTTACATACCACATAAACTGTTTTTGCCGTTTATGGTTCTGCATTAACAAACAAGAAGTCATTTGTTGATAAGATTTTGGTATTTCTAGTTTAAAACATATTCTTAAAATAGAAATCTCTGGACAAGTTTACCAAAATTATTATTATTTATATAGAACATCATGATATGATAAACAGGCTCAATGAGAGTGATTCAAAGTGTTATCAACATAAAGGACAGTCTCAATGAGGAATATTCCAGGGGGAAATCTTACAGCTGCAAATCAAACAACTATGGGAGAATAATCCATTCAAGACATTTGGTCAATAAAAATATTTATATTGTGAAGAATGCAAGAAAAAGGTCTGGTAGCTGTATATCCTCCTTTACAGAACCATCCTGGGAGGACTGTGGTGAAAGATGAATCACTTTTAAGTCAATCTACAGTCAGGACCTTTTTGATAAGTTTATCTTGGGTAACTAACTAATCATTGTGCATGGCATCTCATAGTAATAAATATTAATATGAGACATACATTAGTAAATTATTTCCTGAACAATAATCAGTCCTTTTTTAATCTAACATAGGAAGGCATATGTAATGAGTTTTGACGCAGACTAAATTGTGGCAAAGTGAACATATGGTGCAAGGTGAAAACATTGTCAAAAGAGAAACCGGAATAACTTTGAGGATAGGATAAGAAAGATTACATTTGAAAAAGGCAAGCTTTGGCTGACTGAGTACATCTCATCCAGATGCTTGATTACAGATGAACACTGAGAGATTGGACCAATTGCCCTTGGTCACCCTTATCTCAAGATCTCCATCAAATCTTAACATTAATCAGACAAGGAGACTGTCTTTCTGATGGTATGTGAAAAAGGCATGACCCATGGCAGGGAGTGTGTGGCATGTGGAATGACGAGCATCAAAAAAAATCTGACTATATCCACTTCAGTGTTTTAACAAACAGAAACAGTATTTTCATCTGGTGGCTCACAAGCGGGAATTTCCATGCTCTTAGACCCTGAAAAAACTTTTTTTTTGAGTAAACTGAGTGGGTAACAGAAAAGAAAATGAAAATTACCGAGAATCAGTAATGAATATTAGTCAGATCTATAAAAAGAATTATTATGAAGAAAGAATCTGTCATTCTTTTGAAATACTTGAAAATTTTAGTATGTCATAACTTTACACATACCATAAACCATGAAAATGTATGCAAATGGTTAACACCCCATCCTGGCTTACTCCCTGCCTTATTGTCCAAACCAAAACTATGTCTGCAGATAACTAGAAAAATTGTGATAAAAAAGTATTTCTGCATAAGTGGGATGTCATTCCAACTGGGATTGTGAAACTGGAAAGGAACACATCTGTCTTGTAAAACATGATCATGATATACATGATATAAATCTTTTAACATTTTTTAACATTATCCAAGATATTAGTATGAAGCAACTACCCATATATTTAAAACTGGATCTTTCAGTGTACGAGTCAGTGTAAGCACCTGTCTTAGAGGTATAACAGAGCGTCTCCTGAGATTTGAGCCAGCACCCAAGCTTCAACTTATAAAAACATCTTGCTAATTACTAGCATGCTCCATGTTAACCTCACTCACCTTCCAAATGCATGGATATTTAATGCACTCACAAACTGAATTTAACTCTATGGAATGCCCAATGCAAAAAGATAAAAACAAATTACACTGTTTGTTTTGCTGTATTTGCAAGAAAGCACATGTTTCAAAACACTCATTCGTGCTGTCATCCATCTTCCAGCTCCTTGTACCCTACCATACTGCAGAAAGCCTGGAGCCCAGCCTATGACAGGTAAACACTATGGATGGGATGCCAGGCAAACACACACACAATATGGGCAATTTTGAGAAGCCAGTTTGCCTAACTCTATATTTTACAATATGGGAAGAAAGCTGCACCAGATGGGCAAAGCATAAGACCTTCACTCAGGCAGGATGGAACCCCACAGTCCTACAGGTGTGAAGCAGCCAAGGATGCCCATTACACTCCTTCAGTATACTGGTGATGAGGATGTAGTTTGACTATACTGATTATTAGTATGTTATTTGAGTCATCTTGCTAAAGATGGAAGAACACTACAAGTAACTCCCAGCTGATCTAATTAACAACTGAAATAACCCAGATGAGCAACAAAAATCAGGGATAGAAAGCTCATCAATACATCTATATGTGCACACTCATATGGAGAATATTTTACAAAATAATTGTAACCCATAAAGTATTAATGGCATCTGTGGGAGACCTGCAGGAATCAAACAAGTAAAAATTTAATCAACCAGTTACTTATATCTATACCAGGGTTAATCAAATCACGGTCCTCAAGGTCCAAGCACTGCTGGTCTTCCAGTCTTTCTTTACCTGTCAGTCAGGTGTGAAGCGCCCGACCAATCAGAATCAGTAATTATTAAATTATAACTACATGGGAGAACTGAAAACAAGGCCTGTATTTAGAATCGAGGTCCAGATTTGAATAACCCTGATCTATACTAATGTCTTAGCTATGCTAGATGACCAGCTGACTGAACCTGAGAAAATGCTCACATCAGCTTTTAAATATTCGAATCATCCATCCATCCATCTATTTTCCAACCCGCTCATCCTACTTGGTCGCGGGGGGTCCGGAGCCTATCCCAGAAGCAATGGGCACGAGGCAGGGAACAACCCTGGACCGGGGGCCAGCCCATCGCAGATATTCGAATCAGTAAACAAATATAGTAGGCTATTCAATATATTTCTCTGTGCTAGTTTAGGTAAATATATTGTTTCTTCTCTTATTTTATTTTGGTTATTTATAATTATTAGAGCAAAACACAACATACAGTATATAAATTGCTTTATTTACGTTTGGTTTTAACCTGAATACAAATAATCAGGGCCCTTTAGCACAAAGACATTATAACACAGAATCAAGCACTAAAGCTAGACCTATTTATTAGACCTCTAAAAGGCCTTAGAGCCGCTCACATTTACGGTAAAGTATGGCAACATGAGCCGTAATATCACTAATAATATCACTAATTGTTCAGTATCGACGGTGAATAACGCTAATAGTAAATATCTGGCATTTTTCTATTCTATCCCCCAAGAGAATATTTGGTGGGTTAGAAACACCATAAATGAAATACAAGGAAAATTATAGTGATATCTCAGTACATTTCAAAACAGAATATCTGGGTTTTATACAGCGACGCGCAGTTTAAAGTAAGCAGACAGTGCCTCAGTGCGTCTCAGTCGTTCTGCGCTTTTTCAGAGGAGCGCAGGGAAAAAAGAAGAAGGAGGGGAGGGAGCGTGTGAGAGAGAGACTTGGAGACGAGGAGACTGGGAGAGAAGACTGGGAGAGCAGGCAGCGTCGGCGTGAGCAACAGAAGTACCGCGATCCCGTCCATCATCATCGCATGCAGCAGTCAGGCGTCAGGGGGTCGCCAGGAGAGCCTGCGATTGCGGGGTGTCTCCTGGTCCATAGTGCAGAAGGAATGATCTCAAGCGCCGGAATCGTGACCCTTTAAATGAGAAAAGAACTGTAAATTGCAAAGGTGGAAGAATTAAGAAGTGACTGCGTTTTAATTTATTAATTGTACATACAACCGTTTAGATAATAGGCTAATAATAACTTCATTTTTGCGACATCCCAACAGACTTGGATAACTGCGAAGAACGAAGCAACAGCTTACCCCTCCAAAGGAACACTTTGCAAAGTAAGATCATTTTCTTTGGTTATTTTATTTTAGTTCTGGGGAGGGAAATTTATAATCAGTTAAAAAGCTGGCATCTATGTATTATATATAGACTTGCCTTATTACTGCTTTGACGCAGCAGTGCAATACTTAAAAAACTAGGTTTTCCTAAAGCGCTTAGTGTTTTTTTTTTTCCAGTAACCATACAGTACGTTTAATTAACGAAATTATCACTTGTTTTCGTTTGGATTATTGACTACATGAATATAGACAGATGCACCACAGATGTTTATTTAATACACTTTAAATCGTAAAAGGCGTGCGTATGTATACATCTTTACATTCGACACGGAAAAACATTGTTTATAAATGTGTAAAGGTAAACATCCGTGTAAACGTTAAAATACACGTATTTTGGATTTTAGACAGACCGCACAGCAGCGTAAGAGAGCTACTGTATGGTAATAAAACTGGTCTTAAGACTCCCCGCATTTCAGTACTTGTATTGGCTCAACAGGTTTCAGACCTCTTGTACTGAATCTATACTTGTTTGTATTCATAAAAAAAAGACTTAATGCTGTTTTTGAAACCTCTAAAACATATATCGTTTTCGTTTATGATTTGTAAGTTACAGTGAGAAAGCCATTTGTAGAACAATTATTCAACGATTGTTGTATATAGTATTATATACAGTACGTTTTAAATTTGCTTATTATAGTTACAGGCAATAAATATTTAGCAATTCTATAACACACTTTACTTTTTTGTCTTTTCAAAACTCATGATAATACACATCATTGCAAATTTATCTTCATAGCCTAGCGATTATCAATAAAATGTCAACGTAAATGAATCCATATAATCATATACCATTTTTAAATTTTAAGTGAGTGTTACTCATTCAGGAGATGTGTGCTTTCAAAGAAAGCCGTAAAGTTGTAGAACTATAATGTGTTGTCCATAAAATTAAATGAATATTTGATCAGCTACTCAATATTATTCTGTCACAAGTTTTACACCTCTAAGATTAAACCTTCATGATTTTTGAGTCACAGCCTGTGTTTTACACATAGTTAGATTTTTTTTCAATGCTTCTTGGTACAGAACATAACCTTCACACCATGTTGTAGTCTATTCAGGATGTAATTATACTTTGGAGGATACAGAGACTCTGCTAGCAAATTACTTGTTTGTTGCGGGGGTATGATAATGTTTAATGTTGTGTAGTAACTGCGAATGTCAACAGCCTGAATCGGTTATTAACAACTACCTTAGGGACTTGGCTGAACGTGACTTTTTTTTTGTATGTGTTTTTCGCTACATAGATGGTTACTGATTTGAAGATACCCTGCTTTTAGAAACGGGTGCCCCCGTTGCCTTTGCCCTTAGCCAAAGTCACCATGGCAGCGGGAGTAGCAGCGTGGCTCCCCTTTGCCAGGGCTGCCGCCATCGGCTGGATGCCAGTGGCCAACCTGCCCATGCCCATGGCTCCTGCTGAGAAGAACAAGCGGCAAGACGAGCTAATTGTCCTGAATGTCAGTGGGCGCCGCTTCCAGACCTGGAAGAACACCCTGGACCGCTACCCAGATACGCTTCTTGGTAGCTCTGAAAAAGAGTTCTTCTATGATGAGGAAACCAAGGAGTACTTCTTCGACCGTGACCCTGACGTCTTCCGCTGTGTCCTGAACTTCTACCGAACTGGAAAGCTGCACTACCCTCGCTATGAGTGCATCTCGTCCTATGACGAGGAGCTGGCCTTTTTCGGTATCATTCCCGAGATCATCGGCGACTGCTGTTACGAAGAGTACAAGGACCGCAAACGGGAGAACGCGGAACGCCTCATGGACGACCAGGAGGACAACAAGGACAGCAAGCAGCCCAATGTGACGTTCCGCGAGACCATGTGGCGAGCGTTCGAGAACCCCCACACCAGCACCATGGCCTTGGTCTTCTACTATGTCACTGGCTTCTTCATTGCAGTCTCAGTCATTACCAATGTGGTTGAGACTGTGCCCTGCGGATCCACCCCCAATCAGAAAGACATGCCCTGCGGTGAGAGGTACACCGTAGCATTCTTCTGCATAGACACGGCCTGCGTCATGATCTTCACCGTGGAGTACCTGATGCGGCTTTTTGCTGCACCCAGCCGCTATCGCTTCATGCGTAGCGTGATGAGCATCATTGACGTGGTGGCCATCCTGCCCTACTACATCGGCCTGGTCATGACAAACAACGAGGATGTGAGTGGTGCCTTTGTCACGCTGAGGGTCTTCCGTGTCTTCCGGATCTTCAAATTCTCCCGCCACTCGCAGGGCCTGCGCATCCTGGGCTACACGCTGAAGAGCTGTGCCTCAGAGCTGGGCTTCCTCCTCTTCTCTCTCACCATGGCAATCATCATCTTCGCCACCGTCATGTTCTACGCAGAGAAGGGCTCCACCTCCAGCAAGTTTACCAGCATTCCAGCTTCCTTCTGGTACACCATTGTCACCATGACGACCCTGGGGTAAGAGGATCTGCTTCCTAATTTTTTGTTGCTTCTCTGTCTCTCAGTATCCCATTTGCACTTTGTCTGAAAAGTGTCTCTTTGGCTCCAAGGGGAATTGGCAAAAAAAACCTGACTTCAGTATCGTACAAATAAAAGGAATCCACACTGGCGATCCAAGGTTTTAGGCAAGCACTCTTTTCACCCTTAAACAAGACACAGATTATGGGATGGATCAGTGATTCCAATAGACGGGCTTTCAGTGTATTCCTTTTCTTTATCACCCTCCCTCCCCCTTCCTGTCTTTCTCGCACCCACACACTATGAATCTCCCTCACTAACTCTGTTTGTAAGCACACTGTGATCAGGGATTGAGCTTCAATCATTTATATGTTTGCAGAGGATAGAAATTACAGTACAGATGTGCGGACACCCAGACAATTCTTTCATTTTTTTTCAGTTTTTTTTTCTCTGCCAGTTCATTTTATTCTGTTGAATTGATTTTCCATTATGTACTTTTTAATCAGGGATAGAAGAGATTAAGTTGTGCATTTGTGCACTGGATGGTTTTTAGGAGGGGAAATAATAATAATAATTATCCATTATTTATAATAATTATTCTTATTGATGGGTTGATTAAGTTGATCGATTTTTAATGAATTTGCATGCCTAGCAAGTATATTCACGCTTCATACTGAATATCAGAACTTAAGAAGCCACTACACTTCCGTCAGTGCCAGCTATTCCAGCCACCTGTTAGCGCATGAAATTATGTAACTGAGAAGGGTCTGGACAAAGAAGTTTTTTATTTTTTTCAGATTTTCTAAAGGGTCACATGCAGATGTCACATATTTGACTCATAACCTTACAATATTTTAGGTCTTTTAATAGCTTTGTATTCTCTTATGAAAAATCTTGAAAATGGTTATGCCGATTCCATACTCGTGTTTTTCTTTGTACTGATAGAAACCAAGCGAACAAGTTGACAGGCTGACAATCGAAGTGTTGCAGTGATCTCACATTGCATTTGAGAACCATCCAGTGCCATCATTACGTAAAGAGTCATCAATAAAGCACAAGGGGCATAAGTGGGTGTGATCTGCTGTATCCACTGACTAATACTTCCTGACATTTACCGTGCTGCATACCTGGGATTTGGACGCGATGTATCATTAGCGCTGTTGATGCCTGTACAGGGAACTCGGGGTGTGTTGAGCAGTGAGACCGCCGGGGGTTTGCACTGATCAGAGGAGGACATTCTCCTGGGTGGGCTTAGCATCCTGCGCTAACAGGAAATAAAGCATCGGCGATGGAAGAAGTGGCAGACGTGGTATGATGGATTACAGCCTTAATGTTTGCTCTAAACACACGCTGCCTTTTGTGATTTAAATCCCACGCATCTCATGAATAATGCAGCATTTACCTATCGGCATTTACCCACCCTGATATTTATTTTTATTTTTTATTTTTTTGGTGAAAGCACAAGCGTGTGCACCCACACAGACCAACAAGATAAAAATAGACTTGTCCAGAAGCAGTTTCTCAGAGGCGTGTGAGAAGAGGATATGAGCCAGTTCATCTGCATTCTGCCCTGTGTCCTCACAAAGCAAAGACTGTTATCATACCCGCCTGGAGGGAGCTGTAGTTAAAGCATACCTTCCAAGGGAGCCACCTTTAAAATACACCATCCAAGGGAGCCACGGACTCTCCAAGAAACTTCAGGGTTATGTCACATGAAAATATCTTTGACTATTCTTTTTTAAGGTCCCTTTTGGTTGTATTTCTGGTTTATTTACATAATATGCTGCGCTTTGCTGCATAAATGCTTTGTGTGAACCGAAAATAGCCTGGTACTTAGACAGGTACCTTATAAACAATGGCACTGGTACGATCCGCTCCTCCTACTAATTATCATTTCCTACAGAAAAGCTTATAGTGTCATCCACCATGTAATTTATGCGGTGTACTTGATTACATTTACACATTGGCTCCATGGGAAGAGACCGGGAATAGCATGCAGGGAACAACCTTCACAGGCGTGATTTCTTTAAAATTAATTTACTGCCTTGTGAGGACTGGCTGAATTGGAGTTCCATCCCAGATTGAACCAGTACAGATCATTAATAAAATGGATTCTGACCTTTGAAGGAAGGACTTTTGTACACATTGCCATTTTTCTGGAAACCAAAAAGGTTTTAGTTCCTGCAGATTGCAAAAGGCGGGATCAGATGTTTTTTGGCTTGATTATATCTTCCTACAAGGAATGCTTAGTTAATGTATTGTATCCAAGGCCACTTGCAATCGTTAGTAGAATTGGAGTTTGTACTGAGGGGCAGTCACAGGAATGCACTAGGTACTTGAACTCGTATCAGGAATTTTTTTTTTAACTCGTTTCATCCACTGCTTTTTGGATTATTTGGATTGAGGGGCTTTATTTTTTACTGGAAAAGGAGAAATCTTTAGTATTCCATGATGAAAGTACTTTTGTTTTAAACTATGCATGACATTCTGTCACTAAAACTGCTATATAAACATAAGTATTAATTAACACTACTGTATAAATTCCAAAAAAATTGTGACCTATATTGTAGATTGTGATTAAAACCAAAAGTATCGTGATGTGACATTTTGGCCATAGTACCCATCTCAGTTTCCATCCACGGTGGTGCATCCAGCCCCTCACCCTTTCCTAATGATGTTTTATAAGTAAAGTAAGATACCCCTGGGAAACCTGTCTGTTGTATGGAAGTAAGATATTAAACTAGCAGTGTGTAAGTCATGGACGAAACCGTGGGGCAACTACCCTAAAAACATCTAGAACCAATTTGACACTATACTCGTGGAGCCATTTTTATCTGAAAATGTTTCAAATTCTTTGCTGCAGAATGCTAAATTCATTAAAGGAGTTAAGTACAGTCTGGAAATTATCATTACACTAAGAAAATCAATATCGGTCAGAATCGGTATCGGCAGGTCAGCCATAAAAGAAATCAGCAATCAGTTTCAGCCATGGAAAATGCAACTGGTGCATCCCCAGTCAAAACTGATTATTTCAAGTAAATACTCTAGTTAATGGTGAAGGCATCGGCAGCAGTGCACACATCCATTCTCTCAAACTGATCATCATTTATTACTATACCTCTTCTTGTTTACGGTGGAGAAACGAAAAATAGGACGAAAGAGGCCTCATAACTGACCCTAATAAACAATAAGCAAATAGCAGTGAAAGCCCTATTTACAGAGAGCAGTGATTATGGGAGTCATTTTGAAGGCTCTTTAACTGAATAAATAATGAATGATATTTAGCTAAAAAGTCTGGCCACCTGTTGTACAAAGGGTATCCTTGCAAAGTTTGCAAATTACTGTAGATTGGTCTATGTCAGTTTTGGCTAATATAAACCATTTCCACACAATAAAAGCAGAACCTTTTTTGGAACCAGTTCTTCTTCATGCTGCACGCTACAGTCATTTGTTGGTTATCGTCAGGATAGATAATTTTGTTGTTGTGTGAAGATCACAGTACTTACAGTACTTACACTCCTAGGCTAAGAGAACACCTTTTTATAAGTAGGAAGAGTACACTGTAAAATAACGACAGGAAGCACAGTATAGCAAATACACAAACCATGCAGTAACATAGTTGTTTATTGTCATTATCAAGTGTTAGGTCTACGTACTATGTACTCTATATAACTCTACGCGATAGGGGCAGCACAGTAGGTTTGTTTACACCAGTCACCGCAAACATGGAAGCAATGCCTAGCAATATGACATCATTGGGATTAGGGATTTTTCACCTACATCAAAATTTAATGGGAACACTGTTGTATATGTAATCTGTCGATGACCAAAATGTCATTATTCGGCACATGACTGTATTTATTTGACAACATATAGTCAAATACTAAATGGATTGTTTGTTGTTTATCATGTGATACAATTTGACAGTCTGATGGCGTATAAAGTTTATTTTTTTGCCAAGTTTGGTGACTAGTCAAAAAGGATCAATTAGCCACTAAATTGAGATTGACTGAGACAGATAGTTGACAAAGACGTGAGACATATAGACAGCACAGAGATGTTATCCCGGCTGAAATTGCTTTCTTCCACAATTGTCTGTTTTTGTTGTGTTAGCCATCTTTTGTTGCAGCCTCCAGGTATCATGTGACAGGCACTTCCCCAGTTTGTTCTGTCGTTATATTAATAGTGTTAAGTAGTCCACTTGTAACTGGGCATTCATTGAATGCATTTATGCCTAACACTCTGCGACAGCACAAATGTTTCAGTGTGGCAATGTACTATTTGCCTCACTTAAACGTAAATGTAGTGCTGTGCGACGATTCTTACGATACCTCTGGAATGTGCATCGTGGGTACAATTCTAACCAGGTACAATAAAATACCCCCATATGACTCACCACTAGACTTGGGACAAAAGGTAACGTTAGTCGATAAAGAACTTGATTGGCTCATAAAATCAGTCGTAAATAGGGTGATTGGCTGATTGCCGATCAGCTCCAATATGAGCAAAAATTCAGTTTTCGCCAGTCGATCAGTGTATCCTTATATTCCATTACCTCTTCATGTGTATCTTCACCTATTCATCTTTTACCCTCAAATCCCAGTCTTCTTTACTAGGTCATGTATATGATTATTTATAAAGTTCTATAAATCTACTTCTACTTAAAATGTATTATTCTTCCGATCAGGACAAGCAATTGGAAAAATTGGTTTCTAAAAAGTAAGTCTTTCAATATGAGTCTCATTAATAATATCTCCTTTTAATTAGCATATAAAAGCCACATACAGAAATATTCCAGTAATATTTAATGGAATGTTGTTACATCACCATAAATTCAAAAACACCACCAATCTTTTTACGCGCACAATTTTTTCTTGATTATATGCGCAGATGCAATAAAGATTTTTATATGCAGATGTGTGAATTTAAGAAGCTTGCTTTAAATTATTGTACCAGACAGTCATTTCACAACAACCATCTGATACAATTATAGGATAATTGATGATAGTGGAGTATCTAACAAACAGAGCTTAGTAATTAAACTGCATTTGATATGATTTGGCAGCTCTTTGGTTAGTACTGTGGACTCACACCTTCATAAGCAGTTATGGAGGATTTTAACAGAAAAAAAACAGTTTAATATACAATTTTAGCCTATTTTATTTTTAGAAATCTGTAGGATTTACACTGGTCTACATCACTGGTGTCCTTTGAAGAACCGTGGGTTTGGCCAGTATAACAAGTCCTGAAGTATTCTACCCAATTTATTTTCTTTTTGGATCATAATTAATGGATTGAATACCTATATACACTTGTTGGCTACTTTATTAGTTGCATATGACTAGCAACAGGTACTCCCTGAGCTGTTGTAAGTTCAGCGAAGCCATTTTGCACACTGTTGTACTGAGCTGTTATTTTTGCACCTGTGGCCTTCCTTTAACGAGTCTGGCCATTCTCCCCCCATCCTCTTTCATTAACAAGGTGTTTTTGGTCACAGAAATGTCCCCTACTGGAGGTTTTTGTTCATCGCACCATTCTCTCAAAACTCTAGACACTGTAGTGTGTGAAATCCTCCACGTCTGGCATTAGCTATTACACAGTCTTCAAAATCACTTAGCCAATCTAAGGCTCAGCTGAGCAGTAGCTGAACCTCTTGTCTCTGTCTGCGTGCTGTATGTATATCGAGTTGCAGCTACATTATTTGCTGTTTGGAGGGGCAGTCTGTTTGAGTCCCCTTTAATGAGAAGACACACCTAATAAAGTCGCCACTGGTTATACTGGACTGAATGTACATACAGAACCTACTGTGGGTAACCTCATTTCTGTATTAGATTGCAGCACTCAAGCATACCAGGTTTAAACTTGATAAAAAAATATTTTAGTTGGTTAGCATGTTTTGATAAAGACAGCAGTATCCGGCAGCTCCACAAGTTGGACACTGTGCTAACAGTTCTGGGTTTGAATCGCAGGGTGCAAATTTAAATGGTAACCTTTTCCTTTATTCTAAGTGGTTTTGGATAAAAGCATTAAATAAATAAACCTTAATACTGGTAAAATTCAGTGGAGATGACTGGTTATCTGGGCTGTGGAACGGCATGTGCAAATCAATAGATGTAGTCCTTTTGTATATGATTAAATCAGGCAGAAATAGTATTTAGACTGAGAATTTGCTTCAATTTAGGCACATTATCTCTCTCTTCCTGTAGGTCATTGAATGGGTGTTAGCAGACACTTTTATCCAAAATAACATGCAGTTGACAAAAATTCCAAACAATCATTGGAGCAACTAAGTTTAAGGGTCTTGTTCTAGGTCACCAGCCTGCTCACCGTGGGATTTGGACCTTCAACATTCCGATCACAGTAACTGTATCTTAACTACTAAGCCTCCATTATACGCAATAGACATTAGTCTGAGCTCAAAGTGATCTTCCTTTGCACTGGCTTTTTAAAACTAGTCACTGGCAAATATTTCATGTAAATGTTATAGTAAATAGAGTATAGGAAAAGGGGTTTTTCAAAGCTATTGTGTTTTATTCCTTGCTACATTAAGGCTTTCAAAAATAAAAACGTTGATAATCTAAATAATTAACGAAAAACTTTACAATAGACAAATGTAGTTTGTGTTTTTACTTATTGAAAATGTAGAATATTATTTCTTGGGTGCTTTTTTATCTGCTTGTTGGCTATGTTCTGTTTATAGTAGTATAGTATGCATGCCTTGGCTTGTATCTGCATGTTTAATCTCAAGACTTTTCCTCACAGTCTTTAAAAGAATGTGATAATTGGGCTGGCACAGTATAATTACCTCTGCATTAACCCTGCATCTGAAATTAACACCTCTCATACCGCAGCCCTTGATCCTGCTTTCATTTGCTCATTTTCTCCCGGGACTTTGTGCTCCCTCTGCCCGTCCCCCTGGCTGTGTATGACTTCACGCCAGCCTCCACCATGCCAAGAGGGCGAACCAGCAGGGCTCCTCAGGTCTGGCGCTAAACGCATCCGAGAGTGAGAGCGGGAGCAGCATGGCAACAGGCACCTGCTTTTAACCTCGCTCCGTTCCGGAAGGTCCTTGCGGTGGAATTTATTTTATTGTCTCCTGCATTCCCCACCGCCTGCCCCCACTGCACGTTTTTATGCTCTAGCCAGTGAACGGCACGGCCGCAGCTCCGTACGTGCGCCAGCCTGCCAGATTATCCCAGCCGCCGCAATTATCTCCAGCACCTGATTATAGCTGCACTAGGCTTTGCGCTTAACACGCTTAGAAACAGGTGGATTAGCCTTAATGGGAGAGTTGTCAGATGCGGCGCATTTGCTCAGGATTAAGAAGAAATCTGCAGCATTTTTGGGGCGGTTTGTGTACTTTGTGTGCAAATGTACGACAGCCTTCCTGGTGGTTTGGAATTCTTGCCTTAGCCGAGGCAGAAAAAGGCCCCTTTATTTCTCCCGCTTGGTTGTCTTCCAGCTAATCTGCAAAATAAACCCCGAATAGCAGCACGGCTT
This sequence comes from Cyphomyrus plagiostoma, assembly GCA_019775915.2. Lineage (NCBI taxonomy): Eukaryota > Metazoa > Chordata > Actinopteri > Osteoglossiformes > Mormyridae > Cyphomyrus > Cyphomyrus plagiostoma. The sequence continues at coordinate 8,427,675 of JABFEA020000110.1, read as the reverse complement.
TCACTCTGATCTTGCACAGGTGTGCATGAGAATCTGCGGTGAGGGAGACGCTTGTTGCATTTGGGAAGCTGAAAAAAATATGACAGACATCGTTAAGCGATAAAGTGTTTTAAGATGGGAGCAGCATTAGGCATCACGCCCTGGCAGGCCCATCAGTGATAGGTCATGCATTCAAACCGGACAGAATGTCACATGTCCAGTTCTCTGCAGTGGACCTGGCGAGTCCCAGCAGCCTGAATGAGAGGCGTGTGAGGAAAGAGATGGCTAAACACGGATGACACAGGCTTGAGACTCTGGCACTAGTTACAACCTACAGTGTTACCCTCTGTCACGCCGAACAGGTTCTGCAGAGCAGGAGGGAGAAATGGTAGCACTTTTGTACCCCGATCAACATAGGACGGTAGAAGTAGGTGGGGATAATAGGAGGGAGTGGACGTTAATAGCGACATAAGCCTTCTTTAATTTTTATGGGGTAATTCAGTCCTGTAAGCGGAGATCGGTTAATTTTGCCTAGCCTGACATAAGTAGCATAAGGATTAAGGATTTGGGCTTACCAGGTTCAGGCTGTTGAATGTGTTCCTTCTCCTGTTTCAGTGACTAAGCTATGGGCATGCTAATGAATAAAGTGTAAATTTATAGCCCGCTTCGGTTGCCTTTCAAGAATAGTGTCGACTGTTGAGATAAACAGAAGATATGGAGCATCGTGTAGCGTGTGTGGCAGGGGCTGTGAGTATGAAGTGGTGCCTTTTGGCCATACTGGTGCCTTCATTATTGACACAGAGATGGAAGAGGTCATCATCGCCTCCTACAGGTTGAGCTGTCACATAATAAATCACAGGGGTGACACACTCGTTTATGGTTGTGCTACATGAAAAATGATAATAATAAATCCAGTTATAATTTATTATAGCGCCTTTTTTGACACTGTTCGGTTTCAATTGTACTTGGATGTCTAGAGAGTATCACTTCCCACGAAAGGCATCGATCGTTCGATGTTTGGCAGTCTGTTTGGTGTTCTTCTTAAAATAGACAAACCAGGGGATTACATGTGATTACTTGGGTGCAGCAACAAACCATAATAAGAATTCATTATTATTGGTGATTAATTTCAGTATGATCAAGTAAAGATGATGAACCTTTTTATGTATGCATATTAAATTGTTGTTATATATGTTATTAAGTTTAAATTTGTGATATCATTCATGTGTTTAGTGCTACCTTTTTTGAAGGATGTACAAAAAGTACTTGTGTTTTTATTACATGAGAATTGGGGCAATGATAGGTATAAAACAAAAAAGTATGTCCCATTTTGGCATTATAAGACTGAATCAATTAACACACCTCCTGACTTCCTCTCTTTCAAAGCTATTTTAAGCACACATATGCCCAGTGGTGCTGTCATTTGTTATCTGCCCTCTTCACTGCTCATTCTGGGGTGACAAAACCAATTGTACTGCCAGAATCAGTCTGCCGTGGATTAATGTCTGTCTGATTGTTTTTCAGTCTGCTGCTTTGTGTACCTGCCGGACCACAAGCCTTACACAACATCACGTGCTTTTATTCAAATCAGCCATATTATGCTTTTTCAATTTATTACTGATTGCATCTGGAATCGGTCAGGTACTGTAGCTTTCTCAAGGATCAAACAACAAGACTATCACCCTTACATAGAGACAAGTCAAGCAATTTATCCCTTACATTCCTGTGCAAATGTGCTTCTGTCATTTGTTTTTGTGAGAAGATAATCAGATAGAGTGAGCTGTTTGCGTAATTTGATAAACTGATCTGATTTGGACCCCCATCCACTTTAATAATCTTTGGACCTCACCCTTAGTGGGACATTGAAATAAAAAAAATTATTGGAAAGAATTGATGCTACATCTAAAGCTGAATAATAGTGAGAATCCTACTTTTCATTCATTCATCTTCCAACCAGATGGTCAACTTGGTGGGGGGGGGGGGTCTTGCCCTGTGACCTATCCCCAGCAGCGCAGGGCACATACATATAGATGCAGCAGGATTCAAACACGGAAGCCCTGAGGTTATGAGGTAAGAGGACTGCACAATGAGCCGGCAGAACGACTTTATGCCCACAGAAAATATTTCAAATGACAGTGGATGAGCAGAATTAGTTACAGGGAGAACTGTACCATAATGCCTCCTTGGTGCTATAGGGGACTAATCAGCAGAAATTGGTTGCAGTCATTGCTGTTAAAGTGGTGTAACCAGTTACTGAGCACAAGAGAGCAATTAGGTTTTCTTTGGGAACATTGGGTGTTTTATAGCTATTTGTTAAGTAAATGGCATAAATATGAAATATTTGTTATTTTTGAGTTTAGATTTCCCTGAATTAATATTCAGTTTCTGGTTGGTCTGATAAATTCAGTAACAAAAATATACTATACATACTATGTACACCCAGTACAAATTCAATATAAAAAAAATATGGGTGTGTCTATATATACAGTGGTACCTCAGTTCTCGAACTCACTAGAACTCGAATTTCTCGAAAGCCGAACAAACCAGTTTGACCTAGAAATGTGAACGCTGATCTAATATAAATTGTACGCACCAGGAAATCATACTACAATGCAATTCTTACTTGAATGCCTTCTTCACAGATTGGACGATTAACCAAATAAAGCAGCGCAACATT
>JABFEA020000110.1:8414069-8424919 GCA_019775915.2 Cyphomyrus plagiostoma | reverse complement strand
TACAAGGAATCTTAAATTATAAACACAGTATTTTAAATATAAAATCACTATGCAGAACTAGACATTTTTAAGGATTACCATTGTTAAATTAGGGTTTATGGCAAATACTCCTAAATACAAAAAAACTGACCCATTTACTTATAATACTGAAGGACATCATTTTTTCAGCAGGGCACATGATGTTAGTTGTAATTTAATTTCATAGATATTCTGAATCAAGCCAAGGCAAGTTAATTTCCGAATTAATGAGGCTAATCGCGGTTCTCTGTCTGGGCTCACATTCGTCAGTATTGCAGTCAAGCATGTGCTGAATCATGAGATACCATATTCAGGTTTTCCTGTTCAGTCATTTCCTGTTTTTCCTTTCATTACATGCTCTCCACATTACAGCAATGACCTTGCCACTATGACTCTGTGTTTAACATGTGTGACCAATTTTACTCGGTCCACAAGGTCTGTTTTGACCTTATGTTGGATTCAAAGGAGATTATAATTTCCTGGATGTTGTATGGGGAAATTAAGAGGTACCATATCGAAGTTGGACATCTAATACTCTTAAATTGCTTTTACCAAGTGACATATATTATGTTTAAAAAACAGGATGCATAAATTCCATTGCAGGAGACGCGTCATCTCCATAGATTTATTTTACGCTGCATAACACAGGTATTCTTCATTATTGTTACGTTATTGTCCACTCATGGTCATGAAAGGGATTGTTACAGTGATTTATGACAGGTGAATGCCCACATGCGGCATAGAAACATAAACACAACATAAAATGTTTTAGTCGCCTCATTCTTGGTTTCCCACAATGTTTCCATCTTGCTTCATTATTCCTTCAATAATACTGAATATTCACATATTACACCTGATAATAGAATTCAGCAACCAATAACTAAGCAGCAGTACAACAGTGTTAATGTAAAACAATATCCTAAATAATTGTGACTAGTTATCATTAAGGTATGTATATTGTACAGCAGCTTTGGGCACATTTTATAGTGTGATGTCACAAGGCTCAGATGACTCAAAGATATAAGCACACAGACTGAAGGACAAAACTGTGTGTGTGGGATTGTGGGAAAATTGACAGTAATGGCAACCAGGATTCTGAGCCTGCCGTTTTCCATCATCTTTGCTCGATTTAGCCCCAGTCTTGGATGTTATTCTGCTGTTAGTAAACAGCAGTATACCTGGCTCATCTTGCTAACAGAAGGAGATTTTCAGATCACCAGGTAAAAGCTCTGCCAGTGAAGCCTATCAGAATGTTGGAGCATATAACAACATCCGTACGTCTCACTGTTTGCCTGTGACAATGAGTGTGCTGCATCTGTTTCTGTCTGACCTTGCGTAAAGAACGTGCAGGCTGTTCCATGTTTCATCCCTGCTAGGCTCAGCAGCACAACCAAAAACAGCCATTAGCACCTTTTTGCAAATCAATGATTGCCAAGAGATGAGTGCTGCAGCAGATAAGTAACATCCCTAAGGAGTTTGTCCACTTGTACTCTAGTTGGCATCAGGAGAGGCTTGAGTCCCATTCATTCAAAGGCAGCAAATAGACTTCAGCCATTTGGAGTACAGGTCAGTGTGCTAGCAGACTCAAATTACACGAATAAATAGTTTCATGTTATACATCTAGTGTGTCTTAAAATTTAATTAACTCAATTTAATTCTGAAGAGTCATAAGCATAAGCATTAGTATATCTGTGCTGCTGGGTTATGATTGGAAATAGCAGACCTGCTGGTAATTGAATGAATATCCAGTCCAATAAGTTTTAATAACTTTAGGTCTACCATCCTTGTATTTTAATATTTTACCCACGAAATTCATCTTCATTCATGTCTATAACAATGATATTCAGTCTTTTGTGTGAAAAGAAATCTTTTACTGAGTGAGATGTTCAGCACAGGTCAGCTCAGTTGGTAATCTGACAACAACAGATTGCCACTCGAGGCATGGTACATGGGGTTACAGGACACGAGGATTTTGTATTCATGCAGGAAAGTCTTCCTGAGTGAACAATAGCAAATTCAAAGAAAAGTTACAGAACTGGCCCATCAGAATCAAAAACGTTTTGATTCTTTTTCCTCTACTAATATGTGCAAACTCCAACAATGCATCATTGTAAGGCTATAATCAATAAGAATAATGAAATGTGTGTTCCAGTGTCTGTGCACAATTCTCAGATAAACTAATGAAAGATTACCACAAAGAAGTCAAACTACTCGACGTGCTACTGTAAAAAGCATATGGTAAAAGGGAAGAATATCAGCGATATTGTCAATCAAATATAACAATTTATTTTTCAATCTAAGCTAAGAATGAATGGAAACAAAATAAATTATTAATTATTGAGGGAGAAAAACTCAACAGAAAAAATGGTTAATAGAATGAATAGGCTTGTAAAACCTAATTTCCACTACATATTGAATCTTATAAAACAACAGAAAATTCAAGGCATCCTTTCTCAGTCCCTGTTTGTGTACCAAGGGAACAGAACTCAATGTCTCCGACACTGATTTGAGTTTAAAATATATGCAAATGAATAGTGGCAGCTATAATTAGAAGACGGCGTTTCCGCTTTACACTTGTGTGTGCAACACTGGTATTTTTAACAAAAGGCTAAAGAAGCTTGCATGTCAGGGTGGTCGTGGCAGGGTGAAGGATTCTGGAGATTCTGTGTGTTAGCTGCCCTTCTGCAGTCAGAGCACGGTCTGTGACATATCAGCAGTGACTATGGTACAAATCATCCAATTCCATTCCACAGAACTCCCTTGGTGTAAGTGTGTTTGTGTAACACTGTGACCTGCACTTGGAAGAATCTTCATCTTCTGGGTTTTTGTAAAGATCTACACGCCGGGCACTTAATACTGTGCAGCATCAGGCCTGTCTGTCTTCATCGTTGTTGCATTTTAGTTGACGCCCTTTTCCATAACAGCTTGCAGACCTTTCATCGCAGACATTTAGGGTTGTTGTCAAGGTAAATGACTTTGCTCCAGGGCTGCTGAGTCACTGGTGCCGTGGCACAGATGGTAACAGAACCCTCAATCTCCAGCCCATGATATCGAGTTCTTAGCTGATTTGCTGAGGCCCCTTTCTGGCACTGTGATCACTTGATGAATCAGGAAGGTATTCTTCTGGGGGCGATGGAGCTTCAGTGAGGTGGCAAGGGGCCACTTGGGTTTGGCAGCATGATGAGAGCCTGTAGCATTGCTTCTGGGGTGTGCCCACACAAACAAAGCAAAATGCTAAAACGGAGCGATAAGCTAAGAGAATGCTGTGTTCAGGCATTAAGGTGCAGTATCTGGTACAAAGGCTATTCCAGGAGGCGCAGGCTACAAAGCAGGGGATACCCTGAGAGGGACGTCAGGACAGCACAGGACACACACACACACACACATACACTATGGGCAGCTCAGATTCATCAGCTTACCTGGAGTACCTGGAAGAAAATCACGCAAAGACTGGTCATGTAATAAAGCCATATGAACTATATGGGAAGATGCTGACCCAAAACATCATACATTTTGAGTGTGCTTTGTATGTATGTAAATGGAATAAGGTGTGCTGATAGATGCAGCCCAGCCCATCTCAGTGTTTCCCCCAGGATGGTGACCCAGAACTACTGATGCAAAGGGAAGAACATGCAACAGTCTGACTGCTGTTGATATGGCAGCACAGGGGCACAAGCAGCTTACAGATGGCTGCAAATTTTATAGAAAATATGACTACACCACTCCCAGTTATTGAATAGGATGATCATAGTGCTCAGTTAATAAAAGGGATTCCCATGCTCTTCCAGCAAAGTTAAGCACTACAAAACTTACATGCAAAAATAAAATACTGACATCTTTAATAACTTAAAAATGTGTGCTAAAACAATAAAGCTATTGGATGATGTTTTCTCCATTAACTCATCTTCTACAGCTCATTCTGGGCCAGGTTGTGGGGGCAGCAGTCTAAACAGACCATCCTCTCCCAGCCACCTCCTGCATCTCCATCAGGGGAATACCAAGGCGTTTCCAGGCCAGCCTAGAGATATAATCTCTCCAGCGTGTGCTGGGTCTGCCTTGGGGTCTCTTCGAAGTTGGACATGCCCGAAGTACCTCCCCAGGGAGGCATCCTAGACAGCTGCTGATGTAGAGGAGCAGTACCTCTATTTTGGGAGACTGCATGGGTGCTTTCCTGACCTGAGTCGGGTGAAAAGGTTGTTGTCCGGGTGGATGCTGTGTTGGCAGCTGTGTTCCTGCACTGTCTGAAATAAATGTCCTGCAGGGGGCTATGAGTAAAGACACACTGGCTCTCACCCAGGGCGTCTCTGTAATGGCTTCCAGCTCCTCTCGAGAAGTTTAGTTCCAGAGCCCAAGTTATGTATTGAGTTGAGCCCGACTTGACATTATTTCTCTACCTCCGGCACTAGGCCAGGCTTACGGGAGTTTGGGTACATCAAATATGGTGTGTAATTATACTCAATCCCGTGTTCTGTACTACCAAGTACAGTCACATATATGTAGCAATAATCACTCTTATAGCCATAGTTATTTCTTTAACTCGGTCTGAATTTCCTGGCAAGAGTACCTTAAATGCCACAAGGAGACTTACAGAGACTGTTTCTGCCTGACTCCAGTAATACAGATACTCGGGATCTACATATTGGTCTACCAAAGCCTTGCCCTTGAATGTAACCCCAATCCACGCTGCACTAGACCACCACGTCCTCCCTGCAGGCGGTGGACCTACAGGTGGGCGGACCCATGAAACTCACTCAGGCTTTGCCTGGCTGGATATCATGGGTAGAGGCCCGACCACCAGACACTCGCCTATGAGCTGCCCCCGGGCCTGACTCCAGGGTGGGGCCCCAGTTTCTATATTCCAGGAAAGTCACATGATCCTTGTTCTTGGGTTCCATGGTGGACATCTGAATGGCACTTAGCCTGGTCACTCACTTAGGACCAATTTACCTTAGGAGACCCTACCAAGTGTGCAGACCTTACCCCTGACAATATAACTCCTCAGACCATGGAGACACACAGATCCCTCCACTGCAGTAAAGTGCACTTTCCTGGAGGGGTGCTTTTTTATCCAATAACAATATTTCTATTAACGTAACCATACAGGTTAGACTATATATATTTAAGAAGCGGCTTAGACCCAAGAACCGGGTTTAAAATTATTATTAAGCCTTAAAACAATATACATTTGGCCTTTCACCACAAAATATTTACAGTATCTTAACATAAACAGCTTTAATATAAATATATCAAAAAGAGAAAAAGGTATTTCCTGCTTGCAGACAGCATCACACTCATGATATACCGCAAACCACAACACAGGGAAAAAAAGGAAAAAATTTAAAACACAAGCCTCTCCTATTCAACGCTCTTCTCTTTGTTATTATCAAAAAATATTGCTCTGGCTGGCTTTAGTTCTAACACGCAAACATGAGCTACAACACTTTAAACAACAAATATCCACTTCCATGCTCACTCCAATGAAAAATTAACAACACACTTGTCAGAATGACACAATGACAGTTTAAAAAGGGCAAACTCAGTATGCCACAAACACTGCCCCGGCACATGAAAGAGCAAACAGCTGCACCTGCAGAAACACTGCTATATAAAATAAACTAATTCAAAATCAAACAATAAAAAATAAAGCTTTAAACACAGTGGCAAATGGGATAACCAACATACACTTAAAACAATCTAAGTAATAACTTACAGTTTACAGCCATGTCTAAGCTACCGTTCATTGAAATGAACAGAAACGTGAAATGTGAAGGCGCTCAGATGTGATACAACATCTGCATAGCCATCCATCCAAGACCAGTTATTACCAAACTCAGCAGAGGACAAGCAGCAATCCAGCGTCCACCATGGGTACACTTTTCTTCATATCAATAAACCAACAAGACTTATAAAGATCCCACAAGACTAAGCCTATTAAGGGGGACAGACTCACTATCACCTGACCATTTCCCACCTTAAAGGGACAGGCTCCATTTATCATGCAGGATCTGCCCATTCATTTGGTACTCAATAAAAAAAAGAGTATAATGGAGGAAATGCCACACACTGGCTGTTACAGTGACTGTATACAGCATGTAGTGGTAGAGGAGTAGAGTTGGGTAATTCAGGTCCAGAGACTAAAAGTCCAGGGCAAGATTTAGTTTCAACCATCCAGCTGAGCATAAAGAGTCACAGTCACAGAGTACTTACCTGGTTTGTTCAAACAAAATCCTGGTCTGGACTCTCTGGACCTGAATTACCCAGCTCTGTAGAGGAATTTACAATAATTTCATTATTGTAATAATATAATATATCTCTATTTAAATTTTTGCATGGTGCTGTGGCAATAGCAAATGTATGGGTTTTATTGTGTCATCTTTAAATTGCAATACTTCTTTTTGTTATTATATGATAGCACAAGATGTTCAGATGAATTCTGTGTTTTTGCATGATATTTCCTACCAGTACAGTTTCTCTGAATTTCATTTTTGGACAGATATTGATTATTTTTCTCCCCAACCATTATTCTCGCAGCTGCAAAATAAATGTTGAAGATATCTTTTTTTTCCGGAACACATAGCTACTGCTGCCCTTTATGAGTAAAGAAAACATCACATGTGAGGTATAAAATTAGCTTTAGTGTGATTTCAATTAGACTGAGGATATTGCTATATCGGTGCTGAGAATGTGGTAGACGGCTACCAGCACACCACCGCTGTGGGTGTAATATGATTCCACCAGCAGCGGAAATGCGGGAGTCTAAATTTAGTCCTCTTTAAAAACATTTACTGAAATAAAATAAGACAGAAGGCATCCTGAGCACAAATTACCAAAATCATAGTATGATCATTGCAAGTGTGCAATAGCAGTAGACTTTAGTAACTAGGCACAAGCCCCTGTCTGCAGGCAACAAAAGGGTAAAATAAAAATGTTCTTGAAAGCTTTACAAAAATCAGCATGACCCCTTTTACACTTTCATATATCTGTTATTCATATGGAGCAATGAGCGACATGAAAGCTTGTAATTTCTGTGTATTTTGCAATAATGCATTTGGTGCTCATAAACACACAAAATTATTTATGTTGCAAAACAAGTGTCTCTGTTGCATCTGATGAATGTTTGTTATTCAGGATCATTCAGTCTACATCTCCCAAGGGCGTTCTGTTGATAGAATGTGAGGATGTCAGATGTTCATTAACGCCTGCATATTTTTTTTGCTTCTATTGGAACAAGTATTGGTACACAGTCAGTCCATAAGCATCCAGTCTCCCCAGCATGTGCATCCATACATACAGGCCCACATGTACACATATACAAATTTATGGATACCTGTATGTAGGGATCTATGCATACATTTTTTTATTATAAATGTTTTTTTTTTAGTTAAACCTCAATATGCCTGCTTTAATTGGAGTCTTTTTTAGAATACTTCACTCACCTTGTGCACGTTACTGTGGAAACAGACTGTAAATGACGATCATTCCCCAAGTGTTGCCTATTGTTAGCCCATGCAAAGTGAATGTCTCCTATGTCAGTCGTAGCGGAGCACGCTATGTCAGTGTATGCGTGCTCCGCCATCATGAAAAGACGACCCGCTTTCGGTTCTTAGAAGATGCTAACCCTACATTTGCACTCTTTGATGCTCTCCGGCATCTGTTCAGTTTGGTTTGATTAGACGCAGCCATGATAGCGGTACTGTTGCTGCACCCAAGAGCTGATAGACAAGTTCAGTTATGAGGTCAGCCATTTGAACTGACTGCTATTAGCGCAGAAGACCGTAAATGGAGCCACATTCTCATAAATCACAGGAAATTCAAATAGACAGTGAAACTCTAAGGAATGGTTCTTTCTACCAGTTTTGCAAAACTATAAGAATAGTTATGTTGTGCCAAGTCAACCAATGCTAAAATAGCCATTTTCCTTTTTATTTTATTTATTAATACTTTACCTCTGAATGCAGTTAAAGCCTTTTAAAAAGGCTATTTTCTCTGTTCCTGATTAGTGATTTATTTATTTTGAGAATACTATTAGTAATACTCCCTCTTGCAATCAATAGTTTGCCATCAGCTCAGCATGTTGGTGCCAAATGCCATAAAAGGCCTATCATAAATTGGCTTTTGCTCGTCAGTCTGGACTCAGCTTAAGGTTAGTTTGTTTCTTGATCATCACACTTAATCAAGCTATGAAATGTTGACTAGCTTGACAGTGTTAGCTGGGAAAGTTGGTATAATCTCATTTCATTGACTGCAGTCTGCAAAAGGAATCACATAGAAGAAATAGAGTAGGGGAGGAGAATACTTTGAACCATCTCGTTCCAATCAAAGGAGAGGTATTGTGACCGGTGAACGGGGCTTGTGGTCGCTTTATTTGACGAATGACTCCAGATCAAGAAGTGAGAGATGTGGCAGAAACCAGAGAGTCAGACAGGCAGATGCTGACGGGGGCACAGGAAAGGCTTGGTTCCAGAGGAATTCCCTGAGTTTAATGCAGATCCAAGAGACATTTAGATTCATACGCTAAAAACAAAATAAACACATGCAGTATTTGGATAAAAGACATATCTAAAGGTGGGTAAAAGGCACATCTAAAGATGCAAGCAAACCTAAACACGGGTATTATAACTTTAAAAATGAATACATAAATAAACTATACATAGGAAGGCTTTCAACTGAGTTTAAATAGCCCTTAGATCTAGGCTGTAGATTTCGGAACCTGTAGGTAATTTGGTCATCGGAGGAACAGACAGGTGTTAAACTCTTCTACCATCAACAGTCTATGTACCATCTAATAATGTACACCTATGGATTGTGGCCTTCTAGTAAAAATGATACACTGTAACTTTATTGTGTTTATGGATATCAGCAGTTTGAAAGCTGCCAGGGAGGAAGAGGAGCAGCAGCAAACAGTAACCAGAGGATGTTAAACGGCCGAATTACTCAAAATTTCTAGCTGTCTTGCTGTCACACAACAATCCAATAGATTGTTTTCTACACTTATTTAGTATTGTTTTCTCTAAAGCATCACAAAAGGAACAGTGCATAAATATGGTTTGAATGTTCTCATACCCACATTCACACCCTGAAATACATAGTAATGGTTTAAAACAGGGTTTTTGTCAGTTTCAGAGTTGGGAGAATCACACATAGACAGAATTTCACAATAGCCATCTGAGAACAGTATGACTAATGAATATCAAGGAATCAAACCGAACGTAGCCGTTAGGCAGCATCAAGTCTTCTCATGGCAGAATAGCTTCCCTTTTAGGGGATTAATGTCTCGTTCATTTCTTTTGTCCAAGCAATTAATTTTGCGCTAATAATATTGAAGATGATTGCCTGAGCTATCCACTTAAAGTCAATACAAGACAGGGAGCAACGCCTAACTATTTCAAATCATTTTTTCTGATTTACTGATTTGCTGTTTAATCTGATTTACAGCTAGAGCTCTGTCACTGCCCTCGACCCTTAGCTCCGCCCCAGAGCCCCACCCCTCCACAAACTAGTGACATTGATCTGAAATACATCCCTGCTTTTAGTTTATATATATATAGACCCAGAAACCCCCCAAAAACATTTTAAGTTGTTCTTGGAGTCATACATTTGCCAATGTAATGCAACACGGAGATGGATGATTATCATTTTAAGCTGTAGTTTAGCTAGTGGCAAGCGTGTGTTGTCAGAAGCATGTGTTTATCTGCCACCAGCAGAACTATCAGCTTAAACTGTATCTTTTTAATAGATGGTTTTTTTCACTTGATTACTCTAAAATCAATCAAAATTGAATGGTTTGGTGCAATATGTAAGTCAAGTTGAGGATTTAAAAAAGCCTTCATCCCTGTTTGATTGTGGAGGGATCCAGCTGATATCCAGAAGAATGTGCCATAATAATTTTCACCCCTCTTTTAGGACAAATATTGGATGGTTTGAGCATATCAGCTAAGTATCTTGGTGGGTTTTGGTTCTGCAGGTAAGACATTGGTACTAGTGTCTGGAAGTGTGCTGTTTGAATCCTGTCACACCTGTCAATTCAGACAAATTTGAAGTAGACTTGTAAGAGTGGATAAAAGGGTGTATCAAATATGGTTTAGATACAGAAAAATAAACTTGTTAATTACTATCATTATCTAACTTGTCTCAAAAAAAATGTGAAACATGTTTTGTTATTCATGTTCTTCTCCAAAAAGATCAGGGTCTAACCACAGTGAACTATGATGGTACATTTAAATGTCCTATGTGGTACAGTCTACAATTCTAGCCTATAATAAAGATGGAAACAGTGTCTGGGCAGACAGGGGTATGTTGCATCCAGTCTTTTGACACTGATTTGGGGTTAGCTAATTATATGGAATGAAGGGGGCATCTTGCTATAAGAACTTGCAAAGGCTCTGTCAAGCCTCTTCATCAGTGCGCTCTGCTGCTCTCTGGCTTGTTCTCACTATGTCACTTTTTCCCTACAGTATACATGTTGATGTAAGGATTTGCTTGTCCTGTAATTTCTCTCTCTCTCTCTCTCTCTCTCATTCACTCACTCAAGTGCTTGATAGCTAATAATAGCATATGTCATGGAAACAACATCTTTTTCCATCAGTAACACAAAATCACAGCGCAGTGAGTGGCATATCATACCTTAAAAAATAGACACTAGTTGGGTCTTGAGATGAATGAAATTTAAGGGAAATGAATAATGTTGAATATCTCATAAAAACTAACTGAAAAAAAATTATGCATTTTAAGATCTAGGATAAATTGCATGGTAAGTAGGGCTGGGAATCACAGGGTACCTCACGATACGATACGATGCACGATACATGGCTCACGATACCGATACTATTACG
>JABFEA020000110.1:8398096-8413969 GCA_019775915.2 Cyphomyrus plagiostoma | reverse complement strand
TCTGCGCTAATAAATTAAATAATTAAAAAACGATACAAGAAAAGAGCGCATCGAGAATCGATCGTGAGTTCAAATATCGCAATACATCGCCATATCGATATTTTGTCCCAGTCCTAATGGTAAGCTAACATTCGGTACTCATAGAAAGAAACAGACAGGGACAAAGATCTGAGTGACTTTGGCAAGGGTCAAATCATTTTGGGCAGAAGACTGCATCAGAACACCTTCTTCCATTCCTTCAAGGTCCAGGTCCGATGTGCGCCTGCCCATTGTTGGTGCATTCGGTAGTCTAAAATATTTCAGACCTTGATATGCTTCATTTTTACTAAATAGTGAATATTATTCACTACACATGGGGGTGGCGATATTGTATTTCTGCTGAGATCGGCAAATGATCTGAGCAGTGTTTTTGCCCAAGGGAAGGAAAATAAATGCAGTCTGCCAGCATTCCAATACTATTAACCCTTTCCAGTTGCATAATCCATTATCCACTGGGTATTCCCCAGCAATTCCATTAAGTACCGTTCTCAAGTTTGTGGTGAGAATGAAATGCCATTTCCAGGACTGAAACATGTGCCATCTCTTTAGCTCCATTCCCCCAAAAACATCTGCATTCTAAAAAATATTTTGACAATAAATTAAAAACTTGTGCCTTTTGAATTCAAACTCACAGTGAGCTGAGTTCTCACGGTTTTTGGGGTTTTCTTACTCTACGAGCACAGTAGCTGCTTATAGACATGCTGAAGGAGGCCTGTATTTGGTGTACAGGTTGTATGACTATCAACAGATGACATTGGTTTTGGCAGCTTTCCTCCGCACGCGGATTCCGGTGTTATATTTAGAATAATCAAGTCAGAGACGAAATGTTGCATGCGGTTTTGAATTAACACCCATGTCCTGATCCCAGACGGGAGGCCAGAGGATTCTGCCCATGGTTCCCTGCTCCAAAATGAGAGGAACACTCACACGCCCATGGTGCCTCGGTCTGCATTTCGCCTGATGGTGATGTGCCAAAACACACATCAACAGTTTGCTTTCGAATCTTGCAGCTAATCCACAAGAACAGAAGTGTGTCTTGACAGAAGCTCAGAAGGCCTATACTTCATTGTAAAATACAGCCTCCATTTTTAAATTTGAATTATATTCGTCATGGATGCTTTTGTTTAAGCAACCAGATAGTAGTCATTGGAGCCCAGTCCAGACTTTAGCTTGATCTTAAACAATATTTGGCTTCCCTTATGAAGACAGATGGGCAGTAGGCCTTTTGGCAGATTGCTAGGTTAAGTCTCCAGTCCTAAGCAGCAGGTGTTCCTGTAAGTTCACGCTATGAGAGATAATAGACCAGGTTGGCCCATGTGTTTCACAGCCCAGTAGGAATAGAAAAGCGTGCGAGACTGTATGTGGTGAGGTGAGACCAGAGCTGTCGGTCGCACCTTAGCCTGGGTGGAATTATGTTACTTCTGGAATTATTGCTTCTGCGTTTGATAAGCTTGAATTTAAAATCAGATTGGCAGGTATTCTAAGTTTCTGCTCAATTAGACATTAATAGGGAATATCAATATTAATAATATTATTACAGCACTGTGACTTTGGTTGTGGTGTTGATCTCATCATGCATGTGGTATCTGTCCATATGAATACATTTTGGAAGTTCTGTAAAATCTGCATATCAAAGCATCCCCCGTTGCTTTATCAGCCAAAATATGCTTTTCTGGTCTCATACATGGAAAACTGAAGGAGAGAGTCATAAGACATCCACATCTGCTATATCTGTCTAATATGTGCTCACGCAACCAGCATCAGGTAAATGTGACCATTCCAGAGCACTTGTGTTCCTCCCATATTTCACTTGCCTCTGACCTCATCTCACTTATGGGCAAATGATGACATAAGTAAGAATGGGAAGATAGAGGCAGTATGTGGAATGTAAAGAAAAGGCACTGATGATTATTTTACATTGGATTATGTGTCCTAAAATGATCCTTCACAACCTTTCAATGATGCCTGATTCTGAAAGATGTTGGAAAAAACAGTTATGGTGCGGGCTGACAGTTCTCTGCCCCCTTCTTACTGTTTGGTATTCATTGGCAATATAGTAATGAATATGAGAAATTATCTACTTTGTCAGTTGGTACAGGCCAAGTTCTTGAAATGCAAGGCAATGTCAGAGCCTAATAATCATTCAATTTCTCATATGGACCTGTCGGCTGATGAGAAATTAACCCGTGGCTGATGCAATCTTTGTGTCATTACTAGTGAAGAGTAATGACGAACATAGGTTTTTATTTTTCTCTTTTGCATTTATGACTGCACAGGCATACTGTTTCAGCGGGCTGTGATGAACTGTGTTTTCAAAGGCTGAGGGAAGTCCTACCTCATGCATGTTAAAGTTACTGCAGCTCTTTCATTTCATGAATTTTATTCATCTAAAGTAATAACTGGTTCAGTGAGCCAGTACTGGTGCATAGGGTTGTATTCCTCTAGTTTTTTGTTGCCATGGTGATTGATTTCCCACCCCATGTAATTTTGTCTGCTTAATGATGCCCAACTGTTGAAGTTAACAAGACTGAGTAACAGACTATTTAAACCAGCTGGGCTGACAGGCAGGGAGACTGAAGTGAAGAGAAGAGGAAGGTGGGTGAGGCTCCAGAAGGATTAGCAATTAGAGCTGCTCATAGTGGCAAAGTGTATGTTTTGGGTTTTTGGTGACATACTTTGTCATAAAACTGATTTCGTTGTACACAAAATTTCGTTATATGAATGTGCAATGATGATAAAGGTTTCCAGTGTTTTTCCTATTCCATCTTTAACATCTAAATCATAAATAACATAGAAAGTGTCATTGTCTTTGACTTGAAACATTTCTGACAGCAGTCTGTGTCAGATCGCACAGACACAGACCTCAGCAGGTATGGCCATTAATTAATAGTAAGTCTTAAAGATTGCTCTACTTTTACTGCGCTTTTTGACCATACACTAAATACTTCAAATAATTTAAATATATAAATTACTAGCAATCAATGTGAAGTATCTCACTATACTTCTGTCTAGGAAGCACTGTATGTGTATAGTGCTTTCAGTGTTATAGCGGTAGCGTCTTGTGTGTATCAGCTGGTATTTGTGTTTAAATGTGTCGCTACATTGATAGGATACCGGAGCTATTGCCAAAGTAAAGGTGAGAAGTAGCACGGGACCTTCGCGTGGAAACAATTTTTTTTTTTCCTGTTTAGGTGATCATCAGTATGGTATTCATGTGAAATCTTGGTGCTTTTAGGGACAGTACCGCTAGAACTGGTGAAGAACTGTCCAATGGGAAGAAAAGTCTGTCTTATTGTGTTAGATTTTTACATAGCTTGCAACTTTTTGGAACAGCTCATAAAAATGAGGAATTCTTGTGTTTGAGCAAAATAAGCATGTGTAAATTGTCTAAATGGACCCAGTAGCATAAAGAGTTAATCTTTTGTTGCTCATCTAGCATACAAATAGAACACAAATAATGTAATGACCTGTATACCCACCATGCCATTGATAATGTGATTCTAAACCTGTTTATACTATGCATGATAATGGCAAGGATTCCTGTTGACCTAGGACACAGATAAGTAGTGATATATGTGCTACTGAAGCTTGCATGTCTCCATTTTATCTTACTTGATACTGATATGTTTACATTTCAAATAGGCTCTAATGCATCAGTTTGCTAATGACTTTAGCCTTTAGATGACAGATTTCTGGTGTATTTGCTACACAATTTATAATTCTTTGATGGTTATTTCAAATGTCCTTATCCAGCTGGGTTCCTTGATGCATAAGACTTAAGTGATCTAATATAGTGCCTTACAGTAAGGAGCTGTAAGGAGTCTCTTCTTTATGCTGGAATGTTCTGTGAATTCCAAGGATGATCGTAAGTTTTGGCAGCTTTCATGGTAGCGACAGGCAGCATGAAGGAGACCTTCCTGCAGGAGTTCCATGGAGATGAAATCTACTGCCCAGGGGCACCAGACAGGGTAATTTGAAGAATCTTTTTTTTTTTTTTTTTTATATTGAAACTCGCCCATCAAAACCCTATTCTTAATTTATTTATTTTGTTAAGTAGATGAATGACCAAGGACTCCTCATGTGCCTAAATTTAGCTTGGTCAAATAATAGCCCTGATATAAAAAGACTAATCGTCTCTGACCCTGTTTGCTCAGGCCTAAAACCATTGTGTTTTTCACACATATATTAAGTCTGACAGCAAACACATACACGCCGTAGTCCTTGCTGCAGGTGCTTGTGTCTGCATAGTAATTCACGCAAGCAGGAGCTGCACAGATGAATTTTTCATGAGGCATAAGGCAGCGCTGCTTCCATTAATAGAAAATTAAGAGAACCCATTAAGATGACTGCTGCACGTGAAATTACGTGTTCTCGTCCTCCTTCCTCCAGGTTCGGATGGTACGTCTAATGACATCCGATAACCTCAGAGGAAATGTCAGGCCTTTCTGCAGCTGTCGTTTCCTCGTGTGAATGTAGGGCGAAGGGCTGTTCATTTGAGGCCTTTCAACTCTGGAACAACAGATGCAGCTCGAGGAAGCAATATCTGAAATCCCTGTTATCATCCTTAGCCTCTTCAAATCAAAGACCTTCCATATTTTGAAGGCTCTAGGTTTTTCTTTCCTAGTGGCTACCCTTCTGGTCCTATGTGAGATGTCAGGCACAGGGACCATATATTTCTAATGTAGGGAAATAATTTTACAAACAAACAGGAAACCAAAGCAAGCAAAACACAAATTTGAGTAGACAGTTGTGTAACTGCTTAGAATACTTTGCAGGGAGATACCTGACAGGCCTTACCCTTTAAGCACTGGTATCTTCCCAAAGTTAACAATGGATATTCAGAATTATTCAGCTTGTACCAAAGCAACCAAAAAACTTGCAAAAGCATTTCTGAAACATGTTTTTAAAGACCCGCTGACAGAATCTCTCCTCAGCCTCCATCTTTTTCCATTTTAATGATGTCCAGAAAGGAACCGTCAGCCTCCTGCAGCAAATGGGTGCAAGCCCTCTAGTGGACTGCTCACCAAAGGCCAGAAACAGGAACACGCCAAAAACACAGCCTATACAAGCACCCTCTATTCATCCTAAAAAAGAAAATCTGCTTCCTGATATTGTTATCATGCTATACGCCCTGTGGTCACAGCTGTTTGCAAATTGCAAATGTGGCCTGTTCCTCTAAATGGAGAATCTCGTGCCTGCAGTTGAATGCATGCAGCACACAGACAAGGTCAGGAGGTTCACTGGATGTTCACTTAAGCATTAGAATGACTAAGATGCCTGATCAAAGTGCTTTTGAATGTAGTGTGATTGTTGGTGCCACATGTGGTGGTTCTCGCACCTCAGAAAAAGCCTTCTGGGAATTTTACATGGTACAGTGTCTAGAATTCACAGAGAATGGTGTGATGAACAAGAATCATCCAGTCAGGGGCTTTTCTGCAGCCATAAACAACTTGATGAAAGAGGACGGAGGGGCCAGACTTGTTAAAGCTAACAGTAAGGTCACAAATGCAAAAATAACAGCTCAGGACGGCATTAATGTCTTGTCTAATGTTGAAGGGGCTCCTGAGGAAAAAGAGGCCCCTTATAATATAAAGGCCACCATAGTAAGGTGGCTGCAGGCTGCATGTAGGGTATATGTCATCTAAGCAAGGCGACAAAAAAATGAAATATGCAGACAGCAGTGTGCAGCAGTTAGATCAGCTAGATTTGTCAGCTTGGCACATTGAGTTCCATTCTTCCTCATTTCAACTGACATGCTAAAACTTCTGACTAGACAGAGTAAACGTCCCGTTGCATTAGTAAAAGCAAAAATGCACAGTGCATTTTTCTGCATGACCCTTTCTGTCTGCATTAAGGAATGCAAATAGGGCCTGTGTGAGGTGTCCTATCCATTACAATGAATGCGGGAATACAAGCATATCCAGAATGATGATGTCAGATGAGAAGACTCAGTGCACTAATGTGCATTGTTGTGGATGCCATGCTAAACTGTGCTATCAAGAGCCCTGTGCTTCAGTTCAGTATCATGTGACTGAAAGCCTGGTGCCCAGCATATACACACACAGCAGGGCATGATTCGTAAGAATTTGATGAATTGTTTGTTGCTGATATTATGCATCTTACACATAAAACAAATATCCAAGGCAACAGCAAATTTGACTGGCGTCATGCCCCTAGTAACCATCAGTCTCTCTCAAGGTATTATATGCAAACAAGGGGCCAATCGATCCTCATATTACTATATCATGGTCCTTGTTATAAAACTTTGATAAGAAATGAGTGATCTGTGTGTCACTGTCACAGACTTCCCAGGCTTGGCCAGAACCCAGTCCTAAAGATGGTTGTAAAGGCTGTTTGACAATGTGAAACGGCAGTCTGTTATTGACATGCTTAATGTGGGAAGCTGATCTCTTACTTTGCAGCCTCAGGGGTGTTCTAGCAGCTGTACGCTCACATGAAGCCAGGGCTTTACTTTGGAGATGCTTCTAAAATGGGAATCTGGTGTAAATGCCAAGTGTAATATAAAAAAATCATATCTATTGAGTGTCACGTGACAGGCTAACAAAAAGCCTAATTTCTACTGAAAACCTTCTAGGGCACATAAACATCTTCCTTAGAAAATTATGGCAAGCATGAAGCTGATGAGAGGTTATAAACCTTTTTTGTTTTCAAATATATGTGTTGCATCCTGTTTATCCCTGTCATATATGTCTGCTGTGCTCAGTACTTTTAGTATTTATGTGCTGAGAATGAAAAAAGTATGCTCCACATACTCTTACACCACAAATATGGTAATTCTCAATCTGTGTCCATGGACCTGAGTAGCTGTTTGTATTTTCTTGGAATGAATATTGTGTATCACACAATACTCAAGTGTAAATTAACCTGCTTCCTCCAGTTCTCTAGTGCTATTTTAAGTGCACCTGTAAAATTTCCCAGTTGCTTGTCACAAACCTACCACAGTTAAATGAATGCCATGGCATCTCTAAATGTCTGCAGCATTCCTGGTGCGTGGGTTTGCTATGTTTAGTAAGTCTTGGTCGCTTCTCTATGGCACATTTATGCAGAGAATGGATTTTTTTGTAATGCATTGTCATTTTTATTCTCTTGACTAGACTGCAATTACATGGAAAATGCAGTTGCCAGCAATTTAACAGGTATGACTTTAAGAAAAAAATAACAAAATAAAGCTATAGTTCATCCCCCAAATAGCAGTCACTTTCACAATTGAACAAATGTTTAACAAAAAGCTGACTTAGTTAATTATTTTTTTCTTTATAGTGTGCAACCAGTTTAGCTTCAAACCTGAGATGCTTGTACTTGGCACAGGTTTCAAGTTTGAAGCAGTGTTGCGCTCGTTCATTGGCTTTCCAGGGAAGGTAAATAAAACCAAAGTCATCCTCTCGTCGGACTGACAGACACTGCAGAACCACCCGCCACCCTCAGCTTCAGCTGCAATCTGTTACAGAAACAATTTGGAAAATGGCCTTGTCCTCATCTAAAATGATTATGGTATTCAGACGAGTTTACCTGCATGTCATCACTTTTCTTTACCTGTTGTAACACTCATCTCATATCTTCCTCTTCGCTGCCTTCTTCTGTACAGAAATGCAGTTTTATCAAAACCTGTGCGAAGTTTAGGGGCAGTAAGCTGCATTGTGGTTAAGGACAAGAGGTTTCAGACAAACATTTCCTGATTTAATATACCACAAACAAGGAATTATCAAAACAGTTTGACAAAAAAAAGTTGTTGATTATTCTAGTGAGATGTTTCCTCATGTGTGTGTGAGAGAAACATCTATTATTAAAAAACAATAATGAGATGCAGAACATAATATTTAGAATAAATGTCTCCCTTTATTTATTGTAGAATTAATTTACTCAGTATTTATTATGATGCAATGTGAGAATTGCATCATATACAGACATAAAATTGTATTTTATTTGCACCATTCTGCTTCAGTCTTCATGCTGCAAGTTTCATGGAACCTTGTAGATATTACTGCATTATATGGACTGCAGTGCACAAATTAGATACCAAGGTCCCTGCATAACCTCTCTGAAAGAAACAAATTGCAACTGTTGCCTTAGCATAGGGTTCCTCAGTTCTGGTCCTGGAGAGCTTTGCAGGTTTCCCTGTTGAAATTCACCTACGAAACCTGGTAATTAGGTGATTAAGATGTGCTTGAGCATGGGGAACTCTGCTTTAACATCTTTTTGGTACACATGTCAGGATCCGTCCCTGTCCTGTCCAGTTCTTGTTTCCCTAAGTTCCCTGCTCTCCACTAGCTAGTGTTCCTAGTCTTGTCTATGTCTTGGCATTCTCCCAGCGTGAAAGTCATATTTTGTAGTTCCCTGTTTGGCCAGCAGGTCTTGTTGGTCATCCCATTCTGCTCCTTGTGTTCCCTTAGGTTTATCCCCAGTTCCCATCATTCTTACTGTTTCCTGGGCCATCCAGTAGCTGAATGTGCTGGGCATGTGGCTGATAACCATTCTGCCCAGACCAGTTTGAGGCTGGTCCCAGAGTAGGACTGTTTGACTGTTAGATGTTCCCTGCTCAAAACCCTGTTCCGAATCTGTGTACGTACTTGGTGTTTCCTCATGTGTCCTTTAAGTCTGTATTAGTTCTAGAATCACTAGCCTTTTTTATGACACATCATAGTTTCTTTAGTTTTGGATGGTTTGAGTTCAGTTTGAAAATGAAGTTTCCTGAGATTGAAAGTCATCTTTTGGACTGTCATCCATGTGCAGATGTGACAGCATTTTGCCATTTTACTGTGCTATACACAATAAATATGTGTGATTCATTTGAAAGTTTGATCACTCTTTATTGTTCATTTGCACACATTGCTTGGTTTTCACATATTTCACCATGCTCTCCCATGCTTTACCAGCGAGAGGGAAGCTTGGGGTCCAAACACAAAGATTCTGTGAATACTCAGCCAGCCATAGGATTCAAACTAGTGACCTTCTGGGGAAATGCACAAGCTCCCAACCTACAAAGCCATACACGGCCCCCTAAAACTTGCAGACAACTTTTCAATGGTCAATAGCAAGAGCGGAGCATTCCTTCCAGGAATGGCAGGTTTGTTATAAGTCTAAAGGGGCAATGACACATGTAACAGAAACAGACTTAAGAAAGAAGAATGAGGATGCCACTCGAAAAGGCAGTCTGTGCTACAATATGTAGCATCAATAGACATCGATAATAAACCCAGAGGCCATGCGTAAGGGTTATATTTCCCTTACCTCTTGAGCAGTCCCATAAGGAGGTTATCTACCCTTTCCTGCACTGCAAGACCTACCATTTTAATGGGGTCTGGCTGGTATGTCACCTTCTTGGTCAGGTCTTTTAGATTCACCCAGTATTCTTCTTCAGCTGTGACTTGATTTGCTGAATTCCTGCCATCTCAGTCCTGGTATTGCTACAAATAGAGTCTTTGCATTAGAATTCCAAGGAGCTTGATGATGGTGTGCAAGCGTCATGATGGCTCCAATCCTGAAGGAGTGGAAAAGCAATCAGGAGGAGGGCCATATATTTTGAGGATGTAAGTAAGGTGTTTTCAGAAGAGTGGTGATTTGGCTGAGTTTGATGAAAAATAGTGGGTTTGACAAAGAGCAATCTAGGGACACAGTACTGGAGCTCAGAAATGTTAATCATTGGCCCCAAGGCCTTTTGATTCAATTGCGATTATTTAGGGAATGGTTCAATGCACCATAAAGCTTTAATTTCTAGCATGATTCGATTCAATTAATTGATTATTCAATTATTTTTATATCCCAAATTCAAACCTTTTTTAACTTCATCACCATTATTTTAATAGACACATCTTTAGCTCTGAGGTTGCTAACTTTGAGCTTAAATATCAGCCAAGACTGACCGATATCTTGATTTTTAACAAATATCGGCTTGTACTGATATCTTAACCAAGATGTTATACATCTCTAAGGCCAACATTAGTTTTTACTTAACTAAGTAGTGAGCTGCCTCAGAGTCTAGGCTACTGTTACTGCAGCTAGAAAAAAGATCAGCTTTATTTACACTACTACATTTCCCAAAAACATTGCAGTGCAAAGATCATCTTAACCATTACAAAGATGTTTCTGCCCTACAAAACAGGCAAGTCTTCCAAACGTGTTATAGTGCAGAGATTATCATTGTAGAGCACATATCAAGTAGTGCTTCCTTTATGAATATTGCCATAATGGCAACCTTCCCTTGCCAGTCTAGGTTTCAGAAATTTGTGTGCTGGCTCTGCTGATTTGCTCATCTGTCTGCAGCACATCAGGACGGGAGTGCACACCCTGGAAGCAGGAGGAGACTTTGCCCTGAAAAATCGATATTTTGAATTTTGTAATGATTAGGACATGAACTAATTTTATAAAGACATAAACAGTGGTCTTTCCCATGTTAATTGAATAGAATTTGTTTGATAAAGTGTGACATGAAATTCTGGTCATTAAACCGTAAGATCAGAGAGTCATGGATGAGTCAGGTGGTTGTCAAGCTAAATTCTGATGAAAATCTTAGCATGGTGACACAATGTCTGATGTCTGGTCAAAGTCTGGAGTGAGATAACTAGCACAACATAAATGCATGCACAGAATGTGTAATGAGTAATATGTAAATCAGGAGGTAAATCACATTTTGTTAGAGATGTGCTGGGATCCAAGTGATTCTGATCTGTTGAATACTCATATATGTACATATCTGTGTGTGTGTGTGTGTGTGTGTGGGGCGGGGTGGAGGGTTATAAGTCAGGTACAGTGGTACCTCGGTTCTCAAACTCACTAGAACTCGAATTTCTTGAAAGTCGAACAAACCAGTTTGACCTAGAACTAGATCTGAATATCATAAGTTGAACCGTGAACGCTGACCTAATATAAATTATAGGCGCCAAGAAATGAGTCATACTACAATGCAATTCTTACTTGAATGACTTCTTCACAGATTGGACAATTAACCAAATAAAGCAGCGCAACATTACAGTAGCTAACAATAATTAAACCACTAACTTATGTGTACTATTAGAGCATTTATGTCATTTATTTAAACTTTATTTTACCAGGTAAATTAACTGAAAACCACTGCTTTACATGATATTCGTGAGAAATAGCAGATTATGCATCGGAACTGCCTGAGATACAAACGTCATGCGTGTAACTAAACTCTTCAGCCAATAAGTACAAAGGTGTCGTCACGAGGCGGTTCCAGTTTGTGCAGCCAGGTGAGAGGTCGCAATGCATCTAACTGTAATGCACTGCATCAGGATCAGAATGCATTGCTTTTTGCCAGCGCTGTAAGCAAGTCGAACGCACCCAATGACCGGACTGGGGAAACAAACTGAAACACGGACTTAATATAGAGGACTATCGACAACAACCAGAAACAGCTGATCACATGGGCATCCCACACAAGGTTAATAGGCGTGACACATGGAAGGAGCAGACGATCGGGGCAGGACAGGGGTAATGTTGGGATAAGATCTTTATTGTTTTGGAAGCCATTAAGAAAAAATGTTCTTGTTTTATCCTGTTCATTTTGTGTTTAAATGCTAAAAAATAATAAAAAAATAAACACATATTTAAGTGTAATTTTGGGTGGCCGGGAACCAATTAAATGGCTTTCCATTATTTGTTAAGGGAAAAATTCGATCAGAACTCAACCTTTTTAGGATTCGATCCGGAGTCTGGAACGGAATAAGTTTGAGAACCGAGGTACCACTGTATCAGGAAATGGGAGATGTTATGAGCGATAACTAATCCTGTAGAACAGGGGTGGCCAATCTAATCTACAAAGAGCCAGGGTGTTTGTGGGTTTTCGCTGCAGCTCCCTAATTATATTACTAATTAGAGGACTGATTGGCTGAAGAGTCCTCACACCTGGGTTTGAACAGCTGACCTACAGGTTATCCCTAAAATCTGCATACACACCGGCCCTTTGCGGGTTTGACTGGCCACCACTGCTGTAGAATGTCATGTATCTAAGCATTATAGGAGAGTCAAGAAGAATGGAGATAATCTGGGGTGGCTGCTGGGTTTGTGGCAGAAGCCAGGAGCCTCAGTTTCTGAAATTGAGAATGGG
The DNA here is from genome assembly GCA_019775915.2 of Cyphomyrus plagiostoma. Classification (NCBI taxonomy): domain Eukaryota; kingdom Metazoa; phylum Chordata; class Actinopteri; order Osteoglossiformes; family Mormyridae; genus Cyphomyrus; species Cyphomyrus plagiostoma. Next base: position 8,401,845 of record JABFEA020000110.1, on the reverse strand, counting down.
AATGTAAATCAGCTGGTCCATTCTTGCAACTGAGTATGTGAGCAACTCTTATTATGAATTGATTCATTACTGAGTCAATCTCCTGAACATGTTTACAATGTAATAAAAATCTGACTTGTCATTGTTGATTATATGAACAACTGCTAAATTCAGAATGGAATGAGTTGCCAGTTTATGTCCCCATAGTGCAGACCTCGTAATGCCTTCCAAAGCCTACAGATGGAGTGCTGTCAGTACTCCATTTTGTACAGACATCACAAAAAGGTTAGGACATTTCAACTTTCTTTGAGATAGCGCCATACAGTTCCTTTATTGATGCATGCTCAGGTGACAGGACACATGTGGACAATGCCCTGGAGAGAAGTTAGGAAATGAATCAACACCTTTGAGGGATGACGCACACTGTTGAGGTGGCATAGGAGGACGACTAGCTTGAGTGGGACTAAAATGAAATGAGGTAACAGGATGGTGATGATTCTGGAAGCCAAAAACAGATCTGAGATTTGGGTAAATTACAGTATTTAGAGGCATTAAATACTAACCTCTGAGAAAAACCCTGTGATCATTTATGAGACAAATTTACGACTGGGGTGGCGTGACAAGCATGAGTACAGTGATGTTTATCTGGGTGGGCATATGGTGGGGGCCTAAGCATCTGGTATTTATTTTGTTTTGTGGACGAGCATTTAGTGATGGGGAAGGCAGGGCTGGAGCGGACTCTGCTGGAGTAATTACAGATACATAGAAATCCAGCATGTTCATAGGAAGCAGTCACTGTTGTTCACCTGTTGGCCAGTGATCAAGTGATCACTAGTGCACAATATGGGGCAGTAACTTTGAGATTAACTAAGGTGCAGAATGAGGTGTGTTGTTGAGTTTTAAAAGTGTGAAAATTAAATCCTAAACCCCTGGGATGAATAAAAACTTGGGGTGGAAAAAAAAACAAATTGATGAATGAAATATCCTTGTAAGCAGACACTGAGAAGTAAACACCATGCTCCTTCATCCACCTGTTTACCTACTCAGGGTGCAGCTGATTTAAAGTAGGCAACATGCAGTGAGTGGGGGAAGATCAACCTGAAGGCCAGCTGCTGGTGGACTCGTGAGCGGGGAAAGAGCACTAAAGGTTAGCGGGTGGATGTGGAAGATGTAACAGAAACAGAAAAGAGGAGATAGTCAGTGAGCTTAGCAGAACACCAGTTGCGTGAAAAATCCAAATGCTATGTACAGTCAACATAGAATCGTGCAGTGCATTATTTATTGATGCAAGTTTAGGCATCATTCTTGATGTTCCGTTATGAATGTTATTAAAACTTAAAACCATTAAAACATCACTTCTGTGCTTGATTCTTTATAAGAATATTAGGTATATATATTACTTTCAATAATGAGGGGGAGAGGGCAATAAAGAAATTAACAGAAAGCTGAGTGTAATTCTTGGAAGTGGCCCTTCTGTCGTACTCCTGAGCATCGTATGTAAGTCTAATTGCCTGATACATCATATGAGCTACGGTGAATATACTTATCTGCTAAAAGACTAAACTGTGTATCACAACATAATGTGGCAGTGGGCCTTGCATACTTGTCTGGCAGAAATCTGGGCTGATTACACCCATCACTTTATATTGCCGTGACAATGCTGATGGACGAGCTGGAATTTGGTGTGACGCGGATTGTTTGTTTTTAATGAAGGTCTAAGCCTGCCTTCTGCAGCACTGAGCCATTTTAATTGGAATCGCATCTGGCTACCTCCAAAAATAGCAACCGGCAGGCTTCCCTCAGGGGGGCTGCTTTTGCCTCTCTGCTCCACTGACTTACTTCTGAGAGTGGCTTCCTCACCCGCCGCTCGTTCCCCCAAGAGCTGTGGCCAGCCGGTCTGGGAGAGATGCACTCCTACCAGGGTGATAGGAAGCCGGGTGCTAACCACTTATCACACTTTAAGGTAGGTACTGTAATTGTAAATGCCCCATGCAGATTATTCTAGGGTGTAAGGAATTAGTACACATCATAAAAATGGTGCTGTGCTTAGAATCTGTTAATGCAATCAAGCTGTGAGTAAATCACTGAGCTTCTGTCCCTAGACTATTTTCACGTTATCCCCGTATTGTTGTGTAATTGTTCTTTTATTACTGTGTTCCGTAATGATCAACAGACAACCAAACAATATTTTTCTTATCCCGACACAGGACACACTTTACAGTAAGGTAATTTTAATTATCTTAATAATGATACAAAGCCAATACAAATTTCTTGTTCAATGAAGTGCGGCTGTGAGACCACTAACTTCTATAAATAAAGCTCTTGTAACATATTATTACATCCTCATACAGAGACATAAAAATGTAGTTGGTTCTAGACATAGCATTGTAAGGTTCTTACATTTTATATTCCAGTGTTAAGCAGTGATATATGCGCCCTACTTTCATATAATTATGCCATAGGGTCCATAGTAGTGCATTTATATGACTATTCATATGAGAACTACCTGGCATTTTTGGACCTACGCCAAGAATCACATAGAAAACAGCCCCATAACTTATCAGCCACTCTGACTTATTCAAAACTGAATACTGGAATAGGTGTGATTAAGGTTTTGACTATTTTACTGAGGAGTACAGGAGAAGGGCCTCTCGTGGGACTTGAACTATAAACGTAATGGACACAATTCGAGCCACATTCTTAAACACCACATTGCCAGTCCACAAGTAATAACCTAGTTGTTTTTTGTCCTTCAGGCTCAATAACCTCTACATGGATTGACAGATATGGGTCAATGGCGAAAATGCAGCAATCAGGTTTAGAACTTATAAGCAGAACAAACTGAAGAGCAAATTTCCAAAACAGGATGTTTTGCAAGAAAAGTTCTGTGGACTTAGTGAGTTTCAGAAATTTAATGAAAGTTTTTCAATGGGTTAAATGAGGGCTGAGTGAGCTTTGGTTCCCTTTACTGAAAAATATGATGAGGAAGCCTCTTGTCATTGGCTTTATCTTAAAAAGGACAAAAAAATGGACTCAGTGTGTTTTGAAAAATTATTCTTAAATTCTCAAGTAAGATACTTAAAAGATGGAAGCTAGTGTGATGATGACGTGTGAGCCTGTCCATTTTATGGCCAAGGATCATCTGACATGCAGAAACGTCTAACACAGAGAAACATGGCCCTCTTGGAGCTCAATCTTTGATACTCATTGGCAGCAGAGATATTTCTTTTAGCTAATGAAAATAATTAGTATAGGCTGTCCAAACACTTGAGTCTGAGGACAAACACCTAGCATGACACAAAGCATGGAATACCTCGGGAATTGGGAAGTTATGGGGTTAAGTTATACCCCAGACAAACAAAAAAGCAGCAAGACTAATGTAATTTATTTTAAACTCAGATGGGAATTAAACAATGGAATTTAGCAGTTACTTATCAGATGTCAGGGCAGAATATGGTTAGCAAGATTAATGTTACTATTTTCACAACAGGTCAACTAATTTAGAAGACAGTTTCATTTGTTAATTTGGCTGATTCCATAAAACCATCAAGGAGCCAACTGTGGTACAAGTGCTGCAAGGCTGGGCTTCCGATGAGAGACCAGTAATAAGTGCAAGATAATTGTGGGAACAAGACATATAAATAATGAACCTCACATCAGAAATTTTATACATATATCTGTATGGAATATATATGTACAGTATGTATGTATGTATAAAATATATGTGTATATATATATTCTATATGTATATATATTCCATACGTGTGTAT
>JABFEA020000110.1:8361797-8393103 GCA_019775915.2 Cyphomyrus plagiostoma | reverse complement strand
ATAACTCCATCTATATTAGTATGACCATCTCTCCCATAAAGGTCCTGCCAGGCAGAATCCTGCAGGGGTTCGGGTACACGACCGGTGACCCGCAAATTTTGTTGAAACGCGTGAAAAATATTCTACTGTGTCGGATATGGGGTCAGGACAGGTCGGATGCAGGAGAGCTAAATTGTGGTTTTCAAAACATCATGTGCCAACAGAAAATACCCTAGGGCTATATTTTACTGACAAAATCCCTACATTCGAGATAATAAAACGTAAAATCCGTATCAGTTTATGTCTGCACGCGTTCCCGGAAATATCTCCCACTTCCATTTTCAAAAAATGCATGCGATCTCCTCCAGTTCTTCGAAATGGATGCTGAAGTAGTCAGCTGAGGCCATCAACTGTGGACGATATCCTTTTTTTTTGCACAGTAATATAATAGGGCCGCACCAAACGTACGTTAGTCTTCACCTTCGCGTAGGAATTCCAGTCGGGTAATCAAAGGAAAATGGACAGTGCACATAGGTATAGCCTATAAGACCCAATACTGTGCAATGTAGCCTAATGTAAATTTTATATAATATTAGTTTTATTAACACATTTAATTGTAAGCTGGTAAGGCTATGTGTGAGCATGGCAATATCAAACATCATTTGAGTTTGGAGGTAGGCTACTACCATTTCTTTTGCTTATTAGGCTGTTATTAAGCAACATTTACATTTGGCTATGCCTTTTCAACTGATGTTGCACATGTTTGTTGTGCCAATAAACTTTTGTCTTTAATTTTTAATCTGACTGATTTTCATTCGGGTGCGGATTGGGTGTCGGTATTTATTTATAGCGGATTGGGTGCGGAATTTTATTTTATTTCTTTCGGATAACGGTTCGGATATGGGTTTAAGTATGACGCGACTTCATTGCGTAATTCTTGCTGGCGAGGAGTGGAAATTTCTGCGGTAGGGTGGTGTAATCAAAATCTCTCCCGTTGGCCAAATTTATATCGTATACCGTTTATATGGTTTATACCGCCTAGTACTACAAGGTAGGGAACAACCTAGGATGAAGTGCCATCCCATTGTACAGCTCATTCCCACACCATTTACACCTATGGCCAGTTTGGTAACTCCAACTAACCTCAGCATGTTTTTCGACTGTGGGGGAAAACCAGAAGAAACCCCACAATGACACGAGGAGAACATGCAAACTCCACACACATGGAACCCTGGCAGAGATTTGAATCCAAGTCCCAGAGGTGTGAGGTAAAAGTGCTAACCACTGTACCACCATGCACCCCTAAATGTTCAAAAATCGAAAAATGCCAAAAGTCTTGTATTTTGTTTGATTACTTATGGGTACGGTATAGGGCTAAATCGGGATTAGATTTATGCCCATAGAAATGAATGGAAAGTCCACACAAAGATATAGATACATAATCTGTATGTGTGTGTGTGTTTTCCCCCCCAGATCTGTGATTTAATTACGCAGCCAGAATTTTCTAATTAACAACATCATTTTTTCATCTGGTAACAAACATAGTCACACAGAAGAACACCTATTGAATGTGGGGTCATCCCTCATTACAAACACACAAATACACAGAACATGTTTAAATATACACAAATGTTACTAGAGCTGGGTTGTAATTATGGGATAAAAATCACCTACAATACAAATGTCCTCTAATTATATAACCCATTATACAGAATCAATAATTTAAGCTTCTAAAATAGGTCTCACTTTCTGTGTTTTCTTGGATATTGCATTTGTCTCCAATTGTGTTGTCAGTATTACAGCAAGGTTTCTATTCATTGCCTAAGCAACTGCGTTCAGCTAAGAAATATATAAAACTGGAGTGGACACAGAAATTATTTCTCTTTTCTTCCAAAATGAGGCCATTGCCTGCAGAGCAGGTGATGTTTGAAGCGCTGTGTGCCATGCGGCACTTGGTGGATTAAAGAGGGGATCATGCCTTCTTCCTTTGTTGTCCTTCACTGGCTCTCAGAATGATTGACAGTTGAATCTAATGCATAAAGAGAGTTATAGGGGAATAAAAAAGAAAAATATATAAGCATAAAAAATAAATGTTATGCCATATACTTACCACAGAGGTTTAGTTAGCCCACTCCTTACATTCCTCGCTAGACCTTGTGGTCTTTGAGGACTATTTTTGCCATAGAAATCTACTTGATGTGGAAGAAGATGGGAATGGTGTGGTAAGATCAAAGTACATGAATATTTCTGAAACATATCTAAAAGTATTAAAATTGTCATGTTGTCATAAATTAGTGTCAATGATTATTACGATTGCTTAACGTGTTTAGTCAAAAAGAAAAACATCAAAAGTCTTTCTGATCATTGTTGTGAAAGCTCTGCAGTATTTGATTCAGAAAAAAAAAATTAAGTTCTCCTTGTACTTTGTACTTCGTGGAGATACAGATAGTAGTGTTATACCCATTCGGGAAATAGCTTAAAATAGAGAAAAATATGTGTATGATTTCACAAAAGGCAATGTTTCCTTTTTTATTCACCTTATATATAGATATTCTGTATTGCTGTAATTGATGCCTCTCAGCTAAAGTATTACGTTTATTAGCATTAAATATCATTATTCCTATGGTTAGACCATAAATGATATTTATTTTATTCACATATGTCTGTTACCTTCACCTAAGTACAATGATCAATGACTAGAAAAGATGCTGCCAGTACAACAAATATGTATTCCCTGTATGCCCTGATCACCCCTCCCCCATCTAATCCATACACCTCCCACAACCCCCAACCTTTGCAATTTCTAAAATTACTGGCTGTATCATCCAGGGAGGGAGGATTGTGGGAAATCAAGTTGTATGAATTCAAGAGTCTCATCTGTGGCACTTGGTTCAGTTTATTAGCATTTTTTTCCTTGGGATTGTGTTAAAGCTGCCAGCATGATCAGTGCCTACCACTGCAAATAAGCACATGCTGTACAGGGGCCACATTGATGGTGGGGTGAGGAGGGGAGCCAGATGGGGCCTGGGGGGTCTGGGGATGGGCAAAGAGGCATTTTGGGAAATCATGCTCCACGATGTTCCAATACTTCCAGACCGCTCTTGCATCATCATGTCCTTCATTAGGGCTAGAAACAGGTACCATAAATATGGCTTTAAAAATATGGCAGTATTGTTGGCTCTGAGTCCTGGTTGTGAAACTATACCTATTCATTTACTGCACATTCCACTTACTTATTTGCATAATCTTTCCCCACCAATTTGGTGGTTACTTTTTTTGCGTGTCTCAATTCCCATGTCTGAAAATGTTGCTTATATATTTTTTATATGTTAAAATTAAATATATATATATATTTTTCTACTTTCTCATTTGCACTAATATGACCAGTGTTTTTCGTAATATAACAGAGAACTGCACTGTAACAGACACAACGTTGCTGTAACTACCACGTAATAGAATACAGACACCTACTGGCTTCACTTTGATTTTCTTCCGAGAGGAACTGTAACTGCCGCCTAGATTTGTTTGTGACTGTACACACACAAGCTCCAGTTAGCTGGCAAAAAACTGCCCCACAAGCACAGTGGGATGTACATGAAATCACAGTAGGATGTACATAAAACGCACCAGGTCCAAAACTTTGAAAGTAAACACCAAGCAAACAAAAAGTTATTACATTAGCATTATAACTTCGGAAATAAACTTATATACTCATTATGATTCTAAACTACTTAAGTTCACCATGCATACAGATTGCAAAGAAGCTGACAAAAAATGAAAAAAAAAATGTATTTCCTGGATGGCTCCATCACGTTTTATTACCTTGTAAATAGTTTGTATAGGGTTTGCAAACTGCCGTAATGTTTTTGATGCAGCTAATTTTAAGTTCAGAATGGAATTTAAAGATTTGCCGTAAGATTTCTTGCGTGAGAATCTGAAAGAGTTTGCAACCATGAACACGTACAGGTTTTGTTTCACCTGAATTGATTTGTATAGAAAATAACCGTATAAAGTTGCTATAAAGCGAAACTTCGACCAACATGAAATAACCAATAAACGACTTCTATTTATTCAAGATTTTATAAAATGCATACTACGCGTAAAAATTTCCAGCTTTACGGTTTCAGGACAGAACAGCCACTCTGTTATGAACATTAAGTTTTTTTGAATGTTATTAGTGTTAATAACATCAGATAACAACATAATAGCGTAAACAAAAGGGATTCATATACCGAAGTAGTTCTTGCTTGTTCATTGGCATGGGAAAAGGCGGTTTTAGTGTTAATAGTAGGGTAATCAGCGTTACCGGCAAGATCACAATTTTTCTTTTTGCTGCAGTTGTTTTCATTATTACTTTATTTAACTTGACGCATCACATATTTAAATTCTAATCCTTGCATTAGAATATAAACCAGTTAATACTGATGGTATCATGCTGCGTCATATGTTTTGAAATTACTACACACTGAATATTGAACTGAAGCTTGACATAAAAAAATTGCAAATCAGATCGTAATCGTAATTTCTGTCAGAAAAATCGCAATTAGATATTTTCCCCCAAATCATGCAGCCCTACCATCCATACATTATAGGCTACCTCAGTATTTTTATGGTATTTCCAAAAGCAGCACTGTTCCAATATTTTGCCCCATGATAAAATTTGCAGAGGAAGAGCCATGGCTTGTCCATTGTAATCAGGTTCACCAGATCTGCACTTGCTCTTTAGTGTGTCAACACTGACTTGGACTAAGGCTAAGTGACGCAATTTAACTCAACATGATCAATTTGAACGGCCAGCTACGGGCCTGACTGATCAAATTTGGTAACCAGGGGGACTGGCGAGGAAAAAAATATATATATTTTTTTTAGAATTATTAGAAAATCCTCTTGTGCCCCACAGTTTGAGAACCCTTGACTTATACAATGTTTCTGGGAAGTTAAAAAAAAAAAATCTGTACTTTCAAATTCACAGCATGGCTTCTGCAGCCTCCCATTCCATCTTCTGCTGCCGAATGGTGATTTAGTCTTCAGCTGATTTGTCTGAATGGTTTCAGGTATAGATTTTCATTCATATATATATTTTTTAGTAATAGTAATACGATCCATCAAAGATCAAATCAAGACCCTTCTGCAGTCACCCTTCCTATTATCCCTTTGTGGTGCTGCTTTTATTTTGGTCCATTTTGTGTCAAAATATAATCACTTAATCACTTACAATGTGTCCACAAAAGTTAAAATAGATCTGTCAGATACTTTTTGAGTTATCTTGCTAATGAGATAAGGGTTTTAAACTGCTTCTTTGTTAACTCTGAGGTGAACCATGTATAAGGATAAGTGCCAAGTTTCAATGGATTTCACTAATGGGAGGGTTAAGCATGGCCAGTTCATTAGCAACCAGGCTCAAATACACAGCTAAAGAAACTAGATAACAAACCAAAAGTCAACACTGGGAACTATGAAACCAATCTAAATCACAGAACCAAAACAGAGAGAAGACACATAATCAATAAACCAGACAACTAAACCAACAAACAGAATACGGAGACAACTGGCTGACTCACAGAGGCCAGCATGGAGAACCTACTCTTTGATGGACTTTACCATCAACACTTTGCTTTTAGCAAGACCATTCTTTCTTTGTTAATTGATAGCCAGCTGACCTTAGAACCCCAAAGGTTTTTTCCTCCCTATAAGTTTTTGGTTCCTCTGTTGTCATCTTTTTCTTTTTCTTTCTTTCTTTCTTTCTTTCTTTCTTTCTTTCTTTCTTTCTTTCTTTCTTTCTTATCTACAGCCAAACAATAACAATAAAAGTAATGGTTACACATCTACAATAAAAAAATGAGGAAAGATATTTGGAATGAACGGTCTTCTCCATCCAACCTAGTTGTCACTAACCATAAGTAGACAGGATGTATTCAGATGAATGCTTGCATATTTTTCTGCGATGAACCTGAGCACTGAACTAACAAGCAGACTTTGCTGAATTCCGTCAAAAATCAAGAAAGCCATTTCTCAGCCTCGCTATTTTCTCCTGCTGTGAAGAAAAAATATATAATGATGACTTCAAGCATCAGTCTGAAGCAAAACAATTTAGGCGGATGATCAGACAAAAACAGAAAATATGCAGAATCTTTTTGAAATATCTCTGCTGGTTAGGGGTGAGGACAGGAGCAGGATAGAGGAGTCTTAGCTCAGATTCCTGTTCTCTGCATTATTTACAGGCTAGTGTCTATTCCATGGTGAGATCACCCTACACAAAGTTGTCTTGTTCACTTTCTGCATATACATACATGGCATTCTTTTGATGGTTTGAAAACACAAAGACGTTTTTGCTACCATAAGACTTTTGGGCAAATAAATGAAACTGGACAGTTATGCATACATGTCTGTTTAAAACAACAACAAAAAACTTGCAGGAAAGTCAAGAATGATTAGGTCATGTCGCGTCTGACTTTTGAACAGCATTGATGAATGGCAGATGTTTTAATTGAATTCGCAAATTACATCATCTCATTCAACACTGTGACATTTTGAACTCTGTGTGAGTGAGTGAAAACAAGATGACTAGGAAAGAACAAGTAGTGGGAAATTGATCGTAGATTTTAATACTTAATCGTCTTGGGCTCCTCTGCATTGATTGTTTTTGCCTGTAATTGAAACATGAGTTAACATTTGTGGAAGCCCTTTGACTAACACACGAGGCATGCCATAATTAATTAGTGAAGAGCGAAGTAAACATATGTCTTTCTTGAGGTCTCGAAAACAAAGCCTTTTCGTGAACTAACTCCATTTGTTTCCATGGAGCTTCTTCTACTTCTTCTGTAATCTTAGACCACCACTTCCACTGTTTCAGTTTCCTGTCATAACTTATATTTGATCCTTTTTTTACATTTTTTTGTGAAAATGGGGGGGAAGTACATGCAAATTAAACCAACTGGACTAAAAATAGACTGCTAAAAGCAGATGAGCGACACTGAAATCCTACTGAGCAAATCAGGAAGACGGAAATGATACCTTATATTCAGACTGGCTTCAAAATATTAACTGAATTAGGCTTGTTCTTTGTGAATTTTTTCCATTTTCTTGGTTACTAGGTTCAGTTTATGTAGTGCATATTGTTTGCAACCTGCTTATTGTATATGTCTATATTTGCAGGAGTCATTTTATTTTTTTCAATAAAACGTTCTTAAAATTACTTAGTGGCGGCTTACATTCCAAATGAGGTTAAATATTTCCCTGAAGCAAGTCATCATCCATCCTAAGGAACCAGAAAAGAAGCCTCTTAAAATGTCCTTAGGAGCTACTGGTCAAGTTAATGAAATTCCAAATTGAGTGAGAAACACATCCTCTAACGCACTGGTACGAAGATTCACCTGCTGTCACATGTTCACTCTGCTGTGACTTGATGGGACAGCAAAGGAATAGAACAGCTCCAGATTTTTGTGAAACTGAATTCTGTTTACTGCTGGCCAGCTAGTGTCTCCCCATTGATGTTTTCATATTCAGTAATTTACCTTAATCAACAGAATGCATTTATGATCATTGTATAGGTAGCACGAACAACAGAATTCAGTTTTCACTTGCTGTTCTTGCTTGGGGTCAGAGTGCGGGATCGGCCAGTTTTGGGCATTCCTGGAGCAGTGCTGAAGGCCAGTAGCCAAACCAAAAAGCCCAACAGCAAAATTGAGATTCTGCTAGCTCCAGGATCTCAAGAAGGGTAAAAAACATAACGTAATATATAGCTGGATAAATATATTCAAAATGCATAGTTGGCAAAGTACCCATTGTCAAAATCTTCAGTTATAAAGTGTCCAGTGTTAAAGTGACCAGTGTTAAAGTGACCAGTGTTGACAGGGGCGCTTAAAGTGATGCAGGGGGATGTGTGTGCTTGTGAGGTGGCACTGGGAGTTCATCAGTCTAATAACCTGGGGGAATAAATTATTTAGCGGCCCAGTGGTCCTGGTTTGGATGCACCCGTACCTCTTTCAGGTGCCAGGGGAGAAAACAGCATGAGGGGTAGGAGGGATCCCTGATAATGCTGGAGGCCTTGTGAGCGCGTTGTTTGTGACAAATCTCCAGCAGACTGAGGAGAGGGGCACCAACGAACTCAATCAACTGTCCTCACTATTCTGTTCAGTTGGCACCGTTCAGTTCAGGACACTTTTAACAATGACCTTGTAAAAGGTGGTGAGAACTTGGGAGGGGAGGCTTGCCTTTATAGGGGGTGAAGTCACTGTTGGGCCATCTTGATGATGTCAATGGTGTTAATGGTTGGGGGTCTCCTCTGCCAGGGACACCCCCTGGAACTTAATGTTACTGACCCTCTCCACTGCTCTTCCATAAATGATCTGTGGAGACCCTCCTGAAGTCGATTAGTGTCTCTTTGGTCTTCTTGACATTGAGGGTGAGACTAAGATTCCTGCACCATGGCAGCAACTGGTCCAGTTCCATCCTGTATGCCGACTCGTCTCCATTACTAATGAGACCCCTGGCGGGTCGTCGGCAAACCTGATGACGTGGCTGGAGGCTAGGAGGGCCTGGCAGTGGGGGGGTCGGAAATATATTATGACATCGCAATGGACACGTATTCAATAGAAATCATAAAATAATGCGATATAATAAAGATTTTTCAATAATATTAAAGATTTCATGATGTAAAATCTAACAATGTTTAGGGTACAGGGTCACACAAAAAATACATAAAAACATAACTGATCCATATGACAAACTGTTTGTCTGATACTGGACTATAGTCTCCATAAGGTATATCTTTTGTCCTTCCACTTTGTATGCAGAGCAAATAGGCCTCAGTAGTTCCTAATAAAAGATAAAAAAAACATGCTATTATTTATTTATTGGGGGGGGGGGGGTGTCCTGTTGATATTGGGGGAAACACCTCCCCCCATTTCCTCTATTTTTAACTCCTCTGATTGGAGTTAAACTTGGCAGTGAAGTAATGGGTAATATCCTGGATATTACCTGAATAATACATGAATTTCTAAGACAATAGGATACGTATAGGAAAAAAATTGCAATAGATCTTTACAATGTCAACCGCAAAACTGGTATGAAACCATTTAGCAGATTTTTAGAATGTTAGTCACTTGTAAATTTCCAAATTTGTGGTAATAAAATTTTAAATAATTAAACTTAACCAAAACTAGCAGATTTTCTGTGGACCATATTTACCCAAAATCCACGCAATGAGCAGATTTGTGATTGACCAGTCGTTGGTCTTACAAGTAGACAATCCATAGCTTCAGATGACAATCAAAAATAAGTGAACTTATTTACTCCTGTAATGTCACGTCTATGTTAATTAAGGCAGAACTCATTATAAAGAGTGAGCTGGAGACTCGAAGTAAAATAAACTGCTTTAAAATTTGTGCCGTAACTCAAAACATTGTAAAATTCTGCTATGTATTTACAAAGACACCAGTGAGGTTACTGTAATTCACAGGTTAACATTGAAGGGCCAGTGTCACTGGAAACATTGTAGCAATTTGTCATCCAAGCTGATGTCAGCCCACTTCGCTGTTAGACAGGACAATGTGGTATAGTATCTTAGAGCAGAAGTGTCTTGTTCACTTAAATCCAAATTTGTTTCCCTCACTATTGCAAATTTTCAGCTTATAAGCAACATAGAGTGTAATGCTGATTGTTGGAGTGTGAAATCTACTAAAAGTAAAAAGGCAGCATACAAACTCCTAACCACTGATAGATGGCCCAGTTCAGGTAAAAAAAAAATGAGTCTCACTTCCCCACGAGAGTGTTTTATAAAGTTGTCTTATGCCACCCTGGAATTCCCTAACTTAGACTACAATCCATGCTTGAAATACAATAATCGCCTATGGAGGAACAATGAGTTCCCAAAGCTAGTCAGTTACGGTCATGAGCTGATCACACTGAAGACTTATTTTGACATCTTGCCAAAAAGTTTGAGCTCAATGATCTGAAATAGGTACTGACAATGTGGTGAACACAAAAAATAAATTCTAAATACCTCCCCAAAAAGAAACATTAGCAGCACACCTCAAAGTATTCACATTCTACTGGAGCTTAAAGCTGAAGGAGAGGTGTAAAGCATGAAAATTACAGGTATCAATAAAGAATTGACTGAGACTACTGCAAAGAGCATTGATTTAGTCCTATCTGTGGTAAGGGAGGGATTATTCTGGGAAGTACTACAATAATTCAAAGAGTACTTTTCTCCGGAATCAAAGATAGCGGGTCTCTTCCTGTGGTCCTAAGATGCAAATTCAATAAATCAGATGGCTATAATTACTTAATTTTAGGTTATGATTAATTTTCCCAGCGAAGGTGCTGCAAGTTTTTTTTTGAAGTTGGAGACAGTCTATAAATATACTAATCATAGACTAATTTATTCGCAAATATATAACTTCTAGAAAAACTAGTTTCTTGATCTCTGAAAGGCTTGTGGATTAAGAAAGAATATAACCCCTAAATAGTTATGGAGATACATAACATGATGAAACGGCACAGGGTCAAAGGTAGCATCCAACCATCCATTATCTATAAAGCTTTGTCCATCTGGGTCGCAGGGACGCCGGATCAGAGGTAGCATAGTATTAAAAAAAGCTATAAAATGTAGCGACAGAAATACTAAGAGCAATAATTATGTTATCAGAAACTGGCGCTATATAAAGTCATATATCATTTTCTGACTACCCAGTCCAGGTTAAATAACCCTATGACTGTTACAGGCTGGATTTGTGTCAAGGTGGTTTGGAAGGAAGTCTGCCATCCCTCAGGGACCTTCTGCTTATTTCCTGTGACTACAGCTATGGGCAGTGAATCCACAGAGAAGGCAGTCCTCACATGTAATGAATAAGCTATACTTCAGTGATCGGGCTGACTCATACAGCTCACAGCTTCGCCCAGGTGCTCATCACAGATGTACAATTCAGGCAAAGCAGATTTGCCCGCACCCTGTTTAGATGATACTCATTAATGCTCGACAAGATTTTAAATTCCCAGCACCCAGTGATATTTAACAGGTCTGCAAAGCAAAATTCTGCTTTGTATGCCTGACATTTACAGACTGAAGCCGTGGTTTATGTGTGTTTGTTTGTGGGTGTTTGTGTTTGAGAATGCACATTCAGCTATGCCCTTCCAGCTGTTCAGCAACAAGAGGACGGATGGCTGCGGTCATGTAAAAAAGTTGGCCAATACACTGGAATGAGGACCATTCACAGGTACCCCTTACAAAAGCCAGTGTACAATAAGCACACAGCTCCGCATACAGAAGCCATTCTGTTTGTATTGTTTAGAAAAACATATTTTTCTCACACAATATTAGTATTTATTATTTAGAGCAATAATCATTTTCTCAGCCGACAAAACAAAATGATGTTACTTGTATTCCCCGGACTACATTTGGTTTTAGCACCAGTCCACCACCACAACAGCCGCTTTGCTCGTGAATACTATAACTCAAAAACTGTTTGATAAATCTTTTTCAAACTTCGCATAGACATTGTATGGGTGAAGAACTGCACTGATTGAATTTTGAAATAGACTGTCCCAAAATCAAAGCAGTGCTGCATAGTAATAGCAAAAACCAGGCAGTTTTGACACCGAATCCTACAGACAATAACTGAAAATTAATTTAACTGGGCCTTTTAGAATATTTTACCATTTTGAATCTATAGACGTATAGGTTAAGGCCTCGGTCTTTTCAAATATTGAGATTAATTGCACCAAAATGGAAGCAACAGCGCTTAGTGACAGCAAAGAGAAGGATGAGACGATTAGAGGCTTAACCTTGTGAATAGGATCAATGTATTCATTATTATTACCGTATGTACTCCATTTGATCTTTTTATTTGATCTTATTATCAGACTAAAAACACATTATCAGATCCAAAACTGTAACTGCAACGACAGAGGGCAACAAAATTGGAATCTCAAGACAGAAGGCAGCAGAGAGCTGAAATGGAGCCTGCAGCCATCATCTTCTGAACACAGCCATCTGCAATCTAGGCTTTTTCCTTGATCTTTTTAGAAAATTCCCAGGAACATTGTACAGGTCAGTTATTCTAAAGCTGTAGGGCACAAGATTATTTTCTGAATATCCTATAATACAATTTATATTGATTTTTGGTGGATAGCCTCCCCATGTAACAAATTCTATCTGTAGCAGTGTAGAAGTTGGTCGGTGGTATCATGGATTAGCTGGCAAAATTTATTGTGCGAGTATTTAATTGTGTCATGTTTCTTTGGAAGGTGGGGAGTGTGTGCAAGGTAGGCTTATAATAATATTTTTTTCAGACTTAGGAATTTTCAGTCAGCGAAATTTATCATACAGTGTGCTCCACGGTTCCATCATTGTTAATTCCCTATTGATTCTCTTTCAATTAAAAAAATAGCTCAAATGGCCCCCTTTAGTGCCCCCCTACTCATATCATCCTAGGACCCCCGGAAAAGTTAGTCTGTCCCTGCGTATAAGTGGAATTTTCATTAAATAAATAAGTATACTTTCAGACCTACATATCATAAGGACTGGAATATTCAGGTAAAAACACATTTATCAACGGTAACATCTCCAGGTGAGCCATCCAGTACTTCTAGAAATTGTACAAGTTGGAGAGAGTGGGAAGAGTACAAATCAGATATAGAGCAAGTCACAGGGCTGTCAAGGGAATTCAATGCTGTCGTTTCTGACAGCACCAATTCTAGTTGATTATTGAATCCTCATTGAGAAGAATAGTACTTAAATGCAAGGCTAAACAGCATGGCAAGTACAGACAATTTGACCAAAATGTGATTTTTACCCTGGACGTTGTTTAAAAATACAGCCTTTTTTTCCGGTCGAAACATTTTGCTATGGACAGGAATGTGTCTTCCCATGGATCCATTTGTCCATGTACGGCCTGGTTGACGATCCCTGTTTAAAGGTTCAATGCTCATTTCTTGGCCTCCCAGATCTATATAACCTGAATTATTATTATTTAAAAGACTGACACAAAACAAAACTGACATATAAGGACAAACCAGGGATGTCATTAGGCCAAATTTAGGGGGGCTTTAGCCCCCTAAAATGTTTGTTAGCCTACCCCACCAGTAAAGGTTCAGCCCCCCTATCCATTCATCTGCAACTACTCCCCTATGACAAAGCCTATTTAACCTCGATGTATACAAACTTCCACATTATTCTCTGCTACTACAGAATTGCTCCTATGTAATGTATTCAGAAGTACTACCATGTATTTCTGCATTGCTTTGAAAGATAACAAATCATTTCAAAGTAACTTCACAGTAACTTTTTTCGATTCCATTTCATGTTGTGCCTGAAACACCTACTCACCCATCACTATACCCTACATGGATGCGTACACCTACTCACCCATCACTCTAACCCACATGGGTGAGTACCTTACCCATGTGCTGCTCTTTTTTCAGAGTTGGACCTGCAGGTTCTGAAAGTTGACACCTTTATTGGTAAAGTATGGACACATTTTATTGCATGGCTTGCAATGATAAATATTAAGCAAAGCACACATGGTGGCTCACTGCTTTCCACCCCATCTCTGCTAGTCTGAGGTATGTTCTTTCCAGTTTTGCATAGATGTCCTCCTGGTAGCATCATTTTGCCGCAAACAATCCCAAGTCCCATCTTTTAGGTTTATTAGTAAAACTTTATCACTCACTGTTTCGGTAACCATCTGTTTGAGTAGTTTGTTGTTGAACAGTTTGTTTAATGGGGACTTGGTTTTATTTTTGCTCTGTCACAAGCTTGAAAATTATACCTTTTGTGTCTTTCAAACAAGAAGGAAAAAAATAACATAATCCTGTTCCATTACATGTTAGGGAAATAGTCAAATTGATGGGTTTGTGAAAAATCAGGAACAGGTACTGGAACTAAGGGAGAATGAAGCTTATTTTTGTACCAGTAAAACAAAGAACAGGTAGAATACTCAACACAATCATCTTGCTCCTACTCTCTTAATATGCGTCGCTCTCCCATGTCAAAAGAAGAAATCATCCTTTTTAATAAATCACCCATTTTTTAGCTGCAACTTCCTCTCTGTTCCTTCCTTCTTCAGCTCCATTCCTCTTCCCCCATGTGTAGGGACCCAGGTAGTTACATCTTTACTCAGACATCTCATAAAGCCTTACCTGGTTAGTGTCATCAACCCTAGGAATACTTCAAGGTCAAGTTCATTACATATGAGTCTGAGAGAGAGAATGAAATACAGTGCCTCTGGGGCCCATAATGCAATTAAAAACAGGCAAGAAAAATATATAAAATAAAAGAGGAAATTAATAAATGAAAGAGGCAATAAAACAACCGTAAATTTTAAAAATTACAGTAATAAAGAATTTTGTGGAATTTTGCACTGGTGGAACTATATGAATTTGCTGTAGCAGTAGTATGATTAAACTGTTATAGTGCATTAAGGTGTACAGTAAATGTACTTATAGAGTAATACTTTTCAGTATACTGTAGATAAAATGGTACCAGATCCAGCCCTGTTTCTCAACCCGACCTTTTTCATAGTGCTCCATAGCCTCCTCTATCCTGTCTGTCAGCCTTTTGTGCTTCAAACCTTAGTGTTATTCTTGTTCATTGTAATACCTCAAATCGTGATTCTATATTCTGTACCTTTGAGAAATGAATGTAATAATTAAAAAAAAAAAACATTTGGCTTGCATTAGCTTGCACTTAAAGAGTAACTTTTGTACTAGCGACAGTACATTTTCTTACTGATTTTAGGTTCTCATTAATTCTAAGAAGAGCCTCAGTCACACCCCTAAATCTCCATCCTTCCCAACAGTGGATATGGAACTTGACGTGTCCCTAGTTTCCTGTTCAGGTGTCACAATAGTCTTTGCTGCTGTGCATGGTGTTTGTCTGAATTTATTATTGTCAGCTCCTAGCAGAATGTCCTGTCTGTCTATTTCAGTCTTTGGACAGCTGAGGAACATAATGCTGAAGAACCTAATACTAAAGGCTACATTACTCATTTGCGTGTTTGAAGTTAACATTAATTAATGCAAGCCTTGTTTGTTTATTCAGCTAAAACACAAATTTAAATAGCCACCCTCAACTCCTTCCAACCCTAGAGAATGCATGGTGTTTGCACAGCTGCTGCCTGACTCCTCGCAGACTCATAAACACCTGAGTGGTAGAATCAATCTGTCATCCAATCAAAAGGCTGTTTGGACGCGACAGGCTGTCCTAACCATCGAGTGATACTATTAGCCTTTATCTTATAGTAATGGGGGACAAGCCAGGCAGACAATAATCAGCCTCCCTGACTGTGGGTTTTTGATTACAGCCTCTCCCCAGGATAAAAATGGGGTGAGGTTCCAATAAACCTACCGTAAGGCAATCGTGCCTTTTAATACAGTACATAACCTAACAAACATCATAGCCCGGCCTAGCTTACCTTAAATATGCTTAGAACACTTACATTAACCTACAGTTTTGTAAAATCTTTAACACAAAGCCTATTTTATAATAAAGTGTTGAATTTCTTATGTATTTTATTGAATAATGTACTGAAAGTGAAAGACATTTACCCATTGTAAATTGAAAATGTCATAACAAGGACCATTGTAACCAGGGGAACGTCTGTGTATGATTTTACAAAGCACCCCATAGTAGAAGTGGGGGAGATGAGGTGCTGTTCACACAGTTTGTGATTGTTGTTGCATGTAGGTATGTGGCCAGGAGCTGGACAGAGATTAAGAGAGAGCTGCACAATAAGGGTGGAAAGGGTGAGGAAAAAAGAGCACGTAGAAAAAGATCAATAAATCCTTAATAATAGTTCTGACTGTAAAAAAAACAAAAAAAAAAACATCAAATTCAGCCCAAGAAGGTAAGAACAGAAGTCTCTCTTTCAGACGCTTTCACACCACAGTGTGAGCCGTGCTGGGACTCGTGCTGAACACAGGTTGTTGTGCTCGGAGGAGGCAGAGGAGCAGAGCTCAGCATATGGAATGGGAGAGACACTTGGCAGTGGAGCCTAACCTCCTCTAGATCACATGACAAACTTAGTTCTACTTAAGCCATTACTTGTAGGCAGCAACTGTTGCCAGAAACCCCAAATGGCAGCTGAACCCATTACTTTTACATATTTTTAATTTGCCGCATTGTGTTCTAGTTTTGCTCAATCACATACCACATCCGAATGATTTAGCTCAGTGAGAAATCTAAAAAATTATAGGAATTTATGTTTGAAATGTTTTTTCATATATTTTTAAATAAATCAATGATACGAACTGAATTAACAGAACAGAGATGGTTTATTGGAAGTCAAAACCAAGCCATGATTTGAAAATGAAAGAAATGAATGAATTTGTGAATAAAAATAATTGAACCTTTTACCTAGAGAGAGGGTGTGGCATGTAGGGGGTGTGTTGAAGATGATCGGTTTGGTGTTCGCTGTGAGTTCAGAATGGAGTTGGTAGATATAAAAACAAGCTGGGGATTTAAAAGCCATGTTAGAAATTAATAGTTGATGTTTTATGATTTTTGAGCAAAGAAAAAAGCTTGTCATGTTTTTCTCATCGTATTATCAACGTGAGTGAACTCCACACTGATAAGCAGAGAGAAAACATGCTGCATAAAAAATTATCTAGATTTTATTTGCTTTTCAAGCTGGACTAAAGGATATTAGGAATCACATGCATCCATGCCCTCATTTTCTTTCCTGGCTGGAGTTCTAAAATATCACTGGCTTCCTGAAAAGTGGTATGTTCTTTGATACCTGTAACTTTTTCTCCTGTTATTATTTACTTACTTAAATTGTCCCTTTTGAATTCTGTTCTTTAGTGTGGAATTAATAGAAAACAGCATGACCAAAATGATGACTAACCATAACATTGCTTGTGAAGTCCCTTAACACAGAGGAGCTGACCAGGGCTGCTGCTTCATATGGCTGGGCCCGGGACTGCTGTACAATTTTGGACCCCCCCTCCATTTACTAGCAATGTAAGAATTGCATGTGCGTAACATGCGATGTTGGTATTGATATCGCACATCGTCCAGCCCTACAGCCATTTTTAGAATTCAGTACAAAACACCCCAACTCATGTTGTGATGTCATTCAGCGCCGATATTAGATTTTACAGCTGCACTTCGAAGTACTTTGAAGTACTTTCTCGATGCACCAAAGTATGGTACCTGGTGCGGTGGAAAAGTGTGCTAAATCATCCGCACTTTGCTCTTGAGACTGCATTGTGGACTCTCTGACTGTTTTAAAGCACGATCCCATTAATTGTCTTGATTTTTCATTTTCTTTCTCTCATTTTTTTTCAGCTTTCTCTTTTGGGTGCCGGAATAACATGCCAGGATTATCTATCAGTCTGTCCGTATAGAAAATGAAAATTAAAAAAAAAATTTTGAACCAAACCATTTCTTTCTAGAATCATGTGTGTTTACCTGTATGCTAATTACAATTTTCTTTTTCATGATTGCACGAAATTAACAAGGGGTGCATGAACATATAACAGAAGTACAGTAGTGAATTTAAAAATAATAAATGTAAACAATACCTCTGTATACCTACTTGCAGAACTTCATTTTGCACCCCCTGGTGCAAGAACGGGAAGACATACCCATTTACCCCTCTTCCTGCAATGGGCTTGGCACGAACCACTTCACATTCTTTTAATCCATCTTTCAGTTGGTTTTTAGGCCTCAGTTTTTGTCCAGAATCAATAAACCGACTGGTTTTTACCATGTATGGGATCACAACCACACAAGAAGCAAGGTCCTGGAAGCTCATGATTTCTGCTTGTCCCTAAGACCAGTAAGCACTTATTGTCAGATTGAATCTCACTGCAGATAAGCCCCATCTGCCGTGAAGAAAAGGTCGTGAGCCAGACTTGAAAGAGAAAGGCTTTAAAAGGCCAGACAGGCAGGACAGCTCTGGCTGCAAGGACTGGCAGCCAATTTCGGAACCGCTTAGCTATCCTGCCCTGAAAGAAGGTCCGCTTCGTCTGCCCTTCACTGATTTCCCCCTTCTCCAAGCTGAAGGATGTTCTGAAAAGCATACCGCTTCAAGAGAAGAATGCAAGAATGTTTGTAGCTGCAGTAAGGCCTGCAGGGGATACTCCCTGATGGATATTTCTTAGCTTGGAAAGCATATAGCTAAAGTTTTTATTAGTTACCTAAGGAGCATGTTTTTCCACTGTGACATACTTGGCATTTTTTTTTTTAGAGTTTTTATCCAGTTATGCAGTTGAATATTTTTACTAAAGCAACTCAAAGCAATCACCTTGCCCAAGGCTATAGCAGAGCCTCGCCTGGGATTTAAACCAAAAAGACTTCCATCACACATACGACTGCTTAGCCACTTTTGCTACTGGCTGTGTTGTTTAGTAAATTACATTCTCAGGGTATTTTTAACACAGAGCAAATTTATTTTAGATTAAGTAAATAAGGGAGCCAAGCACATTTGTGGCCTTGAAAATTTGCATTGTACAAAGTAAAACATGAATGCTATAGTCATTATTGAATGCTACCATTATTAGTCTAATATTCTGTTTGAGTTACATTGATTTAGAAAAACAAAACATTGCCTGCATCATCGTGGATAACAATATTCCAAATTAGAGATTATGAACCTCTGTGCCTTGACAGAAGCAGTATCTGCATGCAGTATACAGTGTACAGTGTAGTGTTTTGCAACCCTGACTTGGATAATGGATGATGGATTTATATAATATAAAGTGTACATGAATGTTTGCTTTTTCTTGGTGTTTACACTTTTACACCATTTACACTATTGAAATAAAAAATAAATTTTAGACTTTAGGTAAGCATACAATAGTCAACTTTCTGTGACATTTGCTATTCCTGTTGAAGTAAGATGGTGATTTCAAATGGTTCTGAGTTAGGTAATATTAATTATGCTAAGTACGGCAGGAGTTTAATCAGATATTGTTATACCTTAAACAGTCACTGCTTTATTTTTATAAGCGAGAAAAAGAAGTCCTCTTAGGTTAAAAGTTAGTTGATTATGCCAATCATTTCTTTTAGTCTTATTCTGTTACTTCCTCTGTGCTGGTACATATGCACAAATCAGAAACATGTCTGCTGTACACTCATGCAAAAATACTTTTATTCAAACCCTTAGTTTGTATCATACCTTCAATGGTCATTAATCTTTGATTGGGAATATTGCTATTTGATAGTACTCTAACTATAAAAAATATGTTTTTGCTGCATTATCTTCCCAAGATTTTGGTCATCAGAAGTGATTTATGTCTATATGAGTCTAGATAAGGACAAGAAGCCCCGAGATTTTTAGTTTAGAAGCATTTTAATCATCTGACCATTACATCCGTCAATCGGTTCATCCGTTAATCCATTATGTGTACCCACTTGTCCTATTCAGGGTCATGGGGATCCAGACACAAAAATGAATATCTTCTAAATCCAATTTCCTTCAACAACTCTAATCCCACTCCATCATTATTTTATACAGGGAAGCTCCATTCATAGATTAAACTGGTGTCATTAAACTGGAAATTCCTTTGACATAGATCTTAATGATCTGACTGAAGGCTAGGTTTGTTCAGCTATAATATACAGTGAAGACCATTCCCTTCTTCCAAGACATTAAGCTTAATTTGGAGGACCCTGGGTCAATAGTAGGATACAGAAATTCATTATGCCCTCAAATAATCCGTTTAAATCTTGATTCTTGATTCTTCTTGATTCTGTTTGATGCAAGATATTGAAGGCAACTATTCCTAAGCCAAAGTAGACAAAGAAATATGGGTATAGTTTCAGCAAAGCTCTCCCAAAGTGTCGTTTTGCATGCTTCAGCTTTTACATGTAGTTAAAAAGGTCTTGGGAAGTTTCAGTCTCAATTTTCAATTTCATTCCAGGTGGGGATTCCTTTCCTGTTTACTCACATTGTTCTGTTTCATAGTGTTTGTCGCTCATCAATTGAATTGCATGTTTTGATTTTAGAGCCACGGTGACCCTTGTGCAACATCATATACATTCTACCCCATCAAAAGGGATTTAGTTCTAGAGCTAATTACCAGACCTGCCTTCCACTGCTTTGGTTATGGGAAGGGGAAATCAATCACACTCCATGACCTCTCTCACCTTAACCTAGGCCCTAATATCTGTCTGCAATCTCTCCACATTATCCATGTTCCTCTCTCTCTCTCTCTCTCTCTCTCACCCTCTATAAATCTCTCATCTTTTTCTTGCCCTTTTTTCTTTACATTTTATTGCCCTCAGTTCCTGTCTCCATGTTATTCTCGCTTCTTTTCCACATCTCATCTGAACCCCCCCCCCCCCCACACACACACACACACACACACACCTACACAACTGCACACACACTCTCAAGCCTTCTACCATGGGATATGTCTTTCCATACTTCATCTAGATTAAGTCTTTCAAAGCTTCCACAGGGAGACTGCTTGGAGGTCTTCCTGGATTTGCTGTTTCCCAAAAGTGTTTTTGTTATTAAAGCAGTCATATCTGAGTGACCAGGACATGCCGAGTTACTCTTAAAGTTCTAGCATAGCTAAGAATTGATGTGAAGTGTCATGTTTTCGCTGCTTTGTCACCCAAATAATCCCCCTTGAACATTCTCCAACTGGTGCTTGAACCAGTACCATTTTAACCCCCTGTTGTTAACTAGTATACATTTATACATTATAGTTAACAGGTGCTTTTATAAAAAATGCTTGAGAAAGGTGGTCAGACCCTAACGTAATGGGGGAATGCTCAGCGACCCAATGGTAGCATCATCCAGCTGACCCAGGGATTTGAACCAGCGGCCTTCCAGTAATTGAGCCACACATCATATCACTTGTTATAGGCTAATGGGAAGCAAGCTCTTCACTTCTTAACTGCTTTTTACTTAAAAGCAGTCGTGCTACATTTTATTCTTTGCGTGTTCATGTCGATATTTTTTTCCTGTTTTATTTCTTGGTTTTTAGGCTCTTTCCATGAATTACAACCTGTCGTCTTTCTTTGTAATCTGTGCTTTTAAGCTTTAAAGTACTACTTTGGCCTCAGTAATGAACTACGAATAAAAATATCTTTGATATGCTGTAATGTTCGAGATATGAATGTTAGCCACACTGATATGAGGATTTAAGTGAAAGGCAAAACATCCCTCAGTAACATGAATTTCTTTAAGTAGCACAGGTGTGCGAGGTTACATAAAGGATGATGCAATTGCAGCCACTATGCTTTAAATTGTAGTTCGTCAGCTGACGTGTGCTGCAGGTGCCTTATCGCTATGTTTCCCGTTAACATAAAAGCGTAAATGTAACATAAAGAGCCGTGTGAGAACCAACATACAGGACTGAGTTTGTCACTTGCAGAGTTTGGCTAGTATACTTCATTTATTCATTTAGCAGACACATTTATCCAATGTGACATTCATTTGAGAACACAAGGTCAGCCAGAACCTGGAGCAATTGGGGTTAAGGGCATCGTTCAAGGCCACAGCGATGAAATCAATTAGTTGACGACAGGATTTGAGCCGGCGACCTTCCAATCATAGGCACAGAGTCCTAATGGGGCCACTAGCCTCCGCCAGAACTTCCTCACACAGATGTGCTCAACAGCAAGGGCACGACTGATCAACACCTTGAGAGTACAAGCCTGAATCCTGTCCATGATTAAGCGCCATCCTTTTATCCCAACTGCAATTGAACAGCAGGCTGCAGCTGTAGGCCATTTGATCATTTCCCATTGCAGAGCTTCAGCATGCTGTGGTCTTGATGGAGATGCAATAGCAAGGATGTCAGGCTTCCAATCCCTTTAGCTGGTTTAATATTGACTTTTGGGGGAAAGTGTAACAAGCTAATCAATTATTGGTCAATTTTATGTGGCCAATTGGCTACATCTACTTTATTTACAAAAGAAAATAAGGAAATAGGAAATCAATAATAATCCCTTACCTGGCATGCAGTCAGTCCACTCCTTCAGTGGTGGAAATGGCAATATAAATGCTATCAGGACTATTCTCATGTTGGATATTCCATGATATTAGTTAACCATGTCAGTAGAATGAAGTCAGTATAGCTGGGAAATAATCAGGATTTTTCCTGAGATTTGGCCGAGCTACGAGCACGATGTACATCGATGCTTTATAT
Source organism: Cyphomyrus plagiostoma (assembly GCA_019775915.2). Lineage (NCBI taxonomy): Eukaryota > Metazoa > Chordata > Actinopteri > Osteoglossiformes > Mormyridae > Cyphomyrus > Cyphomyrus plagiostoma. The sequence goes on along the minus strand of JABFEA020000110.1, from coordinate 8,371,017 downwards.
TTAGGGTAAAATCTACCTTTAAACTGCTTCTGTGGTGAGAGCAGGATGGGATTATGGCTGCCCTCATTCCTCTGCCTTCCATGTGATGCCATAGATCACAGATAGTGAGACAAGAGGAGCCACAAACTGGTCACAACCAGCTCCATCTTATCAATAATGCGGTATGGCTAGATTTATCTATTTTACAGAAGATAACATGCATACAACAAATGCACAAAGAAACAGCGTGGAAGGTGAAATTTATTTCCAAGAAACCTAATTAATAATTGGTTTATATTTGTGTTTTATGTAGTCAAGATTTCTTCATGACAACAGAAGTTCTACTGGTAGAAAAGTCATGTTGTGAGATTGAATGGTGGCATGCACTTGTCTCAGGAGGGACAGTCAGGTGACTGTGATTCTCAGTGATAATTAACTCCGTCTGCGCTGGTTCCTGATAATGACTATAACCTGGTTTGCTCTGTTTGTTTGGTTCCCAGCAGCTCTAGCAGACGCCCTATTGCCTGTCCCAGCCCTGTATGGTATTGTATTGTATTTTGGTCTCAAGTTTGGTGTTATGTATTTTTTGATATTGTGTCCCGCTTGATACAACCTGATCCACATCATCCCTTTAAAGAAAGACCCAATTCCAAATTAATGCGTCATTCTATGTGACACGGTTTTGCTCATTATCTCATTCCAAACTGCTGTCACCATTCAAATGAGCAAGCAGTAAGACAAAAATGGATTTCACAAGTTAAGTGCAATGACTTTTATCTTAACCAGCAGACCACAGAAAGGCTTTATGTCAGTTATTCTTAATATAGATAATAGTTCACTTGTTTGACATTGACTAATTAGAAAAGCCTATAGTTGTCACATCGCAGCCAGCGGTAAAGGTCTGTATTGCCACCCTCCCCTGTATGCCGCAGAAACATTCAAAAAGTGCAACAGTGACTAATAAAATAAAATAAGCGGCATGTAGAAGGCATTGGCAAAGGTCTATGTCACTGCTGTGCTTTCAGAACAATGGCATCATGCAGATTTACTTGTGATTTTTTTTGGTAGCTTTGAAGGTCTCTGATACCAAACCCTGCAGCCAGTAATGATGTAGGGGCTTGAAGTCTTGACCCCGTCATGAATGATAAATTACTATTGCCATTCATTTGTAAATGAAAGATGAGACACCGCTATTGTAATCAGCCTATCAGGTAACTGATGACCCAGCAGCTCCCCCTAGGGGGAGACCCACAGGTGGCAAATGCTAATTGAATAGATTAGTCCTTTAACGTGGCCTTGCAGACTTACCATGGTGGTGATTACACTCCTTCCCTTTGAGGACAAAGATGGCACCTCTGTAGTAAATGTCACAATTAATATATTCCATAGAAAAAAACGCTTTGCATGGATGTATTTCCCGTAGACAGGGGTTTAATACGTCAAACTCATCAGGCATGACCATCTGTTTATCAAGCATGAAAAGAAGGCAGACGATAAAAGCAAATGATGTTTGTTTTTTTCAGTTTACAGCATGAGTCGCGTATCATTAGTAGACACTAATATTTATGGCTGACAATCACCACGCTCATGCCTCCTAATGTCCAGCCCCTAATCTGTGCTTGATAACGATAAAATGGATGTCTGCTTCTCTAATGCCAGTGCGGCTTTATGAAAATAGCACCGTTGCAGAGGGCCTCATCATTTCATCTCTCTGCGTGGATGGTCCTTTCATCTCAGAGCATCGAAGCTTAGAGGTTCTTTACAGATGACATTTGCAAGAGAAACCTGGGTGTCCTGTTTATCCTCTCACTACACTCCCTCAGTGTTTATCTTGGAGATGCACCAGGAAATATATCTTACAAAACCCACATCTTGTTTAGAGTCAGTATGATGTACACACAGTACAACTGTATGTCAAACGTAGCACACCTATTCCTAAGGTTTTATAAGGCAGTGCTACATTAGTATTAGTATTCCCTGTGCTGTACAGTATGTGTATGCCACCCAGGTTAGTCCTTCAGTATGCTCTCAAATGTGAATTTTTATATGCAGCATACTATCACTGGCAGGTTTAAAACAAGCAGCGGCATCCAAGGCAAAGCTGCTATTTGTGGCAGTTGTCGTTAGCCCATCTAAGACTGTTCCAGATTGGAGCACTGGTTGGATTATTCCCGAGAAGCTATGCGTGAATGTCACAGTGATTGGAGTGGTTGTTTAACAGCAGCTTCATCCCGCTTCTTATTTCATCTCTGCTCGCGCCGTAATCTTTATCAACCTGTCCACCGGTGGTTTTCAGTGTTGCCCTGTGACTCACTCAATGTCCTAACACTGTCCTTTTGTGCTCAGTCCAACGAAGATCTGCTCTAGGAAGTAACAATCGACATGACGAGCATATCACCAATCATCATGCTCAAACCAAAAAGGAAACAAAAAGTTTTGTTGGTCTCCCTGAGCAGAGCATTGTAAAACTGTCAAACTTCACAATACATATGCATGCACAGCTCTCTTGACCTCTTTTACCAGATTTGGGCATGCGCTGTTTTTACACATCACACCTTTTGGTTAATTTTTTTTTCTTCTTACTTCTGTCTCTCTGTCTTTCTATCTGTCTATCTGTGTATGGATTATTCATATAAGTCCTATGCATGATGCTTGAAAAATAACACAATAGCAATGCACATACTTTGTGTGAACACGACTTAGATTTCCCATCAACACGTCTAGCTAACGAATAGGCCTAAACTGTTCAGTTATTGTGTATCCTAGAATTCTGGAATCATCTGTCACAAATGATGCACATTCCTCAGATCTGCTACTTTCAGACCCACCAGAGACCTGCGCAGGCAGATATCATCTGACCTTCCTACTTTACTTTATTCACATTATTAACACATTAGGCGCCTCTGTTTTCCCATAGCCTTTGTCTGGTTTCTGTCTCTCTCTGAGGAGACATACACACCAGTCACCTCCCATGCATTGGAACCCAAAATCCCGGTGACAGCCATACTCAGGATGACTGAATCCACATAACTCTGTGTAATAGAAAAGAACCAGGCACGAAGCATGGCTTATAGGACGGACAACTAATGTGTTCCTGAAAAACCTCACGTTCACTAAACTCACATACTAAAATACACATATCAAATGGGAAAAATAGAAACAGCCTGTTGTTTTTGTAAAATAGTCGTTTAACTCCCCAGAAATTTCTAAAGTTTAATGCATTCAAGAAACGAATAATTGCAGCTACAGGTATATACAGTTAATTTCAGATAATGTCGGTGGGACACGGTATTAAATGTATTAGGAATAAAGTAACAGGTATGTGTATGGAAGGAGCAACCAATAAATGGCAGAGTTGTGCCTGCTGACTGACCTCAGGGAGTGTCTGGGGATGCCTGTAATAGCCGGTGCGAGAGCACAGCTGCCCTTGGGCCGGAGAAGACAAGCTTTGGCGTCTCTGGCAGTGCGTCATCCTGGGACTGTGTTCCATCTTGTTCATGCACTTCCATAGTACACGCTCCTTGGCCCAGGATTAAGGAAGTGGCTTTTCCACTTCACACATTTTTTTATTTCCTTCTCAGGTTATGGTTTCTGTACCAGGTTTTGACATCTTGTTTTGGTCTTTGGAAGGGTGGCTAGATATTCCATTAGTTAGGTGGGGTGTGGCTCAGCAGGTTAGTACTCTGTGCCTGTGATCAGCAGGTCATTGATTAAAATCTCATGCTCAGCGGATTAGTCACATCTGTGCTGGGCCCTTTTGTAAGGTAAATGGCTGACCCTGTGCTCAGACCTGTATAAATAGTCCATCCTGCTACAATGCGTGATATCTGTTGTAATGCTATATTAGAACCCTAGTGCAATACAACACATAATTACACTTTTATTCACATGGTTTTAAGTCAGGGAGAAAATCACTACCCGAATTACAATGCAATATGATTTTAGTGAGAAACACTATTGCATGCAAAAAAGTGAATGATGTGATGTCCGATTCCTGAACGAATCATTCAATTGGACCTGTTATATTCTGTAACTTTTATTACATCCATGCATTGCACAGGTCAGAGTCTAAAAAGTAAGAAATATTTAACAAAGTACTATAACAAATCACACAGCAACATTTTTTCATTCACTTACATTTACTTACATTATGCTGTGTGTATGCCCGGCCACATGACTGTGGCTCACTGCTCCTCACTCTGGACAATAGACAAGTTAGGGAGTTTGTCACATTCAGTTGAAATGGTTACTAAGCAATTTTCATGAGACTTATAAGTTCCACAGCAGATGTTTACAGTATAATTTATTAATATGTTGTTATTATTTCTTATTTAAAATGCATTTAATTACATTTTTGGTATCATTCGTTTTATTTTTTTATTTATTTTATTCGTGCTACATTACTAAGCTTTCGAGTTACTTTCCCCTACCCCTATTTGTTGCATTTGATATGTGTATTTTAGTATTTGATTTTAGTGAACATGAGGTTTTTTCAGGAATGTGTGAGTTGTGTGTTCTAGCAGGACTTGTGTGTGTCTCAAAGAAAAGCATGATGGGATATGTCAAAAAGAAGCATTCAAATGTGCTTGTTCTCAGTGTTGGGTTTTTCTGGTCCAGAAGCTACAAATCCAGACCAAGATTTTGTTTCCACCAACCAGTTGAGTACGCAGTGAATGTGCATCTTTAACCTCAACCGGTTGGTAAAAACTAATTCTTGATCTGGATTTGTAGCTTCTGGACCTTAAATGCTCAACACTGCCTGCACCTTTGCAAATGACACATAATGCATAATTGTATTTCATAACATTTATGAAATATATTTTATGTAAATCTAAAGTTTTGTTCATTTTTTTCTGACTGTGCCAAAATTCAGTTGCCTCTGTTTTAGGCCACATTGCAGTATAGCCATTCCAAGCTATGATGGGGAAGGAGGCCTGGGTGACGGGGGAGCAAGCAAACGCACCTTTAGGGCTGAGGCTTATTAAGGGGAAGGACGGAAAATATACAACAGGGTCACTTAGGAGGCAGCGGTCCCTTTAGGCTGGCCTTCCTCAGATTTGCAGCCAGGCAGAAAGAAGAGCAAACACCATTGACTTGCCCTTTGCTTTTCTCCTGACCTTCTTCTCAGTGCAGACTTTTAGCCACACCAGGAAGACAAATCTTCCCCCTGTTCAGTGCAATTAGAGACTGCATTCACATCCCATCAGTCCTTGTTGTGTTAAACCTTGAGGAAACCATGGTTGCCGTAGGCCACTGTGGGGCTGGTGGATTCCCGGTGGACCATCTCATGACAGAGCATAATACTTTGTAAAGCTGACCGAGCTGATTGACTTCTTGTCAGTAAGGCAACGTGAAAACTAAACAAGAAGCTTTTGGCCTGGCTTGCTCAGGTCCGTCCTGCTCTTCAGAGCCTGGGTCTGCTTGAAATCTTGTCAGCCAGAATATGTCAGCAAACCTTAAAGCAGTCATCAAGCCTCATTGCAAGCAAAGCTGTGCATGAAGTTGATGAAGATTTGTGCCAATGGGAATGACATTTTCCCTCTGACTAAGCCTCCAGTACAGAGTGACTGGGGAACAGCAGCCTTTGTACCCTCTTCCCAAGCAACCCTGCTAACACATACTGTCACTGTCTTCATAAATCTGTATTATGAATCAGTAGCGGTCCTAGTCAATGTAGCGCCCTAGGCGAGCCTCACCAATGATACCCCCCATCTGAGGCAAAGTGAAACTAGCTGGTAAGCCTGCACCCCTCAGAAAGTGGTGCCCTAGGCGGCTGCCTATGTCGCCTTTAGGATTGACTGCCCGTGGTATAAATAATACTTATAAATAAACCTGTAATTAAATCAAAATTGTAATGAATTTTAAATACTTCATATCTGAATGTGTAGTTAAACATTCACTGTAATTTTCAAATATAACTTCAACCTCCACAATAGCTAGCTGCACAGAACCACAACACCAGGTCCCACAGACGCCCCTTTCATAGATCCTCTCAACACCCACCCTCGTGGACCTAACTGCAGTCAATCCCTAGCACTGTAGCACTGACGGTTACCCCAGTGCTCATCTACACAGCTCCCTTTCAAAGAAGAAGGTCTTTTGCTGAGTTTCCAGATCTCATGGCAGCTCAGAAACGTGGAGAATCAATTTGTTGGAAAGGTGTTCAGTGGTGTTCAATGACGGTGCTCCGATGACTGACTTGTTCCGTATGACCGACCATTCTGTAGCCTCAACAAATAGGCTACCTTAAACATTTAACAGTTAAAAAAGTCTACATTTCTCACATAGCCGTAGGCTGGTCATACATATAGGCATATTTCACCTGCAACAATGTTTGCAGTAACAGGTTGTAGATCTGCACAAGCAAAATCCACACATTTGGCTGTTGCTTCAGTGTGTAGTACAGTAGTCACTTGATTTGCTTGCACTTGCAGTGAAACTCAGTGTCATCTGGCTCATTGAACCCGAATATACGTCGCCCTGAAGTGCCAGACCTGTGTCCAGTGTATGATAGCACTTTGTTGCATTTGTCATAACAGGCAAAAGGCAAGTGATTCCCACTGTGGTCACTAACAGTGAAAAGCACTGCCAAATATCTGATTTCCCCTTACTTAGTTTGACAATAAGTAGTCATATAGTTTTATATCCACCTTTCCTTAAGCAGGCACTTACTTCCTCGGGCGTTAAAGGTTTTTGTGCTGCCTCTGCCATCATTAGCCGGGCACTCATGAATATGACAAGGAACTTTCAAAATACTTACATCCTTCCGAAAGTTCCAGGATATGCTAGCTTGTTAAACCCAAATTAGACATAGCAGCCTATTTTTCTTCTATTTGGTGAAAATTTAATTGGATTTCCTATCCATGAGCATAAGTAATACTTTGATAAAATAACAAAAAACATTTGAGCAATACGTACTTATTTTCATTCTTTTTCCTGCTCTGGCAAACACATCAGTTACTTCCCACCTGTTCCCGCATTCAGAAATGAAAATCTGTCCCGCTCCACACTCCATTGCTGCAGGTCCCGCAGGAATGCAGACTTCTACTTCGGTGGAATCCTGGTGTTACCATAGATGGTCCGCTCATATACTTTCACTTCACGCATGAGCAGATCTGTTTCTTCTACAGAGAAGCGCTCCTACTACCTGGCAAATCCTTCTTTATAATAGCGATCAGTCAAGGTGTAAGCGCTGCTGGCTCTTAAAGGGAATGGGAAATGACATTCAGATATATGTTATTCTGATATATGATATATTCATGCTATTCCCCAAACGCACCCATAACTGATTACAAGACTTAGTATAACCCTTTTAAACTATGCGCCTGGTATTTTTCAGCCGTTATTATCTGAAGTGGTTTGGCCCTATCCTAAAAGTGCTTGCGCTGTACATTTCAGACCGTGAGCTTTAGATCATTAAAATAGGGCCCAAAATCTTTTGTGAACTGCAGAATAAACTAGTAAAGGAACAAATAATGAATAACAATGTGAAATACCAATCACATGTTTTTGCAACAATGAATCATGATGCATCTGTTATCCCACACAGTTACGATATTTGTTACATTATCTGTGAATTTGATCAATCTTTGTGGACTACTGAAGGAACAAGTAATGAATAACACAAATGAAATACTGATTTCGGGTTTGTTCATCATTAATGAATCATGATGCATTTTTTATTTGAAGTAGCCAATAAATTTGTTCATGATTTGTACTTCAGTAGTAAATAAGTTACTACTTATTTGTGCTCCCACTGCTCCCTCAAGTAAAGTGTTACCGAATGCTTGAACAGCAGGGGTGTATGGGAACCTGCGGGCTGTTCACTGGATTTGTAGAAACGTTTTCAAAGCTGGAAGAGATGCTGGTTAGATTTGAGAAATGAGGGGTATCTTCTTCCCAGGGAATAACTGCAGTGCTCCTTATTTAGTCCATCTTGTCCACTTCTGAAATCATGCACTTGCTGCTTTTCTGTTCTGAATTTCTGTCTCAGTGTATTGCTTTTGGAGTGTAACAGATTTTATTAATAATTTATTTTTTTAAATGGAAAGAAATCCATTAGTTTTGGTCCAACTAATGTTATTAACTGTATTTTTTGACTAAGCCTTTCAAGCAACTTAACCTCTAAAGGCAGCCTTCACACATTGGAACAACCCCATTGGAACCATTTCAAGGCAGTGTTATGTAATTGAATAACTGGGAATTGTGTCCCTGGGGAGGTCTGCAAGTGTAAATTCTGTATAAATGCCCTCAGTAGAACTATTACATACATGCAGCTCTTTCCTGCCAGGCATCTGGCAACCCATTTCCTGCAAAGCGATGCCTGGAGCATGTCAGTGGAGGCCCACACCTGTCAGGAAATTATCATGGAGTCAAGGGCGATCAGCTGTGTTTTATACGGAGCTGGCAACAACAGTGGAGTGAAAATAACAGATTTAAGATAAAGTAATTGCTTGGTTTCATGTACTCCTGATTGTACCACAGAAGGAGAGAGTGTAACCTCAGGCTACCTGCTTTTATTCACCTGTCATACTGCTTTGTTTTAGTCCGTTCTCCTGACCTGCTGTGTTTTACACAGGTGGACACAATGTTAGGGGGGATTCTGCTATTGAGTTGACAGTAATTAAAGTGTATTGTAAGAAATGACAGATTAGGGAAGCTGTATTTATCCAACAGGGTGCCATCTAGCCACGTGGGTGAATGTGAGCAGAATCGGTCTCTGAACATCACTTTAAAGGTGTCGTTTGGTCCCATGACTCACAAAATCTGAGCCGAGCTCAGAGGTAGTTTAATATATCCCTGCATTGAAAGGTTGTCTTGAGAAGACTGAGGATTACAGACAGCCCAGACATCTCTTGGGTAGGGAGGGTAACTCAGTGAAATACAATTAGAGAGCAGTTGAGAAAATGATGAAGTCACTTGTGAGATATCACTAAAAGTAATAAAATGAAAATGTACAGGAAGTCCCCCAGATTTGGACACAGTGGGAAATACACAGACATTTATTGGAGTGCTCATGTGTGAGGAACCTACTGAAATCAGGTAAGGAGTAAGGAGAGGAAGCACACCACGCCAAACGCTGAGTGTCGGAATAACATTAGAATATTACCGAGTGCTATTTTAATGGATCAGGGTTATTGGAGAAAAAGCTTTTCATCTTATTGTTGTGGGGGGGGGGGGGGGTACAATTTTTAAAAAAAGGGGGGAAAGATTGTTGCAAATACATTTAACAATAAATTTT
>JABFEA020000110.1:8334750-8361697 GCA_019775915.2 Cyphomyrus plagiostoma | reverse complement strand
CCCCCCCCCCCCCCCCCCCCCCCCCCCCCCCCCCCCCCCCCCCCCCCCCCCCCCCCCCCCCCCCCCCCCCACCGGTCATCTCAAGGGGGACAGTCTGGTGCCTCTTCCTGTTCACATTAATTTGTCCCACCTGTTTCTTATTTCTGATTTTCTATTTATGTGTGTGTTCCACTCTTTGTTTTTTCTCAGTTATACAAACCCTGGTCTTGTTTAATCCGCGCCGGCATGTCTCTGCTACAGACTATTTCATTATTTCACTATATCTATCCCTTCTGAAATGGACAATTGTTTGTTTCAAAAGGATTTTTTTTTGTCTCAAAACAGGAATTACTAAAACATAATTCAGGTCCTTTCTCCAGACTCTCCATGTCTCATGGGTCCATCCTAAATCCAAGGCATATTGCCAATGATCTGCTCATGGAAAATAAACCTTCTCTGTGTATTAGTGGGTCAATCACATATTCATGCACATATTGCAGTAAGTGTGAGTATGTTTTCTCTGAAAAACATGTATAGGAATTTTTTGCATGATGGCATTCACCTTTACACATATATTACACTTGGAAATCATCACTAAATCATAGCAGTAGAAGAGATTCCTATTAACAATTTCTATATCAAGGGTTAGCTCAATTTTTCATGCAAATTTAAACTGGAGATGACTTTTGTGTTGTGTTATAATGACTTTTGGTATGAGATCTCGATTGCATTGCTAGTCCCAACAGATGATGTGAAATTTGTCTTTTCTTGTTTATTTCTCAGTAAGTCGCAGAGGACAGCTTCATAGAAAAAAAGACTGAAAGCAGCGACCCTCATTTGTGTTACAAATGAGCTTAGAAGGGACTGAGGCTGAAATGTTGCTTTCCGTGAAGGTCCATTTATTTGAAGGAATAAGGTGATGTGGCCTGAGCCTGTAACAGCTCGATACCCCTCCTTAATCACCGATGCTTGTTGTTTCTGCGACAGCCGACTTTCCTCTACGGAAACTGAATTTTCCACACCTGCATTAGACACTGACTATTTTCAGGCCTTCATTCAAAATGCGATATGAGATAAAAGCCTCCCGTATGAAAAATTAATCACTTTCTTACACTCAGAAGTTGGTTCTGTCATTTCAGCAGCAATGACTGCAACCATGTACTTACTGCAGTTGTTGATCAATCACTTACAGCAGCATGGGGAGGAATTCTGGCCCACTCTTCCATGCAGATATGTTCTCTCTCCTGTGTGTGGCCTGGCGACTTTGTAGTGAGTAAATAAAACAGTCGGCTGAACAGGGAGCATAATGGTGTAGTGGTGTAGCGCACAGCTGTCAGCATACACTGGAGCCAGAACCCTACAAGCGACTCACTGAGGAGCATTGTCCCAAATCTCCACCCACAGCATCCATCCATCCTTCCTTCCTTCCAACCATCCATCTTCTAACTGGTATTCTTGGTATTCGTTCCAGGGTACGATCGCACACTTACACATATTTTTACTTATATTTGGAAATCATTGGCCAAATCAAATCTTATTGTAAACAAAAAGTATTAAAAAATGAATCCTAGTTATGAAAGAAGCCTTGGGCTGAGTTAACTAGGAAGCAGTACATTCTCTTTGACAAATTACCTTAAAATAATTACCTTGCATGAATTTTAAAAGCCTCAAACTGTACTGCAGTTTTATTCTTTTACAGTCTTTCCATATTTTACTAAAATCCACAAAATGGCATAACAAATAGCTGAAAATAAGAGGGAGTCAATGTTTTTTCAGAGTAATGGAAATCTCAGCCACCTTTTGCCTGGCATTGTACTGCAGAGGCATGTGCAAAGAAATGAGAACCTTCATCATAATGAGACTTCACAACAAACAGTCCCAGGCCACATGCTTCTTTTGTTCTATTTATTGCCATAGTAACTAATTGTCTTGTAACTAATTAGCATATTTACCAAAGCCGGTGTTTGCCAAACCATAGATTCACAACTTTGAAGAGCCTTTTTTTTGCCCTGTGCCCCCTGAGATGAGGTGCTAACTTCCTTATTAACATCACTACACAAGAAACTGAATACCGAAGAGCTTCTTTTAAAATTAAATCTGTATATGTTGTAAATTGCTGGCTTCAGGCCTGAAGCACTCGATTCGGGTGTGCCGTTGACACATACTGTATCCATGAATGGGGACTTCAGTTTGCTCGGCACAGGAGAAGGGCCTGCTCTGTATGTATGAAACGTCACTTTAGTTAAGCAGATGAGTCGGCTCATTAGACATTTGGAATGTCATGAAGGCACAGCTCAAGGGAGCCCTTCATTAGACATGTAGATTGTCACCCTGTCTTAGCAAAAGGGTCCGTTTTGCGATCAAGGAAAATTGCACCTCTGCTCAGTGGTGCACCCTGTATGAGCTTGAGGAGACAGCACGATTTCTGAGGTTAATGCTGTGTTGAGGATGGTTATGAATTAACAGACCTTCTCAGGCTGTGCTTTCACAGTTCTCGGTCGTCAGTTTTCCACTGTTCCTGTAATTGAGACCTTGATGAGTGGAATCTGTGTCAGGGGTATCACTGAAATCCCACTAGGCCCCCAGAGTATGAAACGAGGCCCAGCAAACAGTCTATCTCATTGTTACACAAAAAAGGTCAGGTATATAAAACATATACAGTATGCAAGGTTTCCACACAGTTGGTTTCACGTATGAATGTCAACTGACATTCTCAAATTATAGAGCACTAGTCAAATTTTGCATATCAGACTGGTTCCTGCTTGTTTATTTTCTTCTGCCTTCACCTGTCTTGTGGCTAACTTAGTGCTACCAAATAGGTAATGGTTCTTTTTCTTAGAGAGATACTGCCAGTTCAAAGTCTGCTGATACTTAGCTTATGAAAGGTGTTCGATGAATTAGTCATGTGTATAGCCTACACTGACACACAGGAGTAGATTAAAGCAAGCAAGCTCAGCTGCTGGAATATGAATGTGGAATTGTAGTCTGGTCTCATCAGAATCTTGCGGGTGTCTTCCCAACCACATTTTAAATAAAATGTTTCCTAGGTGCAGTACACTCACTAGAGCTCTGTTACTGTTAAAAAGGGGCTGTCGTTTCTTGGCCAATGTGATAAAAGAGAATGTCCGTGTGTAATCTGTGTCTCTTTTGTGACTGCTTGTCATTTGCAGACTCTACTTCAAGGAAATATGAGACTTTTGCACCCTGACCCTGTTAATCGCCCAGTGCCCCCATCTAAGTTCATACTGGAGTTTGGAGCCCAGGATAGGAGCAGCGAAACCAGACGTGCAGTGACAGGGCAGGCAGCACAGGCAAAACTTAGCGTTCCTGCTGTCCTACAGAAAACCACATTCTTCTCACCAGAAAACAAGACCTGCTTGTTCGCTCCCCCATGCCAACTCCGTTAGTACCCCTGTACTGCTAACCATCTGTGGATGGCTCCATATTGGTGCTGGTGGTGGACATGTGGAACATCACTTTGTTGCTGCGTCACTCGATATATTCATGCTGCACAGGTCTGGTCTGCCTCAGAAATAGGACACTGGCCCTCGCCAGAGAAATCAGTGGCTTTTCAGGTCTCCCAAGCCTCACCAATGGCCTACTTCCGCTGACCTACTTAGAAACTTAAAAGGAGCTGTTTGTGGAAATTCAGCTGAGCTGCTGGCTTGCCGAGGAATGAGTTTTAATGAGAGCTCCCTGCTGTAGAGCAGACACCTCCATATGTGACAGGTGTCCGAATGATGAGCACAGTTTATTTGTTGTTGCTTTTGGATGTAGTGGGGGAGTTAAGGGGTCTCTGAGAATATGGTGACGAGTGCCCCCCCCGGGGGGGGGTGACCAGGCTGCTGTGGTATTGTGTACGACTTAGTCCTCTGGTTAACCAGAAATCTTGTTTCTGTTACTCTAGATTTTTTTGGGTCACGGTTGACAGGCATGCAAAGAATCCCAGGAAGAAAAGAACTACTTCTAATTAAAAAAATATATATTTTCATCTTATAAATTCTTCAACTGCAAAGTATAGAGGACCTAGTAGTAGCCAATTGGAATTTATTTAGAAAGAAACAAAAATCAAATAGAGTAAAAATTAATTATATTCTAAAAATATTTTGAAGAATATATGAAATTACACTTTTTTTACATCACACAGTTTTGCATTGTATCAAATAATCTGTTATAATCTCATTTATAGTTTTCACACATTTAAAATTAATGTGGCTTACAAAGTATTATGAAATGTAATGATACTCTATTTGAATCTTTATTTGCTTATTTCAGATACTGAATTTCAACAACTTTTAAACTTAATATTACATTAAATGACCTGGAATTAGCACAGTTCTATGCATTTCGCAAAGGAAACATTTAGCAGCCAATGTCCACTTGTGAAAACTCACTTTGCACGTGTTGCCTTCAATAGCAATGGCTGCAGCCAAAAGCCTCCTGTAGTTATTAGTGAGTATTGACTTGGTAAAGGAAATGCTTTGCTCTCTTTGCCACGCAAATCTCTTTCTGGATTTATAACTATGAAAACTGCTTGAGAAATGATGTGGGTTCCACAGGAGGTTTGACACAAGCTTGTGTGGTCTTGCCTTTCTAGTAAGGATTTGTCCGTTGATGGTATGCAGTGCTACTTTGCTCTGTGTTCCAGGGTCTTTCGGATGGTGGAGTCAGTCAGAGCCAATCAAACCTGGAGAAGCCTCCTGAGCCAAAGATTTTGCTTTAGATTTATTTCCAAGGGCATAGATGTGGATATGGATGGTAGAGACGTGTCCCTATCAATATTATGACGGTGATACTCCGTGAACATAGTTATGAGGGTAGCACACGAAACACTAAGATTGTCTAAGGACTCATAGAAACATAACCTCTGTGGGTGTTAACAGGGGCCGGGGTTTAGAGCCGATTTGGTTCCTACCGATGTTGACATCAAACCCACATCCTTGTGAATTCCACTGCCAATTTTACTTCATGCCCTTAGAAATATTTTCGTAGGGTGTCCATACCTGAGAAGCTTTTCTGTTATCTTTTATCCCATCTTTATATGCATATATGCTTAAAGAGCCACAGTGCTATGCTAATGGCTCTGTAACCTTTACAAGCTCTTAGTTAATAGTTTTTTTTTTTATAAGATTTCAAGAATTATAGTCATACTTTCTGCATCATGACTTTCCCCATCGCGGTTTCTGTATATTGTGGGGTTAGCATAAAAAATTAAATGCCAATTTTTTAAAACATTTGGGTGTTTTGCAAACGCCTGTAGGATCACACCTGCACATATCACAGGGCTTACATTCCAGGTGGCCTGAGACAAGGCCAAGCCTGGTACGAGAGGTAGACATTGGCCTAGGCACCAAAGGGGGGTGAGTGACCCCACACACATACACCCACACACACACACACACACACACACACACACACACACCCATACGCACAGATAACAAGGGAGGCCAGCACTCCAGTTTTTATTGCCCAAAGATTTAGTGACCTACAGACAGCAGAGTGGACCTAATGGACAGGGGTCCCTCGACTTGGTACACCACCCCATCCCCACACATCCTGCCTTACATACCACTCACCCAACAGACCAACACCCTAAAGAAAGTTCCTTTTAAGTTTGGCTTTTGTATACCCTGTATATTGATTTACTCTGACTACTAGTCTCAGTTTACAGATAGGTTATGTTTGTGTGTGTCCTTAGACGATCTTAATGTTTTGTGTGCCACCCTTATAACCATGTTCAAGGAGTATCATCTATTTACCCCTTTACACTTGAACACTTATATTAATTTGAATAAATAAATAGGTATAGCTACCATTGTATATATTTTCTCATGGTTATACCAGAAGAATCTGGGAACTTTCAGAGTCTTTTTTCTTTGTTTAACAACACCCCTCCCCCCTTTTCTCTCCACATTATTTCGTGGTCCTTATCTGATCTTTGTGGTCCTTAGCAAGCCCTCTGTGTTATACCATGTTATATCAAAAGAACTGAATTAAGGTGTACATTATCCATTCTGGAGAAGATCCATTGGGATAAGCCACACCAACCAAAATATGTTGTTTCCAGATGTGCAACTTAAATTGGTATTACCACAAACTAACGGCCACGCCTATCTAAGGGTAAGATCTGCTGCTTTTAATGTGAATAGGTGATGTGATGTTTGCACAAAGGGTAACATTTCTTGAGGTGCAACCCAAAACGCCTGCATCATTTACTGATGTGAGTCAGTCACATACATAATATAAGTAATTGTTAATCAATTAAAACAGATGGTATGAGGTGTAAACCTGTGAAGCTGGTATGGCATGTGTGGTGTCAAACTGATGGACAATCACCCCTGATCCCTAATCTGGTCAGTGGTTACCATGAAAGTGGATGTATCAAAAGCTATAACAGTTTAATGAAAATCATCGGTATCAGTCTGGTCATAAATCCCAAAAGGAGTGATTCGGACCCCCTCCGAAAGCCCGCCAAATGGATGGTCAGCCACTGGTCCAGGAGTCGAATTCCTGGTCATCCCTATTCATGAACTTTAGACTATAAAAACCTGCCAAACCTGACAAAGGGGGGTAGAAAGATCATCAAAGGACAGAGAAAAGCCCATCAGCCCAAAGAGAGGCAGAGAACATCAACCCAGGAGAAGAGAAGCCCACAAGAAGCCCTCCGGTGAAGGCCCAGCTGGACAGAGAACTGCAACCAAGACAAAGCTTCACAAGGAGAGAGAATCAAAGGGGCTCCACTCCAAGGTGCTTCCACGAGTGCCATCATCAGCTCATCAGCTCTGCAACCAACTGCCAAAGACCCCCCCACTCTGCAACCAAGTAAACCAACTTCCTCTTATTCTAACAACCTAAGCTGTTCTGTTAACCTGCTTTAAGACTTTAGGGTCGTATTTCCACTAGCTGTGTGTGCTTTGCAGAACAGTATTTCCCTTTTAAGGTTACTCATTTAAATCCAGTCGTTGCATTTCCATAATTACATCCTTTATTTCTATTCCGTTATTTCGTTTTTGTTGTTGGTGTTAGGTGTAATGTCTGTCTCATGTTAGTTGTAGTGTTAGCTAGGAATAAATGCATGTCTTTTGCATAACTTCAGCCTCCGTTCATTGAGTGCTCACAATAGTCCCTGCCTCTGTGCGATCTTGCTACACGCTCTGAAACCTCAAACTCGCCTGAAATACCGCGAGATTCTCTCTCATCGGCCATGAGAGGAGCTTCGCTACCAATCGTTTACATTACCTGGTGATGCAGCTCACTGGACGAGCCTTCTAACCCAGGTTACTAAACGATACTGGTCATTAGTGAATCCCATTTAAGTCTCACATTAACAGACTCACAGGGATACCGCAATTGAATTTGGAGGAACCAACCATTCGGCATAACAATTGGTTAATAATCAACATTAAATAATACTTAATTAAAGCTTAATTAATTTAAAACATATTGGTGGAGATATTAAAATTTACCTGAGCTAATAATTTCTACAGCCGCAGATAACACTAAAAGTTTATTAACTCATAAAAGCAGTGCTGGTTTGGAGGATGCCAAGCGTGTTTATGGCAGCCTCTCACATGAGATCTTGCAGGAATCTCTCAGAGATCGTAGTATCTCGCGTTTCTCATATTTTCACTCTGCTTGGTAAGGGAAACAAATTTCACATGGTTTTTCTAGATCGTGTGGGGGCTTGAGCCCCTAACCCCCACCATGTGGAAGGTTGACTGTATTCCTTCGAAACCTGTGCACTGAGAATTTTATTCAGATCACAAAGATCAGTTTATGCTGGGGAGGGATTCCCATAAGGTGTGATCGTTTACTACAGTATTCAAAGATTTATTATTTGAAAAGTTGTTACTCAAAATAGTTATCTGTGTTGTCTTTAATATGTGTGAAATAACCTTTTAATGCCTCAAGATTACAAGTATGAATCGCTTTTTACTTCTCTTAGTCTTTCTGTTATATTTCTTGTGAATCATGTGAACAAGACGGTGTAAAATTGATAGAAGTCTACCTTGCTCAACCTAATTTCTGAATGAAACCCATTGCTCCTAAATCACCAATCCCTACCCCACTAATGCCCAATGAAATCTAGTCTTCCTATATCCTAGTGTATTTTACTATGGGGCATAAAGGAATTTAATTGGTATGGGGTGAAATGGGAGTGTTTTATTTTACAGTCTCAGGGCACTGCTATCTGTGTATGTGTCTGTTCACATTGATGCAGGTGACTGCAGGATGTTTTTTGACTAGAAACAAACTGTTTTACATAAAACATTGGAGCACTGGAAAAAAATTATTCACCGAAGGGGCACCTAAGAGCTATGCTTTCATATAAAAGAGCCTTATCATCTCTGTAGAAAGGATGAAAGTATATGGTTCATTCACTATTCATTGGTCCCAAGAGCAGGATCAAAGTATCTCTGAAGGTTCAACTGACCATGGGATTCTCTCAGTTAGGAGGATAAACCAATCCAGGCGGTGAAGAAATCAATACTTAAACGTACAAGCACTCTTCTTGTGGCGTTTCCATCTTTCCTCAAACCGTGTCTGTCTCACCAACAGAAATCATTTGATATATTGGAAAACATCACCTACAAGCATCTATGCCAGTTATGGGCATACACAGGGATGTACATAACACAAGTACACATTCACCTTTAAAAGCAATACATGCAGCAATCGATTGTTATAACAGCACAAATGCATACTTGCATCCCAGTTATATGTATCCTTGGGCATACAGCATGTTTTTGAAGAGGAATTGAGTGATTTCATTTCAAGGTAGTATCTGAACCTGTACATCAGAAGAAATGACTGGTCTCAGTAAGCTCAGAAATGCACCCATCCAGGTCTCCTACTGGTGGTGTTTAGTAGATGATTTTGTTGCTGATGAAAGAACAGCGACCTTGTTGTTAATCAATATTAGTGTCTGTAGTCTCCACCTGTGCACTGTCCTCTATTTGTCCTCCATTATTAACCAATCCTGTGAAAGTGAACAAATCATTAAAGGCCTTGAGATGTCTCCAGGATACATTTCAATGTGAATTCCCAACTGAAAGTGCATAGAATGCACTAAGGCAGCTACCTGTGTCTTTATGTTCTAGAATAAAGGTTCTTTTTTATCTGTTTCATCAGTAGAGGGTCCTTGGACAGAGTGACCTGATAGTGATGACCCTTGAGCCCTCATTCTTTTTAACATTTGCTTTTCATGTAAGCATTTCATGTAAGACCATGCTCACCACTATGCTCTCTGTAAATCCTGTAGGAATCACCTGAAATACCAGTTTTTTTAACGATAACATGGATTCGGCATTTGGGTGATACACAAAGTCAGAACATGAAATCCTAAAATAAAAACTAATTTAAATATACAAAACTATAATCTATATACATAAAACCTGGTGAAACGTGCAGTTTCCCTTATTACACTCTAGTATTGTAAGAGTATAGAAGGTTTGTTTGTGGTGGGGTCGTGAGCCTAATTCATTACATAATTTCCAAGATGTAATTGCTATATTCAGGTTCACAGATTCTGTTTACTGCTTAAACAACGGCTCTGTGTAAGGCTACGTGTGTGCTGTAAAGCTGGACTAGTGTTAAACATAGAAGATGGCTCACCATCGCAGCTATTCCCCAAAGTCCCAGACTGAGCTACGGAGGCTGTGTTCGGCCTGCCTCCTAATGATCCATTCAATCACCATTCAGATGTTTTAGACTCCCATGATCAATGAACCAGCCTTCTTTTTGGGTAAAAAAGGTGCATTGAGTAAGAGCCAAAGGGATCTGAAAATGCATATTAGCCCCATGAGTCCAATGAATGCCAACATATTTGATGTTTTAACAAGCATTCTAATGGTTGTATTGTGAGTTCATTGTATAGAGGAAGCATGATATTGATTCTTTAGGGCTCAGACAGTAACTTATGTTCTCTATTTGCTGCAGTTCGTTCAGGAGTATCATCAAAGATTGCTAGTAATTGAAAGCATAATGGCATTGATAAATGTGATAGATGTTTTCCAGACATAATGATTAGCACTTTGGCAGCACTGGTGTAGATTATAATTTATATTTCATGAAATGCTTCAGCAATCTGCTAATCACCCGGATCACTTTATGGACCGAATAGCTTTCTGATGCTTGCAAATGGACCTTATTTAATGACTGTCAGAGTTCTTAAAGATTTCTCACAATATGGTCCATTGTCGTTATTTTGACTTGGAGCAAAGATGGCATGTTCTAGGGGTTTATGCGTCTTGTTCTTTTTGAGGTCAGTCAGACATTATGTTCTTCAAAGCACTCCAGACACATGTGGAAACATGGAAAAGAAAAAACACCAGCCATTAATCATGTGTTTAAAAATTAGGAATGAGTAATAGTGATGACCTTTCTTTGCTGTTCAGTTTGAAACGAATGGCTTGTCGCTTTGTCTATGCTGCATTCAATGCTTACCAGAAAGTGGCAAGTGCATGATGAATAGTAAAAGGGCTCCTGTTTGAAGTCATACTTTGTATGTTATGCTTTGAAGGTAATTGTGTTCTATTATAGAATTTAATGCAGAAATCTTTGTTGAGTGAAAGGCTGCTATATTGTTTGTTCCAAACAATTTAATCATAAAATTGTATGGGAAAACATCAGTATTTAACATGACAGGTTTCATTTTGAATGCATTGTATTTTTAATATGACAAAATGCATGTTTTCTTAATATACACATGAAAGCCATCGGACCTCATGTTTTACATGATTAAAAACCATATTTATGAAAATTAACAACGAAGCAGGAATGGTGTGGTGGTACAGTGGTTAGGACTGTCTCGAGTCCCCACCATGGCTCCATGTGTGGAGCTTGTATGTTTTCCCCATGTCGTCACGTGGTTATTTGTAGGCATAAATAACCAATCCCATTTGTAAATCTTTCACTTTGGATTTTTCAGTTTGCTAGTAGTAAAGTACCTGATACTACTGCATGAGTCCATTGCTGTATACTATATAATTCATCAATCCGTCCATCCATCCGTCCATTTTCTATTCTATTAAATACTGGGTCACAGCATAGGGCACGAGGCAGGGCACACGCACACGCTATGCACAGTTCTGAAACAATTGTTCAGCTGAGCAGAATGGAATGTGTGAGGAATCCTAAAAGAACATGCACATTCCACACATACAAAGCAAGGGTTGTGTTCAAAACCAGTCATGGGATTGTGAGGCAGTAGTGCTACATACTAAACCATCAAGTCTTTCCATGAACCGCATAATGTCTTGGAAAATTGTTTATCTTCAATCATTTTGTAATTTCCGTGAATTATAATTTGAGTTTTTGCATTTAGTTACATGATCAACATCAGAACATCTGAAGAACATAATTAATTACCTGCAACACAGTCAAGATGAGACCGTGAGAGCAGAGTGAAGTGGCAGAGGGGGAATCCCCAGGGGGGGTCCTCACCCCCCCCCAGAGCAGCACTTCTAAACTTCCGAAGACTGAGCAATAAAATTGGGCCTGAAACCAGAAGAAACAAAAGCCCTAATATCCATAACAATATGGGAACACAATGGTCCATTACTTTCACTGATTGCAAACCCAAAAGTGTTGATTCAACTACTTGAGTACAATGGGTGCACATTCATGCCAGTTTGACAGAATGCATGAAAACCTGAAAATGGTCCTAGGGCAGTAGTAGAGATTAGGTCAGCAGAGGCATCTTAATTGTTCCAGGAGATTCTACAGAGAAGCCTGGGAAAATGCAGATAGGAAGACGGCTGGGAGCTGAGTGTCATCTTGCCTGCCATGCCAGAGTGTAGAACTGTGCTGCTTCCACGGTTATTTGCAGGTTCAAGGGAACCAACCTCGCCTGAGGAACCACTGGGGCCTGAATTGTTTTCCCCTGATTTATTTTTTATGCTGTTTGTGTGGTGGTAAATGTTAACTACAGATTAATAGTCTGGAGCCATTAAACAATAAACAACTGGAAGCAGGTCTTTTTGCATATAGTTAATCATTCCAAGAATCCACTTTCTGAATGATCTAAGCCATTCCAGGTGGTTTAATTGCAAGATGTTCATGTTGCAAATGGAAATATAAATCTGTAGCAAATTTTCGGTAACACTTAAGGAACTTTTTAGACATTTATAAACATTCATTATAAACATGGCTATAAATATTTTTAATAACACATTATGGCCATGCTTATTATGCATTATAACTGCCATATGAAGCTCTCATCTATAATGTACTACAGTTACTTTTATAATGAAATACCTATACAGGCTAATACTGGCCATTTTAATGCATTATGAAGGTATCTATAGTGCTTTATAGATGAGAGTTTCATAAGGCAGTCATAACGCATGATAAATACAGTATAATGTGTTTTGCATTTTGACAAACATTTATAGGAATGTTTATGCTTTATGAATGCATTATTATTTGTTGAGTGTGTTCATAAAGTACTAAAACCAAGGCCTTAAGTGTTACCAAAATTTCTAACATAACATTCATAAAAATAGGGAAGTCTTGAAACACATTCCTAAATAATGCACAAGTATGAGAGTTTTGGTTTCCTGTAGGGTGGAGGTCGCTACTGTAGTGATTGGCATGACCTCAGCAAGAACTCCAAAACGACCAGTGTACCAGCAATTCTGAATTGTGCAGAAATTAAGACCTTAGGTGTTTTTGCATTAATAGTATGTACATGTTTGTGTTGAATAGCACTTTGCGCTAGGTGCATGTCACTTAGGGACTAGTTGAAAGACAGACGATTTCACAATTTATTCCAAGCATAAATAATGGTATTGACAGGTTTCAGAAAAGGATTAGCATAGACCACCTGGAAACACAGATAAAACTCTTCTAATGCTTAGAGGATGGCTGAAGAAAATGTTTCATGATTGGATTATTTTCCTGTTTTTGGTCTCTTGACAGTGTCAGTTTTTCCTGTTCAAGACTTGACATGCAGCTTCTGAAATGTGTGAAGTAATGATGAGCAGCCATATGAAATGCATACAGAGCCTCTGATTGCCTTCAAGGGAATGGTCCTGTAAATGTAGCTGCTGGTACAGATGTCCTCAACCTGACAGGCTACACTCAAAATAAAGTAGCTATGCAGTTGTGGCGTGTCAGGTTCTGCAGACAGTGAACAGATCCATCTGACTGGAGTGGAATGGGATGACTATTGTGGAATTCTCACAATCCTCCACATAAAACACATCTTTGTACCTTCTAATTTAAATGCAGAGGGCAGAAACACCATGAGAACAGACCAATGCTCACTCCCCTGATCGACACAAGGCAACCATATTTTACGCACCTGAATAATTAATTATGGCGGGGGGTTAGGGTGGGGGCCATGAGAGTTTCTAGCTATTGAAAAGATCAGGGTCGAAGTCAAGTTTACCTGAGGCTTGACTTATTTTGTTTTTGAGGGAAGATAGCAGGCTAAAATACTCGGGGCTGTAGCCACAAGTGACCGGACCTAACAATACCCATGGTGGGGGCTTGGGTGCAGATATCACCCCTCCCAAAAAAATGCCCACTTCTTCTCCACATTCCACAGTAGCAAACTGGGCAATTCTCTCTCCATCTGGATTAAACAGTGTGTCAGGTTATTTATTGATATAACAATGCATAATGTAGTAATCTGGCAGATCTTATATACAATATGATTCACTTGGCAAACAATCCCTCGCGCTGAAAATTTAGAACCATACGCAAGCTGCCCCTGATGTACTGAGCCTTTACAACAAAATACAAGCAGGTCTTGATGGTGCCGGTTACAGCTGTTGGTCTTTATTCCGGTAAATGATGAAGGACTGCGGTAATGATAAATGACTATGGTTGATTCTGTTAAGCAGAGGTATGCTAGATAACAGAAGACACTGGTGCCCTTTGCCATTTTATCAGAATCCACCAGAAGCTACAAGTGGTATACTTAAGAATTATCCAGTGATACTGAATGTAAAGCAAGCAGTGCATTTAAATATTACGTATGCTCACAAAAATCAAAAAATATCAACCTGGAAGGCGGAGTGTGGAGCTTTCTAACTGCAGTACAAAGCTTCCATGGTAATTTAATACAAAGGTTTTTCATTTTATTTTTAACAGGTTTCTGTGTCATTTTGTTGTTTATTTCAATCCATCCATTGTCCATAAGCACTTGTCCTATGCAGGACCACTTACCTCAGAAGCTAGCAGTGCAAGACAGGGAATAAATCCAGAATGGGGTGCCAACTGGCGGAGTACAACTCCAACACAACCCATCGCAGGACACACACAGAACTCACACACATTCACACCTAGGGACAATTTCGCGATTCCAATTCCCCTTAGCATACTTTTGGACTGTGGGGGGGAAACCGGAGTACCCATAGGACACTCCACAGCGGCACAGGGAGAACAGATATGGAGCCAGGCCGGAGACACGGAGCTCAGTCTCAGAGGTCTGAGGGACCCATGCTAACCAGCAAATCAGCCCAAAAAATATATGAAAAAAATGCAACTGACAGCGCTGCCTGCTAATGCTGGTAGACTCATGCACAGCAAGTGTGCTCTGAGAAATGTGTCTGCTGCTGCCAGAATAAGCACAAGCACGGCACATCCAAATGAAACTTCAGAAATGTAGAATTTCATGCGAAAGCCCCAGTGATCATCGCGAGCTGCAAATTACAGGGGCAGACAGTGTCACTTACAGTTCACCACGTGTGTGTCTGAATCTGTGTCTGGGAACTTGTTTATTGCATTTTCTTCGGTCTCGCACTTGATGTTAGGGGGGATAGTAGGGGGAGACTATGGCCTATGCAAACCCCGATGTTTTGTAGAGAAGCACTTTAAAAGGAAGCACATTACTCTGGAATAATAAAGGTTAATGGGGAGGGGTTTCTTAATCCACAAAAAAAATCAATTTTTAGTTAATATGTGCTGTTGGAAGCACTTTTTTCTTGAAACCATTAATTTAATTTTGTATTATTCTTGGGCACAGTTTATAGGCCCTAAAGCTAAGAATCAATGCACAGCTTTTACAGCATGAGTAAGATATTTTAAAGTACAAATATCTGTGCCCAATCCTGGCTAGGTTGTTTTTTCATTTTCTATTTTCCATTTCCTTTTGTTCTACAGTATGCAATAAGTGGTGCCCTTGGGATTTTAAGCCTTTCACAATTGATCCATTCAAGATTATCAGGCATTAACAAGAAATCTAGATTTTTAGAACTCCTTGGACATAAGGTCTGTCATTCCTCAGTATAAAGCCATAAAAATGTATCTGTCACCTTTAAGAACATGATATAGTAGCTTGCCTGCCCTTCTGTAGTTCACAACATAAATAAAAATTAAATACCTATACAATAAAATGAATAAAATGGGCAAGTAAAACACAAGAAAAAAGTGGATTCACAGGTATCAAACCTGATTGTTGATTATCATGCATTATTGTTGTTATTGTTATGATATTAACATTTTACATGGTACAACAAAATACATGTTTGAAATATCCCTGCAAACCTGACCAGGATAACAGTTTGAAGATGAATCGATGAATGAGAAATTTTAACAGTATTACTTGAATTTTAAAACCCAGTTATGGAATTAAAATAATGGATTTAATGCAGAAGTACAGTTCTGATATAAGGAAGAACACATATGAAGGATAAATAGTCCTTCTCATCACTCAGTGTAAGAGTCAACCTCACAGGTTTACGTATAAGAATTTAGAGTGTCACTCTTGATAGGGCTATTTTCCACCTGCACAAAGCCTAACGCAAAATGGTTTTGCTAGTTTCAGTCTACCGCATTGCTCATTTTCACGCTATCCGTACACTTTGTCAGAAAGGCAAATTACTTTGTGCCTGCTTTCTGCTCGAATGAGCAGTGTTTCATGTATAAATAAACCGTAACTTTAAACATTTAAAAAATGGTTCAAGTTCATTATCGGAATGAAGCATGTGCTGCAATTTATAGGAGATCTGGATTGCTTAAAACACCTTAAAAATGGTAGGTTTTTTTTTTTTTGAACAACATTTGCACTTTTTTCTGTTTTGCGAACTGCAGACCAGCAGAGAACTACTGCGTTCCCTTGCTTCTGACATCATTCGGCACTGCGCGGGTGATCTAGTGATGCCAGAAAACAAGGATACACTCGCTGCTACCTCACCCCACATCTGCTTCACCCCGAAAGGCTTAGGTGGAATAGTTTTGCTGCCGTAATGATGTGCTCACGCCTTTTCACTACTCACACACAAGCACGTCCATTACCTTGGCCGATAATGATTTGGCTGCAGGAAAACAGTCAACGTAATAGCAATCCGCAGAAGATCATGCGCCACTGCCTTTTAAACGTTAATTGACGCATCATTCTGATTGGTTCATTGCTTGTTACGTCCAAAACATGCCTTGATTAATTAAGAGAACTAGAAAAAACACTTTTCCACCTTATGCTGCCGCAAAGTCGAGTTTTTCCGCTGTCAAAAAAGCTAAATTGATTTGGACATACCCGTAACTGTTAGTTCTGCCTTACGCTTTATGGTTTGCATTAGATTATCAAAATAGAGCCCCTACTGTCTGCCAGTAGGTACAGTGCAATGTGAAATAAGCATGGCACATGTCCTGTTTTCTTACAGCTATCAATAAACTTAATAAAGTCTGTAGTCGATGTAAAATGACAACAGTAATGTCTGAATTACTGCATCCAGAAACAGGTGAATGTTCATCAGAGTTCAAAGGATTACTGCCCTTATGTCAGCTTATGTAAATAGCTGAATATAGGACTGTAAAATGATCTGTTCTGTATCACAGCCCATCACAACTTGCAATGGATCTAATAATATACATACGACAGGACAGATTTGCACAAGCATCTTTCTAATGTCAACCATAGACCCCTTTAACCTCTACAGCATATTGCTGACCAAAATCCAGCTCCTGCTTGTATGTCTGTAGATGGTACAGAGAGACAGTGACTGGGTACATGCGGAGTGCTGAGGTGACGCCTGACCTGTAGCTTGTGCCAGTCTCCTCCAACAGAATAATGAAGCCACTCAGGAGCTTGAGTTGGGAATAAAGCAGAAGAGACAATGCCCACCCTCCTCTATCACTTTGTCATTGTTAAGGATCAGGGCGGAATTGGTGCGCGGCTGAGGCATGCTGCCGGCAGATAGGAAGGTGGGCGAGCCACTTGCAGCTTGCAGGGAAACAGGGGTTTATTAACAAACTAAAAACACGAGGAACACCACAGAACAAAAAGGACCACTAGGGGTCAAAATTAAAAAGGGGATAAACAAAGACTAAATACTAATGGATTAGGGCAACAAGAGGCAGGCAGGCAGGCAGATTACAAACAACAGAACATTTGACTATCATACATCCAACAATCACAAAGAACCACTGAGGAACTGAACTGAGCAGGGGTAACAAAGGGCAGGTAAGATTAATCAACAAGGGTTGGGAAAACAGGTCACAGGTGAAGCTAAAAATTAACCCAATGAACTAAACAGGGAAACTAAGAACTAACAAGGGAGTATTCCACAAAGCAGGATTAAGGGAAAGTCTGATTTATTTCAACAAGTGTGGCTCATGTCACAGGTTAAACTAAATATTAACTCAAGGAACTAAACAGGGTAACTAAGGACTAACAAGGGAGTATTCCACGAGGCAGGATTAAGGGAAAGTCTGACTTATTTTGACAAGTCTGGCACATTTAAGTGGGAGTTCCGTTCCATCAACGTGTCTTAAATGAATCCCTACTGAGCTACCATGGTTTAGTCACTGTATACTTTGATAAGTATTAGTAAAATAACAAAGACAAGATATGCTTATTTGTGCAGAACATTTCACACGGATGCGATTGAAAGTATTTTACAGAGATCATATGATACAGAATAGCATTACGCAGTAAGAATGACGCATGAACTCAACCCAAGAGGTTTCTCATTGGTTATGGGGATTGAACGAGGAACTTCCATGATGTAAGGCAACAGCATAAACCACTGTACCACCATAGTAAGTACTTATAAAATTTACATAATTTACAGATTGAGTCTGTCTGCAATTCATTCTCAAACCAACTCCCTGGCTGTATTTATGGCCACAGTATTGCCTTTTTTAGTGATTATATCTTTGCATTTTCATACAGCTTCATCAGCAGCATTTGTTTTGCAGCAGGAAAAAAACACAGCTCTGGTTTTACACTTTCCAACTCTTTTGATCGATTTATCATTCATCATTCATCTTGGCTTCTTAAATATCTCAGGTGTGCACACTACCTAAGACTATGCAAATCTGTCTTGTATGAACCTTGATTAGTTAAAGCTGAACTGCTTTAGTGGAATGACATGAGGCTAAGTTTAGACATGGCAGTTGTTTGAGTTTGACTTTTTTGGGAAAGTCTGGCTTTCTTTAGCTACTTTCATGGAATACCCCCCAAGAAACAGGGAAAACAGAATCCAACACTGGGAATAACAAAGACCAATAAACACAACTAAAGCTCAAAGTAAGAATACCAAAAACTGAATACAAAATCACAGGACTGATAGAAATGAAATACTAGGAACAAAAGACAAAAATAGAGGAAGCAGGATTAAAACACAATACAGATGGGTTCACAGGCAACCACATGCTCAACAAGTGGAGCCATGCAGCTGACAGGGAGCAAGGGGAAACGCCAAGACTGACAACAGGAGGGACGGGTTGACCAGCAACAGCTGCTGGCTAAACGGGAAAGGGAGACAGAGTGGAACAACAGTCCAGTTCCTGCAGTTGCATTCAGTTTGATTATTCATTCACTTTCCATTCCACTTTTCTCCTGTGCAGGGTCTTGGGGTTCTGGAGCTTGTGCAGCAAGGCAGGGAATTACCCAGGATGGGGTGCCAGCCCATCGCAGGCCATACATACCATCCACACCTAAGGACAATTTGGCTCTAACTCTAATTAGGGTTAAGGGTGTTGTAATTGGGATTAAGGTTTTTCCCATAGAAATGAGTGGATGGTCCCCATTTAGATAGGTAGACCAACTTCAGACATCAGATTATAGCTGTCTATAAAAAAAATATTATTTCTTATTAGTGAATTTATATTAATGTAATAATATCTGGGTACGAAAATAAAATTCTACCACAATGTTTCCATTATGAAAGTGTTACAAAGGTTCGTATAATAATAAATTGATACACAAAACAGTTTACCAAAAATCCACTTCAAAACTTTTCATAAGATTTTTTAAGATTACAGATTAAATCTAGCGTTTCTTAATGTCAAATGATGTATTAGTGATAAGAACTTGATTTCAAATGTCAAAAAAATATATCCTAAAAGCCTTGATATCTTAAATGAAATTGTGTTTTGGTTCCCATTTATATGAAAGTTATCATTAACTTTCTGTGTACTTGTTAGGGATTCAACACATCAAACACTAGCTCATCATTAGGGGTTTTGGAAGGAAAAGCCATTTTATGTTTTTTGTCTCTTTCCTTCTGTTTCATACATTTTCAGAATTGCTTGCTGAACCCCTGTAATTTGCTTTTTCATCTTATTCCACAGCACTTTCTGCCGGTGATGGCTTTACACAGAACACCTGCTATTGTATTGTTATATATTTATGCAACTCCCGGGTGCTGTGAAATGGTATTAGGTAGCCGATGATGTAGCTTTCCTATAAAGAGATCTCTCAAAGTCTAAAAAAGTCGCAGTAGAAACAATGCTGATTGCACCAAATACAATTGTGTACTTTTGATCTTTCAAATATTAGTATTTAGTCATCCTGCATGATTGCTGCATGCGCGCTGAAGAAAAAAAATAATCATGTAATTATGTGAAAAGTATATAATATCCTTGAATAGCTACAGGAGGAATGTTTTTTTTAGAAAACAGGAAAACCATAAAACAAGACCCAGACAATGAATTTAAGGATCTTAAAAATGAAATGAAACAGCCTTGGCTCATTAGGGTGCTGTATGCCGAGGTGTAAAAAAATAACACAAAATTCTATTCTTTGTTTTCTTTTTCTTAGTGTTTCTTTTGTGCACATTATCAAATAGCAGTTTACAGCAGTCATCTGCTGTAAAGTTAGTCAGTACAGTGATCTTCCTTGTCTCACCAAAGGTTCTTGCCAAACCATTATCTTGAGTTGTGTCCTTATTCTGTTGAGCATCAGTTTGGTCAGCTGTAACTGGCAAATTCATTGCCTTAAGTTGCCTCATATTAGTTAATTTTGTGTATTTTCTGTAGACAGGTCTTGCGTTAAATATCATACTCTCTAGATTTGTGACATTTGCTTTTAGCACGGACAGTGACTTTGTAATTGTATGTGGTTACTTTGCCTGTTACTGAGGTATATTTGTCTTGGGTGTAAATCGTTTGAGTTCCTCACAATCCAGGTTCCCTCATGGGAAGTTTGAATTTCACACTCCATTCACTAGTTTTCTAGAAAAGGGAAAAGACAGATGGACTGAGAGAAACAGAGGAAGAGTTAGAGGAATCAACTCAAAGTAGAAGCAAAGGATAGAGATAATAGCTTGCAGGTCACCAGAATGATCTGAGCTTCATTCCGGCACAGACGGGTGGAGTGTGAGCTTTCATATTCCCCTTCGATCTAAGCTCTAATTAATATTTGCCTTGCACAAGTCTTCACTGTAACCAACAAACCAGCTTCACTGATCCCAGTCCTTGAGGATGGAGTTAGTTCAGCATTTTATACTGATGAAAATCCATTCGATTGCTATAGATGTCATAGAATACCTCCCCTTCACCACATAGCTACAGAGCTTAAGGGAGAATAAAGAAATGCGTCTGTTTGTTTACTATTGAAATCAGAATGGATGTCACGTGGTTCTCTCAGGCTTTGCGAAGTATCTTTAATTGACAGCAGCAACTCTGAAAATGATGAGTGAAGCTCATAGGCTAAACCTCTTTCTGATGTCTCGATGACGAAGAGTTCCTCTGGAGGCCAAATGCAGATTAGTGACTGAAAATAGGGAGGAAATAAGAAAAGAACAGAAAAGCTTGAAGGAACTAATTTTGCCATCTTTCCAGACAAAGGCATTACTCAATCCGGTCAAAGCAAACCTGCACATGTAGCCTCTGCCATCCCTCAAACTTTTTTGCATGATCTCTCAGATGCCAAGTGAACAGCAGTTAACTGTATACACTTTGGGCACTTCTCAGAAATCTGTCATAGAAAATTGGTGCGGTATGTGACCTGGTTTTTACTTTGGAGACAGAAGCCTTTTTTCAAAAAATAGACATTGCAGAAGACGCTTGTTTTGACAGAGGCTTACGCTACTGTCACCAAGCACTTAACAGCATCATTGTGGAAGCCACGTGTCAGCTAGGAGATTAGTCATGCTTATTGATGCATGAGCAATTGTGTGTGATGTGATCCTCTGAAATGCTATTTTTGGAATTGTGTGAATTGTGTCTTAAAACTATTTTTAAACTATTTCACAGTCTAGTTATGAAAATGCAATAAAAGTTTGTTTCCTCGGTAATTATTGTGGAAGTATCTTGGATATCTATGGATATTTTAATATATTTTGCAATAATATTATTTAATTAGGTATGCAGGTAACATTGTGATTTAGGTTTAATTATTTACTGCTTGAAAAGCGAACAATATTTGTATATGTAAGAGTCTTCTGTCAGGAGGAAGTTGTGATGCATCTGAAAGGTTTTTTTTTTTTGTTTTTGGCTTGCATTGGCAGATTATTCATGCTGTGTCCTCACAATCTTTGCTGTGCAGCATTGGTGTGTTGCTTTTATTGTTCTTGGAGTGGGAGCTGTTAGAAAAAAATGACCATGTCCTGCAGCCTCAGTTCAGAGAGTCTGACAGGATAAGCAGTGCATTCTTGAAATGTCTTCACCATTTTAACAGCGCATGTAGTCCCTAAACTATCTTCATGCTGTATTAAGTAGTTGTCAGCTCACAGGATTTATGCCAGTGCATGCTGGGAACCAGTCTCAAGACAGAATGGAAAACAAAACCATATGACACGTAGCTGGGGATGAAAATGGGAAGTTTATTTTGGGAAGTCATGTCCTTTTCAGGAAACTGGGTTGGACTGGAAAAGGACAGACAGCAAATGAGTAAATATGAAAAGAAAACCAAAAAGATAGGACAGGGATTGGAAAGTTTACGCTGGACAGACCGAGCAGACTATGGCATCTCCTATGCAAATTTATACCCATGACAGGGAACAAGGGACAGGTGAACATGCCAAATCCTGGTCACCTGACCCTCTCTCCCAAGGAATACAATCCCTCTGCCACTTGTTTGCAAAGGAGGTACAGGTGTGTTATTCTGTCTGGGGTTATATGATTACTACTCTAGATAAGACCATATCATATTCATGGCATGATGGGTGAGACTTCACCCTGTTCAGACAGCCCTGGCTGTTTACCGCCCGGGAATCTATAACATCGTCCTGTTTTTGTTTTTTTTTGTTTGTTTGTTTTACCTGCAGTTCCCAGGGTGTGAGGCATGTGAGTGTGGTGAGCTGCAATGCATGAGACAGCACTGCCATTATGTCTAGGGGCTATTTGGCAGAAACAATTACATTAGATTTCAAAATTATAACAGTCCCTGCAACTAATACCTAAATACCAACAACCGATGTGTGATTTATTGCTCTTAGTTTAAGTTGGTTGTTTTTATTAGGATATCATTTTCAAGATGAATTCAGGGAGGATACTAAGAGATTGGCATTAGTATGTTAATATTAAATTGCTGAAGGAGGGTGGTATTCAAAGACCTTACTTTACATGACAGCATACATATATCAATATATACTGAATGTGTAACAGGATGCCAATGTAAACTTAATATAGAATACCGTGATAAATTATTGTGATTATTTACATTTTTTTTCTTAGTTACTTTTGGAAATAGATGAGCTTATTTTTCTTCATACTTTCTAGTCCAAAATCTGATAAATTGTTACAGCCTCTATACTAAGGGTTCCCAACCTTTTGACCGGGGGGATTGATTGATGTAAGTGCTACCAGAATGTGTGATGGAGGTCATGAAAACAGGTGTGACTTGAAAAAATATAGCTTGATTTTGTAAATTAACCAACCACCAGCACTCCATGGACAGTGAGATACTGCCTAGGGCCTGTTAACCCCCTGCTCTGTATCATTGGAAATAAACTGATACGTTAAATCAGGGGCAGCATGTGGCTCAGTGGGCTGTGCCTGTGATCTGGAGGTTATTAGTTCAAACCCAGCTTCAGCACATCTGTGGGTCCTTCAGTAAGACCCTTATCCTCTAGCTCCCTGGGTGCCCCAACAGGTGGCTGCCCTTTGCAGACAACTTACTCTCCAAAGAGCAAGTTGAGGGTGGCATAAAGACAATCCACACACCCCCCCCCCCCCCAAAAAAAAAAAGAATCAAAAAGTTTCACATTTAATTTATTTGTTAATGTGTACTAGAATACAAGCAAATCATTACATTTATCAAAGGAAAAAGTACATTTCCCTAATGATTTGTTTCTCTAACACACAGAACTTTGGAAGAAAATAGGTACTTAAATGTTTTTAGCAGGCAATTTATTGAAAAACCAGTGATATCGTTACTCACACCTGATATCAGATTGAAACAAATGTCATGCACAGGCTGTTGTATTTTTTTGTTGACAGTCAAGCATAACACTCAAAAACCAAAACTCAGGTTTATAATATTAAGGCTTCACTGTCTGTGCATCCAGTGCTCTTGCCATCAGGATGAGCTCTTTGTGGCTGTCTGTTCTGTCAGTCTTATTAGAGCCAACTGGACATCATCAGTAGAGAAATATGTCTGGTGGTTTATGAATGAAAGCTGTTTATCCATCTCAGAAGAGTCTTTCTATTCCCTTGAATGGGAAGCAACCTAAATTCATACATCCATCCATCTTCCAGCTACTTATTTTGGCCACTTGAAAACACTCATTTATTTATGTTTATATTACATCTGAAAATTTAATTATAAGTTAACTACAACATAATGTTTTTTACAATTTAAAATATACAGGAAAAATAGTTTTCAAGGTCCTTTTGGTAATATTATTATCATTCACTAGCTCCATAAAATATGTGGTAATATACTTTTCTAACAAATCCTGTTTCCAGAGGTAGAATCACAGTGGTGGCAAATCTTCTGGATAGTTCATTAAGTGGCCACAGACTCGGCTTAATTCTCCCAGGATGGCTGTTAGGAGACTTTCATAATGAGCTAGGGAAGCTATTTGTGGGGAATTCCAAGGCTGATGTGCCGTTGTGGCCACAATAACATGGAGCCATTATAAAGAGCACAGGAGACAAAACCACTGGGCTTGTAAAGTACAAATTTTGGGATCTTCCTGCCCCAAATCGGCCCCTGGATGGTGCTAAGATGTGATGGGTCCAGTGGGATTTTAACACTGGGCTCCTGCCCATTACACCAACCCTACAAAGGAACATTGGGCTGTGAAAGTGTTCTCTGTTTTGTAACTTTACTTTTATATAGTTTATCTCCTAGTATGACACTCTTGCAATACCTAGAGTTTAGAGCTATGATTTCTATGCACTCTATCCATGTGTTTTTGCTTATTTTGTATCATTATGCAGACATTTATTTCCCCTCTTTATGTCTGTTTCCTGGTCGTGTTGTTTCTTGTTACCTTAAGGCTGAATTACTACCATACTTGGCATCCAGAAATATTATTATATCAGTCTTTCTCTACATAATCTGTGTATTTAAAAACCAGGAAACTGGGGAATCCACAGCCAACAGCATGTCTGTCCTGCAGATTGTAACCTTTATGTCCAAGATATACAACATATGCGTGAGCTAATTTTTGCCTACTGAAGGACTCTCTTACTCTGTCTTCTTGTTTCTCCCATTCTTTGCAGCTACGGGGATATGGTGCCCAAGACGATCGCAGGGAAGATCTTTGGCTCTATCTGCTCATTGAGTGGTGTGTTGGTAATAGCCCTACCAGTCCCTGTCATCGTGTCCAATTTCAGTCGAATCTATCACCA
The DNA here is from genome assembly GCA_019775915.2 of Cyphomyrus plagiostoma. Taxonomy (NCBI): domain Eukaryota; kingdom Metazoa; phylum Chordata; class Actinopteri; order Osteoglossiformes; family Mormyridae; genus Cyphomyrus; species Cyphomyrus plagiostoma. The sequence goes on along the minus strand of JABFEA020000110.1, from coordinate 8,336,743 downwards.
GAACCAGAGAGCTGACAAACGACGGGCGCAAAAGGTGCAGGTGAATGCATTTTTTTCATACGATCAGCTGACTAACCCGCTGATGCTGCTGGGGGGGGGGGGGGCTGTGTGTTGATGAGACTTGGTGTTCCTAAACCTGAGGATATCCATTTACGTATACGTACCTCTTCTGTATTTCAGCATCAAATATTAAACTGCCAAGATGAGGGGAATTGTAGTTTGGCTTCTCTGTAAAACACACTGAGTGGACAAGGTTATAAGTCTCTCAAGTATAATTGCTTAATTAGTGTGTGAATGAATCACTCGACTTGATATCCTGAAGCAGTTCAGTCATGGCTTGGATAACATTTGTCGTTCTTTAAATATACTGTTCCGAGACAGGCCCCTAGCAACACGAGAGCTTCGGCAACTTTGCTAAGATCAATGGGCAAAAGCAGCGCCGAACTAGTGTGCATTTAGCAATAACTTGAGATTATAATTTCTGAGTTAGAGTTAGGGGGGGCGGGTTGGAAGGGTAGGTGACATGGGTGAGGTCAGCTGATGCAGGGAGATAACCACCTTCCCAGAGTCACTCGGATTCTACATACAGGCATCAGTCTGCAGTCCCCTCTGGGGGCTCATACTTCAGACTCCTGTCTGACTGAGAGAAGCATAAGAGGGTCACTCACAGTTCACTCTCTGCCTGCTTCTATCCGCGATGCATCTCTGGAGTGATTAGAGTGATTGGAGCGCCAGGCCGTCCTGTTGGCATTACTCATTGACAGTGGAGCGCCAGGCCATCCTGTTGGCATTACTCATTGACAGTGGAGCGCCAGGCCGTCCTGTTGGCATTACTCATTGACGGTGGAGCGCCAGGCCGTCCTGTTGGCATTCCTCATTGACAGTGGAGCGCCAAGCCGTCCTGTTGGCATTCCTCATTGACGGTGGAGCGCCAAGCAGTCCTGTTGGCATTACTCATTGACGGTGGAATGCCAGGCCGTCCGGTTGGCATTCTTCATTGAAGGTGGAGTGCCAGGCCGTCCTGTTGACATTCCTCATTGACGGCTCCCCAGATATTGGTCCACCAACATGGTGCTGCTGTTTAGCAGATCACTTATGAGCTAAAAGCATCATGATATTCTGTGTTGAAGAAAGGCCCTACAAAAAGTTGCACAAAAAATCAACATATATAACAGTGTTGAGTACAGATATCTATATAAGGTACATATGTTTAAGACAAAAAAAAACATAAAAAAAGCTAAACTAGTCTTGACCAGTCATTCTTATCCCTCCAGTACAATCTGCGACAGTGAAAGGAAGCCATTTCACAAGGAAATAGTAGCATCCACAGCCTGGAATATCTGCCCTCTCTATCGGCTGTTTCTGTTGTCGTTGATGAGCAGAGGGGCAGCTGTGGGTGGTGAAGACCTGATCCTGACAGGGGAAAGAGGGGGTTGTCCAGTTCTGTTGAGCTGTCCATTAAGGTCGGTGCTGAACTGAAGATCTTTTTTTTTTTGGATCCATACTGACCCGTCTAAACCTCAGGGTCTTAGTTGACATATTTGCACTGACATGGACAGAGTGTGTCCCAGGACGACGCAGTTTGTGGTGGGCCCCAAGTGGATGCACAAAGGCACCTGTGATATGAATCTGGTGCTCAGTCTCCCTCAGTCATAATTAATAATGCAACAGCCCACAGCAGAGGAGTGGCTGGGCCCTGCGGAATCGACCCTTTCACAGAGCAGACTTGAGAGGAGTTTCCAGACATAGAGCAAGAGAGAGTGGCAGAGAGAGGGAGAAAGACTCAGGGGAAATGTCTGCCTCAAAAGCATTTTCCTTCATGAATAGCTTCCCCAGACAAGACCTGGACAGATAGCAAAGATTCATTTTGTGTCCCGTGCCACCAGCCGTGCCCTTGTTCTGTGATGTTGGCTTTGCCCTGGCGGGGGGGGGGGGGGGGGGGGGGGGGGGGGGGGGGGGGGGGGGGGGGGGGGGGGGGGGGGGGGGGGGGGGG
>JABFEA020000110.1:8316121-8334650 GCA_019775915.2 Cyphomyrus plagiostoma | reverse complement strand
GACCCACCATTCTCTGCCTCCCGCTTCACTCAATTCGTGATGCTAAATTATGATGCCCGTTACTGCGGTGCTCTGTCTGTATGCTCCATCTGTCTTCCCTGTTTCCCATAGCAATTGGCTTGTGCTTGTTTGCATCTTTTGCATTCACTTGTCTGCCATAGAAGGATCCGAGGTGTGTCTGTCATTAATTGAGTTTCAGGGGCATTGCTTCAAAGAAGCACCTTTGACAAATGTGTATGGACACCTTTGACAAATGTGTTTGGAATTCTAGGAAGTGCTCTTAGACCAAGTGGCTGCATATTCCAGGTTGGGGCTTCTAATGCACTTTCATGCAAGGCACTTAATTTCTGCATAATTAGTACCTTGTTAAGTATTAAGCAAGCTACGCAAATCTCTTTTTTTTTGATTTAGTTAAAGCAAAACGTTAATGCGATATGCTCGTCATGCTTATTGTTGCATGAAAGAGAATGCCACTTCAGGTTGCGGGCGAATTTTGTGTTATTATTATTATTGAGATTGCACTTGGGCGTCCTTGTGAAAATAGAATAATTGCTTTTACGCAGGTAGCCCACAGTGTGTTGCTGTGAAATCACTTTGTTTGCTATCGCACCGGGAAGGGGAGCACTCCAGGGGGGCTGCAGTAACCCTGAACAAAGCACTTAGCTTGAGTTTTTGCAGTGAAATTACCCAGCTGCAAAAATACATAAAGGGAAACTGTAAGTTGCTTTGGTAAAAAGTGTCTCTAAAGCAGCTACATGTAATAATGAAATAAAAGAGTTGGAGATAGACACCCAGTTTGGGTTTATGGATGGGGTCATAGTGCAGTTGCATCACCTCGCTGCAACATTTCTTGAGCTTTAAGAGTGTGACATTAAAGGAAGGAAGCTCTGCATGTTGCATGTCATTCAAACAGCAGGGGTTCATCATGTCCTGTTTATCACTCCATAAAGAGTCATACCATGACCACACAGGCTTGTGGCCATTGCAGTGCAATATCAAGAAGATTTAAAAGTAGATTTAAGAAGAATATACTTGTCTTAAAGTATTATAACTGGGAGAAAAAATATTAGTGGTAAAGTGATTAATTGTGATTGTTGGTTGACACACCACAGCAAAGCATGTCCTTTACATTTAACCCATATAGGATATAACAGCAGGCAGCTATTCTGTTATTTAGCACCCAGTGAGCTGTGTATGGGGGATAGTATCTTGCTCAGGGTTTCTCAGTGGTACTTTGCTGGTCAAGGATTCCAATCAGCAACCTTTTAATCTCAAGCATGCTTCCACAACCATTAGCCCACCACTGCCCGACTGTCCCTTGCTCACGTCCCTTGGGTTGGGGATTTGAATCCTGATTCTTCTCAATGTGTGTGTGAGTTATCCACCCCTTACTTTGCGCTGTCCTTCTAGAGGCTCTTCATTTTCCTTGTGCAGTTACACTAACCTGCCCCTAGTGTATTATCATCTCTGTGCCCTACAAGGGACTGGCATCCTGTCCAGGGTCTGCCCTCCCCTTGTGCCTTATACTGCCCTAAAAAACTTTGCAGTTGTAGAACATAGAGATAATTATGGTACCATGAATCCACATCCACAGATTTTGGTATCTTTAGCAGTGAACAGAACATTACAGTGTCGCTATGTGCTGCTGCTAAATAAGGTTTTACTTGGGAAAAAATACAAATTATTAGCATTATTTGTTTGTTTCCTGTACTTTGGGGTCCATTGATTAATAATCCCACTAATTATCTCTGTTGCTGCCATGTATATTACCAAAAATAAATACCATGGTATCTCCAGTGCCCATATGCATAATGAAGAGGCCCAAATTAGCTCACACCTCCGTCCCACCCTCCTTCAACATACTTGTTGATTCTGAGCAAGTAAGGTGGCACTTTGGGCTAATGTAGCTATTAAGTGGCCATCTGGGGCAACATTTATAGTGACTTTTCCGAAATGAAAAATACACCTCAATGATAAACTGGATGCACTAGAGGAATCAAGGTCTAAGTAGATGGGGTCATTGAAATTACCAGTCGTCTGATGTAAGAATCAGGTTGTGGACCAAGCATAGACCTTAAACAGGGTGTCCTGTGTTTGTATCCTATCAAAGGAAATATTCTTCTTCTGTTTTCTTCGGAACAACCAAAGTACCCCACGTTGTGTCATATTATAACAGGACGTGGCCTAAAGCAGTGTACTTCACCTAATCTCAGTCAAGCCCAACCATGCCAAGTATTAAAAGACCTTTCAGTCAAACTCTCAATTTAACTGTCCCAAGTTGATGAGTGCTCAAAGTATTTCATCTTCATTGAAGTTTCAGTGGCATGTTATTGTTTATTATTTGGAAGAAATTATCTTCCAGGAAGTCACATTTTAAAACTACCCTCAAATAATACAGTTATTTGATTATCATGCTCTTCTAGCAAGACTTAATAGTAATAAGTACAGCGATTATGCAATCAGTGTCACCTCCATTCAGCTGCTAAGAGTCTCTTCCAGGCATTTCTGTGTCCTATACTCAAGGCACAGGGAGCCTTTTCATGTTTTAAACACTTCATGCAGTAATTGCTATGCAGAAGCAGATGCAGTCGTCTCTTCACTAAGATGCTAGTAATGAAGGAAAATGAGTGTTCATTTGAAAATATATCCAGAAAAGGCCCACATTCACAAAAACTAAACCTTTGAGTGTTTATTGGGAAGGCTGCTCAAACCTTTATGTTTCAGCTGTGCAGCCTTCCTTAGTGTTTAACCCAACGGGAAGCATGTCTGTTTGGAAGCGCATGGAACTTTCACTAACCCTGGGATTTGAAGCATAATTTCCCTCAGTACTAAATGCTGTAAAATTTATTTAATAAATTACATATTAAATACTTTGAGCTCTCAACGGAAGCTGGCTCCAGTGGTGTTATGGGTACAACTTTTTTGTAGTAAGGAAGATTAGCCAACACTGGAGGCTTTGATTAGCAGTAGCTAGGAATACAACATGAGGCTTGATCCTAGAGACAAATTACATTACAATGTCAGTTGGCTGTTGAGAGGTGACTGCCGCTGTAGTGTTGCAATGGTTTTACCTGTATTGTGTAATTATTTCCATTTGTGTGAAATAATTACAGTCACAATAATCATCAAAAGCCAACAGAGTGTCCAGCGGCAGTAAGCTTGAATCGACATCCTGGCTTTCACGTCACGTTTCAGCCCGAGTCTGGGGGGCTACTCTCAAGATTCACCTGCTTCACGTTCCCGTACATGTCAGGCACACTGAAGTCACACCTCAGTGGGGGAGTTGGGACTTTGTCAAAGTTGCATTGTCCATTTGGAAATGGCATGAGGTGTTCAGGGATGAAGAGCTGAGCTTAGACCTCACATATCCCATCACCCCTTGCATCGGTAACATTTTACAGTCCACACTGTAGACAAAAAAGTACACTTTGTATTAGTGTAAACAGACCAACATAGTCAAACAGATGGTTTGATTAGGACACAGAATATCACACAAATAAATAACTATGTGGATGTCTCACCCATCAGCTTTTATTAATACACCCAACTCCAGCTCACTCAATAAAATGACAGACAGCCACCAGGCAGTGTCACACAGTGTCACATTAGAAATATAACAAAGTTTTTCCATCTGGTATGGCTTGGTCAGCATCGATAGTACCATAATTTGCTTAGAGGATGCATTTATTCAAGTTGACTTATATAAGCTACAATTTCACACTTCTACCACATTATACCCAAAGATATTTACAGACACGCTCAGAAGTGGTTCCATTTCAGGGCTCGAACGTAGTATCTCTTGGTCATGACTTTACTCTCTATCCTCGTTGCAAAATATCAGTTGCGCTTTTTTGTGGCAAAAAAAAAAAATATATATAGTAATGACACTTATGTGATTCCATTACTTTTAATTTACCTGTACACCTTTTTGTTACATTATGTATAGTTTTGCATAAAACTTTTTTTGTGCCAGTGGAGAGGGTGAGTCTTTGTTTAAGCAGCGAAGCAAACCAATGCTGTTGTGAAAGTTTCGACGTCACAGTCTTGGATGTGCAAATAAACTGTAGATCTAGTTCTCTAAGCAAATGCATTATACTGACCGTTGTAATGCATTATGAAAATATTTATAGATTAGAGCTTCATAGAGCATTCATAATGCATAATAAACATGGCTATAATATGTTATGCCTTTTTATAAATAGTTATAGCCATGTTTATAATACTTTATTAATGCATTGTAATGCATTATGAAAGTAACATTACGATGCATTTTTTCCCTAAAGCTTAATAAGAGATGTGGTTGAGGTAGCAGAGACGCCTACAGCCGAAGGTGATTCATGTACGACAGAGAGAGACCAGAGTTTAATCCAGACCAAACAGACAATTGTTTCTCCACTGTTTTTATTTTGATTATTTTTCACAGGCATTTCACAGCCTTTTGGGATTGTCAGATACTCACACCCCTGTAGATAAACCATCCCGAATGACATGTGTTTCTAAATGTCACATAATGGTTCCTCTGTAGATACTGCAAGCAGTTAACCAGAGTTTTACAAGTGAGGTTGACTGAGTCACTCTGTGTGTGGAGTATCATGGTCTGTCAGTCTTGGACTGCCACGTGCCAATCCGAAGCACTTTTGTAGTTTAATGCAAAGCTCTCTGACTGGTTCAAAGCTGTTATTGATAGCAAAATGATGTACAGCCAGCTATTAAGTGGCCGGTCAGGCCATGCTCACATTGCTTTACAACTGAGCTGATCAGAAAAGCGGGATATGGAGACTTTCTAATAAGGAATTCAGATTCTTACAGATATGACTTTCTGCCAGTTTTCCCAAATCATCTAAATGTACATTAACTTAGATTGTAAAAGTAATTTTTGGTAAAGTGCCCCATTCTGGATTGTTCCCTGCGTTGTGCCTGCAGCATCCAGGTTAGGCTCTGCACCCCCATGACCCTGCATAGGACAAGCGGGTATGGAAAATGGATGGATGGATGGATGGATCATTGGATGGGTTTCATCAATAATTTATATATAATTTAAAAGATGTTATACTCAAAGTTTCTCCTTGAAAGGGTATTTGATACTGTAGAAGGGTTTTCTGTCATTTTTACATCACAGTACTGCAATAGTGGTCCTCATAAATATTTATTTTTATATTTGAGCAAACTTTGAGACCTCTCATTGAGTAGCCCTAAATACCACACACTTTCTGCAAACATCTAAAAATAAATGAGTCACCTCTGCATTATGATGCTGCAAACACCTGAAACGTAAACGGTAGCAGTAAGATGGGGCAATAAAATTAATATTTTGGGACATGCAGAATTCACGATAAAGGCTATAACAGATTATCAAAATAGTTCTTCCGGTACCTTGGTAAAATTTTATGCATTAATTTCTCTAAGTTCTTTGAAAAATATCTGCACAAACCAATCATATAAAGGATGGTCCCTGAACAGATAAAGGCGGCTATGTCACATGACATACAGTTACATAAAAGCAGATCATTTGCCAGCACATAAATGTATGTCTGTATATTTTTTCTAATATAGAGAGGTAAGCAGTTTCGTTATTGAGAGGTTCCCTTTCATTACAGTCCTCACAATATTTTTAACTGCTTACATTTGGTGAAAATATCTGTCCTGTTTTTGTGGTTTAGACACGAGCAGATTAGGGTTAATTTAGTACTTTCTCCCTATGCAGAAAGCCAGACTGGCACGGATACGAATATCAAAGACAGGCACCTCAAGGCCCTTCCTGCACAGTAAGCGTAACGGCCTCCCGAATGAGGCACTGGATCTGACGGTGAGTCTCTCGCTCTTTTCCCCACCCATATCACTCCCTGCGCTAAGTGAAGCTACACTGTTCCACAAGCAAATCCACCATGATATGACTGAGGACCTGTTAAGGACATCCCTGATTCACCTTCTGTAGATTAAAGATGCGCAGGAATGCATGGGGCTTGCTCCGAGTCTATCCTCCCTCATCCTTCACTTCCACACGAGTCCGATTTTAATTAAGGAGATAAAAAAAGGTCTTGGTGATTCTGAGATGACGTGTAGAAGGAGGAAAGTCCCAGAACTGAGTGTGACCTACCTCCAACGTTCCAAAACAGAATTAGGAAAGACCAACACAAGCAGTGGACAGATCAGACTTGGCATTTATGGACTTCAGAATGATGTCAAATGTAAATGATAGAAAATGCATTTCCAGAAGATTAATATCTGCTAATCTGTTCACACGTTACCTGTTGCTGACCATTAAGTTATACCAGCAAACAAAACCTAAATATCCCAAAGGAATTCTGTAGTAAACATCAGTGTTCAGATATTACTCTGAGAAGTTTTGATATGAACAGAATTTCAGTAAATTAAAGTAACTGGACATATATATAACACTTTTTGTAGGTCGAGTATTGTTGGGAATGCATTGTGAAAAAGCAAGTAGATCAAACTGGCCATCTCCCAGTTCTTTTAAAAAATATGATTAAAATAAAAGCCTGGACTTGTAAGCCAGTCTAAACAGGAGTGTTCACCAAACAGCTAATTGGTATTAAATGCCGCAAATTGAGCGTGAAACAGTTAGTATGGTATGGAGTTCTGTGGTTTTCTGATTTCCATGAGTTTTCCCTTGGTAGGTAGGTAGATATACTTTATTGGTCCCTAGGGGGGGAATTACTGAAGGCACTGGCTGTGTTTGAAGACCCAAAACACGCACTCAAGAACAATATCTGTAATTAGCAAGTGGTTACATCTGATTATCAAGCCATGATTCAGCCCAAGGGCATGCGAGTCACAAGCAGCATTACACCCCCTCCTCAGCGCTCCTCCTCCACCACAGAAGCAGCACCTGCATGGTAATGAGAGAGAAGCAGGGAGTCACAGAGGACACCTCTGTCACCCATGCTCACTCTTGCCGTTTAGGCTGCCTATCAGAACGAAAAACTATTAATTTTGGTAATTTAAATACGCCCACGACCCTCTACTGGATAAGCAGTTGGAAGATTTCTTGATTTTTTTCTCTGATTGGAAGCAAATTGGATACAACTGTGCCTTATGAGTTATTTATCTAGCTAAACCCAGCAATTGTTCCAACAATGATTAAAAGAGCCCTTTTTACCCAAATGGAACCCTAAAAAATAAAATGCATGCTAAACAAAAGCTAAAATACACAATGCCATTCTGTCCCACAAGCATTGGTCTCCTTCAGGGGATTCTTGGGACCCTTTCTTTGCAAAGCTTGTCTTGGTCATTTTCTCACCCACAAACACAGCACAGAGCACCGCCCACTCCTGGCTGACTCACGGGTTATTTTTGAAAATGCATCGTGCCAGAGCGCTTTGGAAACGCATCCTCTGGTGCCGAGCAACACACCACTGGCTGCACGATAACATGTTCACTGGCCTCCGCTCTACGAGCACTACGGCAGAGCTCATTACGACGTGGGTCTTCCATACAAGTGGCAGGGCTGCCTAAGCAGGCAGCCCTCGTGTTTGGGCTGCCATGAAATGCTGCCCTTCAGCAGCTCATGGTGGGTGTCTCTGCGCTTTGAAAGCCGTAGTGCATTCTAGTGTCGACATGGCGGTGGATGCTTCGCCGCTCATATTTCTTAGATGCTCGTGCCGTCCTGTGCTGCGGGGTTAATGCATTTTTAACTGAAAGAGAATCCAAAAACACTTCCCTAGGTTTCCTAGGTTTACTTCAGCTGACATGCATACAGTGTCAGTCCAGTAAGTAGCTTTGATTTCAAGCAACTGGAGGGAAAAATTAATTACAGGAACCACATCTGCATTAGGACTTTATTAAGCTCTGTGTCATTTAAGCCCTTATCGGCAGTTTTTCTTGACTGGCTTTACTCTGTCTCCGTTTTCACACAAAAGTGAAGTAAATTGTTTGGAAGTTGAACATTTGCAAGCAGGCACCTCGACCATCTTTCTTCTCTACCGTGGAGTTTGCCTATGTTTACTAATACTGTGTGTTTGTGTGGGTGCGTTTGGACTTACTAGGGTTCCATTGAAGAGGGGAATCATCAGGGTGCTGCAGTATCATTGCTGGAAAGCCAACACCACCACCTACTGCGCTGCCTGGAGAAAACCACCGTGAGACTTCGCTCCCTGCCGCCTTATGCGTAGCTGCAAGTAGTTTGCGCGGAGAGATAAACACTATACACTAGCTCATCCACTAGAAGTTTATTTACATTTTCCATTTTATTCACATGTAAGCATGGTGATATATACAGTATCGCCTAAGGGCTAAAATATAATGTATTCAGTCCTTTGGCAGGGAAGGAAGATGGGAATATTCAAATTAAGTGATACAGCCCTTCCCAGTGTTGCCGTGGGAAGCATTTCTATACTTTAATGAGTTTGGGTGAATTAAATTCAAAATTCAAAAAAGGAAAATTTGATACAGTACTTGAAAGAAAAATGAAAGATACCAATGAAGTACAGTAAAATCCAGTTATAACAGACTTCAAGGTACCTGGCAAAACTGTCTGTTATATCCAAAAAGTTGCTGTATGCCCAGAACATAACTACAGGACACCATTTACTCATGCCACACCCCAGCAGACACACTTGTGGTATAGATTATTATATTTTACATGTAGTAATCCAACTTCACCTGACCAGATGCGTGACTGTTAATAATCCTGACTACGTATCTGCGCTGTATATCACCGGCACGCCACGCGCCTTATAGGTGGAGTCTGCATATCCGTTATAGCCAAACAAAACTACGGCTAAAAGCGGCCCTGGGGACCAAATTGTCTGTCAGTTATAAATAAAATTCCGTTATTTGTGAGTCCGTTATATCCGATTCTTTTTCTGCATGTTCGTAAAGGCGCACGGCCGGGACCAGCAGACCTCGTCCGTTATAGATGATTTTCTGTTATAAGTGAGTCCACTATAACGAGATTTTACTGTAATTGTTTGGTTTTTTTTCACAATTACTGTATCGTTTGTCAGCCTGTTATACAGTCGGTGTTTATGTGTGTCTTGAGATTCTGGAATTATTCCTACTGAGACTGTGACTCTGAGACTCAGTTAGTCTGAGGCTGTGTCAGAGGCACAGACAGATTTAAAGGTCGATGCTTGCTCATAGGTCATTTTTATAATCTATTAATACGTACCACAGAGCAAAAGTATTTTCTCGTAACATATACGTAAACAGAGAAGAAGAGCAAAACCAATAAGTGTGGGAGGGGGAATAGATACCCCGGCAGATTCAGGGGGCCCAGCACATCCTACCCCCCAGCAAGACCCACCATGCCCAAAAGTGACATTCTATTAGGGAGCGCAGAATTTCCAGCTACACCCCTAATCCTATATACCACTAACTGTGCTAAGGTTAGAAGTGAGGATCTACTTCAGCTTTGTTAAAGGGCTCCGCCTGCTTTACTGTGTTCACCCTAGAGAGGCAGCACTAGAGAGCACTTGGAAAAAGCAGTGCATGAACACAGCTGGAGGTGGAACTCTGCTCTCTGTCACACATTCCCTGTTCTCCGCTTGTCTGGCTGGGTTAAACTTGCCTTTGTCTTCTTCAGCCTGTGTTACGAGGTCAGCCGGCCCCGCAGACAGACTGCCCCATTTTACCCGATTTACAGAGGGACTTTAGCTATTTAAATAACATTTGATGAATTTACAGACATAATCCACATGAGTCCATAGCCCACATACAGGGACTGTTTTAACCTACTGGGGAAAGCACTGTACAGGCATCCATCGACTAATATCCATGCATTACCCCCAGAATGAGGATGTTAGCCAATCTGGATATATTTGCTATCGTCAAATATTCTGTGTGACATAAAATACAATATCACACACATTTAAGTAAAACTCTATAGTGGCAGCACAGTCAGTTAGTTTTGCTTCTTGCCGCATGCTGCACACACAGTATCAGCTGTAACGTCCACTGCATCTACCTTAGATGTCTGTGGATAAATTTTATTAAGGCTCTTGTGGAACATAGGCAGAATCGGACATTACTCGATATGGCGTAAGTCGATGGATGACTGTGTATAATATGAACAGTATGAGCTTTGCTTTCTACTTTATTTCTAGATGTACGATAATATAAACCATGCCTGCAAATCATATCACTTCTTTACGTTTTTCTACCCAACTTTCAGTCGCTTTTACGGTCCAGTTACTTGTGCAATGAGAACCGTTGTTCTGTTCCATGGATCATCTGTAGAACCACAAATTTGTGGACGAGCACCTGTACGAACAGAACTGCCTGGAGGGGGCGCTCCAGAGCTACCCATCCCACAGCCCCTCCCTCTCCAGCTCCGGCAGCCTGACAGGAACCTGCTGCTCCCGTCGCTTGCGTAAGAGCTCCCACCTGCCCAATGCCAGCGCACCCCCGGGGCCCCTGTGCGGCCTGCAGGAGCTGAGTGCCATCCACATTCAACATAGCGACCGACCACCGCTCAGCACAAGGTCAGCCTGCTCCTCTGCCCTCAACCGTGCGGCTTTTACGGCATGTTGCGCTTGCTGTGGTGCTATGGCTGTTTAGCAGATGATTTAGTTAAAAGCAGGTTTTCACAGCAGTGGTGCAGTGGGTGGGACTACAGCATCAGGGTCAAGGGCTCAGTTCCTCCACTCACCTCTGTAGGTGTGAAGTTTGTATGTTCTGGCCAGGTTCATGCAGAATTCATCTGGGATTCCTCTTGCAGTCTAATAACATGCAGCAAGGTGATCTGGTGTCTCTAAACGAGTCTTAGCATGTGAGTGTGCCATGCTGCTAGCAAGCAAAATGAGGCAGGCAGGGATTCAAATCTCACTGCTTCCATGAAACTGAGAATAGCAGTCAAAGCAGATCGTACCTCCAATTATGGAGGGTGTAATTTTGGATATGACCGCTAGATGGTGCTAACTGAAATCAGAGGAATGAATCAACCACATGTGCCATGGGATTATTTGTGTATATAGGGCCCATTCCTTATGTGGGTATGCAGCTACATCACAGGGTTGCCAACTTTGGTCTGCTGGCTGGCGTGAGACTTTCAGTCCGAGACAATTCTGCACACTAATTTACATGTATGTAACAGTTTTATTACCTTGTAATCATCTGTTGGGTTTGCAAACTACCCCAGCACTTTTGATGCAGTTTCAGATTTGCTGTAAGATTTCTTGTGTGAGTATGTCATGCCAGATGAGTTTGAGATGGCAAGCGTGACATCATCACCTAAATGCCTCTAAGCAGTATTTTGAGTCATTTAGATAATGATATTATAATTTGTTTTTAAACCAGTTCCATGGCACCACACAAAGTTGTCCCCCTTAAAGAGTGCACGCGTCTCTGCAAGACTGGTGATTGCCTTGAGCCTTAAGTTGTGTTCTAATAGACAGCACTGCTCTTTTTCCTTTCACCAGCCGTTCCAGTCTGAACCTCATGCCCAAAGAAGTGCTCTGCAAGACTAATTGCAAGAGCAGCCAGATCACTGCAGCAATCATTAGCATCCCCACCCCTCCGGGCACCACCCCAGACGGAGACGGGCACACACCATCGAGCCCCAGCACCCAGACCACAGTCAGCTCGAACGTTGTCAAAGTGTCTGCCCTGTGATTGGCCTCTGCATACTCCCTCTGATAGGCCCTGAGGATCAGCAGGGAATCCCTAGAGGAACACACAGGCAATGACTGTATCTGGGATAGCTGCCCCTCCTTCCTGGTGTATAAGCTGACAGTGCCTGTCAGTTACAAGAAGGATGGCCTTCATTTTGGTCTGAAGAGAGGGAGAAAGAAAAAGAAAAGGCTGGGACCATTTGATTTCTAGATACATTAGTGTTTTTGAATGGACCACATGCATTCCACAAGAAAGATTGGACTAGGAAAGTCATGTGACACTGTGCTCTAATACTTTTACATTTCTTTTGGACTGGAAGGGTTTATAAGAAACTATACCAAGAGGCAGACACAAAGAAAAAAACAATATTTTAAAAAAGAAGAAGCAAGTAAATATTACCTTTTCTCTGAGTTTATTTTCCTTTGTTTTGTGTTGTTTAGTCAATATATTTACCTTGCTAAAATGTATATCTTAAACCTTAAATATTTTTATGTATTTATTTATTTTGTTTTAGAGAAATGACAAAAATGGATTATAAAAACAAGGTAGGTGTGTCTGTAACAGGTGTTAGTGGGTTTTTATTTTCCCGTGTGTGTGTGTGTGTGTGTGTGTGTGTGTATGTGTGTGTGCATGCGCGCACGTGTGTTTGTGTGCCTGAATGTCTGTGTGAAAGTGGTGTGTTTATCCAATGTGAAACTCACACAGGCTGCACGCACACCAGTTAGCAGCCACTTCGGGCGAGTCTCTGAACACAATTATGTCCAAAATATTCATCTTTTTAAACATGACATGCGTTTCATCAGGTTCCCTCTATTGCTTTGCTTTCACTGGCTGCTACCAGGATTTGTTCCGTAACATCTTAACTTCAGCTCCATTCATAGTACTATTTAGACATTAATAAAATATATGAAGTCTGAGCAGAAAACAAACAAAAAAAAAACTTAAGAATGTAGCTCATGAAAGCACAAGGAGCCTCTGTGGCATGGATGTGTTCTGACTCTGACCTTAGCCATGGGTTCATTGTGACTAGAACATTTTGACAGAACATTTTGTGGAACTGGCCATCATATGGCAAACCAGTAAGACTGTCCCATCATGCTGATGGAGGATAGGAGTACTGGGAGTCAAACATTAGTTGTTTTCGTAGCTCATGAGGAATTTTTAAAAATTGATGTGTAAGTGTGTGCTCCACATAGATCCTTGGTGTTTCTACTTCTTGCTGCCTTCAGTGTTCTCCAGATCTTCTTAATCTTAGTTTTCTTCTATATAATGGGGCTGATTTGCTGCCAATGGCCTTGACCCACCTATCCCTGCAGGCTAGCTTTGTCTCAACTCCTATCACACTGGCTAAGATTCTATAGATCTCTCTTCATCCTCCATTTTGATCTTGTTTTATGTATGCACGCTACATCTGTTTGACTACAACTGATAAGATGAAACAGACCAATAGATCTTTATTCTTTTTCTTTGTCCCCATGTGGTGGGTAGATATTTGGCATCAAGTACCCCTTTTGCAGTTCTGCAAAGCATCTCTTGTGTGAGCCATCGTCACAGCTGTAATTTTCCTGTTTGAATCTATCATCGTGTTAGGATATGGTACTGTGATTTTGCTGGAGCTTTAGGTAAAAAAAAAGCCTCAATGAGCCATTCAGAGGTAGCCCTAAATGTTATAGAAAGTGCTTACCCTCAATGTTACGTGACTTCAGGCAGGCAGGAAGGGGGAAGTCCTTGCTACGTCCATAATATTCCTGCAAAATTATACCTCATCACTAACCAAACTGTCAGAACAAGCACAGGTCATGACTGTTGATATTTTGATTCTCTAGTAGCTCCAAAAATTATGCAATAACAGCATTTAGCTCTATTTTTACTGCGAAAGGCCATGCGTCACAGACATTGCTTTGGATCTGGAAGTCAATTCAATCATGGTTACCTGGTCACCATGGTTACCCACTCCCAATAGGAGGTTCTTAATTGTGGTTCCTTCTTTTCTCTTTCATTCCTGAGGGCAGTTGACCGACAGCACCTCCCAGTGTACACACTACCGGGGCTTTGTGTCTAACATTCCAGAACAGTCAAAGAACCTCCTTTTATGTAGGGCCCAAGCGATATGAAAAGTTTGCTTCTGACACCAAAACTTATTTTAAGGAGCTAAAAATTCTGTTAACCGAACATGAACTCTCACAATGTTGAACTCTCAAACAAGAACACATTTAAAATACATTGTTCTACTTAACAAAAGCACCTCAGAATGAACTGTATTCACACACAAAGGAAATCACTTGCGGTCCTGAGGTTTTTGTGTGGTATAATGCAATATTTCCATTGCAATTACTAACACCTGTCTTATGTAGGACTTTGTATAAGAATATGGATTCAGAGTTTCTTCAGCCTTTTTTGGATTTTAGTTGTTATTTCTTCATATTTGAATTTCACTATTTGTTGTTTGCCTTGCGATGGGTTGGCCCCCCATCCTGGGTTACTCTATGTACTGAGCCCGTAGCTTCTGGGATAGGCTCTGGACTCATGTGACCCTACATAGGACAAGCTGGTACAGAAAATGGATAGCTGGATGGATGGATGGATGTGTATTGGTTGCATTAATCCCTCTTCAGACAGTAGGGCTTGGACACCTTTTGTTTTTCAGTTTTTGTGCCTGTGTTTGTCTACTTTAAGAGTTAAGTGTAGGGCATTATCTTTTCCACCTTGTCTTTAGTTCAGTAAAATGGTAGGGAGATTTTTTTTGTATTTTACTGCAGATTTTGTTTGTTGTTCTGGCAAACTGCACATCTGGCACTGGTTATTCACATCTCACGTCTCTTATGCTTACTGTTGTAAATAAAACTCATGGCTGAAGGACTTCCCATGGTCTGAACCACATAAAACTACACACATTTTCGCAGCTCAGCCATAGACTGAGGTGTAACACTAACTAATAAGACTAATAAAAGTGGTGAGATACAATGGCGTAAGCTTATATACTCAACATTTTCTCCAGTGAGAGCTCCTTTATTCATGATAAAAACTATTGGTTACTGCCAGTGGATTTTCTGCCAGTGACATTAAATTTTTGCCCTGATATACTTCGCTTGAGCCCTACTTTTATAATGCTTTTCCCAAGAATCCACCACTTGTGTTGGTCATGATCCTATGCCAGAATTAGGCTTTTTCAGTTCTGGAGCCAAGAGGTGAGGTGAGAGGTATAAAAATTTATGTAACAGATTACAGGTGACATGTTAAATGAGGTACATGTAAATTTATCAGGTAGCTTGAAGAGTGAGGTTATGTGAAATGACATTGGGCTACATGTCTTGAAGATAACTGTTGGGCAAGAGGTTTGAAAACAAAAAAGGTTATGATTTGTGTCATCATTGTTCATTGTACTGTGGGGAGGGAGGGATGGAATTGTTCAGTTACATCGTGTGTTTTATGACAGGATAAAATGTAGGTCTGTAGATTGTTTTTTTTTCTCTTTCCTTACTTGTCTATCCTTTTTAATTCTCCCCAACTGCTGTGCATATCTTGTCAAATGTTATATATCATTTATGACTTTGTCTTGTGTCACAACTGTGAAGCGCCTGATAAAGATCTATATCTGCCACAAATACCAATTTTGGAAGTTGTTCTTCAAGCACTTTCAGTTCAGTTAGAGTTTAGTATGCCTTTACACTGCATGCATTTTAAGGATACACCTCTTCAATGGCAAAATCTAAGAGGAACGCTCATTCCAGTATGATTCTTTTTTTTCCTGATCTTATTCATTTATGAACTTCAGAAACCACAAAAAAGTTCACTCTTGCCTGCATTACATGACTAGTCCACATATTGTTAAATTACAATCATTGATTGCCTCTGAGATTAAAATGTAGCCTATTGAACAACACAAATGAGGCAATAATGCCAACTTTGTGGAATATGTTAGACTTCATAACATTTGAGCACGAGAAGTTCCTTCAGCTGCCTTGTAGCCGTAGCTTACAGGATAGGTTCTGGACCCCCCACAACCCTGAATAGGACAAGTGGTTTTAGAAAATGGATGGATGGAAGGTTCTTCAGCTCATCCTCATTGTTTTCAGCCCAATTTGAGACTCATTTTCAGCTGTTTGGCAGTACAGACCAATAAAAAGGGCTTACAATCACTCATTAGAGATGTTGGAGATATGCTGGTGTGCATGCACATACCTGGGGGGACAAAATAATGGCAGCATTAAATGTATTTTTGAGCCAGTCAGATATTTTGCCTGGAATGATATTACCGTGTCATTTAGCCAATTAGCACTGTCTAAAAAAGGTGATATACACAGGTCCACAAAGCAAAGTAACTGGAGGCAACTGCCAGATTTCCTAAGAGTCCTAAGAGTAGATACCTGAACTGCAGGTGCATTGGCAATAAAAATTACTTGCCAAAAGGTGTAGATTGACACTTAAAATAATAGCTGCTAAACACTGTCCTCTGGTCTTGACGTGGAAAAGAGATGGGTAAAAATAACCAGGACCTGGGAATTGATTTTACACGACGGAGCGGTAAAGCGAGAAGCCGACAGCAAGCTTTAACACTAGGGAATAAATTACACGGAATTACTATCTCGTTTACGTTAGAGGAAAATGTCAGGACTGCAGGGCTCTAAGAGAGAAATTAAAAAATCATTTTATGTCATTAACATTTGGCAACAGGTGAATGGATTTATCACCTGACTTCACTCCACTCCAGTACATTCACCTATTACACACTGAAAGATTCAGATGAAAGATGGAAGAACTGGCCTCAAACTTAACACAAATGAATCAATACCTCTATGACTCAGTCACAACTACATAATGACCTTCTGGCGGCTGGTGTTTATAATCAGTGCTGCCATTTGGAAACTGCTTATATCCAATGGCAAAGCACAGAAATGGCTGCTATCAATTTGTACGGCATCAATGCAAGGAGCGCAAAAACTGGGCCAATGAACAATGAAAAAATGTTTTTTGATGCAAACGCTCATCTTTCATAATGTTCACAAATTCCAAGATGATTACACCTCCCTGCATAGTGCCAAAGAAACCGTACAGTGACTTCTATGAGGTTTAGCACACTCCACGTCTCCCTAATCGCCAGGTCTTATCACAGAACCTTTTGTGGAAAGTTAGGGTCAAGTTACATGGTCCAAATTGAAACTGCATTTTCCACACTATTTCCAATAAATCCAGGGAAAAAAGTTTTCCTAAGTACAGTGGCATTCAAAGATTGGGCACCCTTGCATAAAATGTCTGTTACTGTGAATAATTATGTGAGCAGAAGATGAACTGATCTCCAAAAGGCGTAACATTAAAGATGACATGTTTCTTTGATATTTCAAGCCAGATTACATTTTTATTTCCATCCTTTCAAAACACCAAAACAATGGAAAAAGGCCTGAAGCAAACGTTTGGGCACCCAAAGATATCTGAGCTTTCAAAGAACATTTACAAAGTTCCCAGACCTTCGTTAGCTGGTTAGGACTATGGCTCATTCACAGTCATCACTAGGAAACCCCAGGTGATGTAAATTGTAAAGCTAATGTACGATGTCAGTGTCTGCCAGTTCATCCAGGTTATCAGATGCAGCTTCAGAAAACACTCCAATTGGTGCAATCAAGACAGTCCTGCAGTTCCTGCTTTGCCTCACTGGTCCATTTCCTCACAGTTTTAACTACAGGCTTAGCAGGTTTTAGTTTTTACCTGTAGACTGGAATAAGTTGAACCAGGCAATGATCAGAGTGTCCTAAAGCTGTCCAAGGGACAGAGCGATGTTTCTTTACGAGTGGCGTAACAGTGGTGCAGTATGTTATTATCCCTGGTGGGACTGGTGATGTGCTGTCTGTATTTTCAATGTCTGTGGTTTAATTTCGCTCTGGTAAAATCGCAGAGGATGATGAGTAGCAGGTCCGGCTGATCTCAGACCGGTTATCGAGTCGGTCAGATTTCACAGCGAGTCGTTCGCATTGACTTGTGCCCAGGATGAAAGACGAAACTCTCGTGGTGAATAAAAGGGTTTGCAGTTTATGAAAAGGGTTTGCAAATCGGGGCTGCAGCATTTATTTAACACCATGACATCTGTGCACCAGCCTTCACTGATGTAGAAGCAAATTTCACCGCCTCGGTTTCCCCGAGAGCGCCGTTACGCACTGTGTACATGGAAGCCCGGCAGATGAAAACCAGGGCAACAGAATGTGCAAAGTCCAAGTTTGTCCTGCTGAGGAGAAGCAGCGCATCCACTTCGTTGGGTAAGGACTGGAGGTTCGGCAGGTGAATCGACCGGGGCACTATTCGAAAACCCCCCCCCGCTGGAGCTTTTCCAGTGCGCCCGCATGCTTCCCGCATCGTCGCTGCCAGGTTCCATAGAGAGCAGCTGTTCCACCAACAAGGATGTCCAAGAAACTGTCCAGATCAGTAAAAACTTGGGAAAAACTGTCTAGAGTGAACTGCCTGCTGTTTAGCAGTAGAGTAACTGACTATGTTTGTGTAGCCAGACACAGAAAATAAACAAAAACAAAGTCAATGCCAGAGAGCACTATACCGAGACTGCCATCTGCAGCGACATCTTGTAATCTGCCGCCATCTTGTAATATGGTATGTTATGTAAAATGGTATGTCAGACTGCAAAACATTTGAGCATTAGAAGTTCCTTCAGCTGCCTTGCACTCATCATCTCTGATAGGCTTCAGACCCCCTGCAATTAACCCTAAATAGGACAAGCAGCTACAGAAAATAGATGGATTGGCATGCAGGGGTGTCATGTCATACTGATGCTCATTACTTATAGGTTGGTGGTTCAAATCTTACTCCTTCTCTTGTATATACAGCACCCATTTTCTCTCCACATTGGATTCCTCCAGGTTCTCCAGTGAGGCGCGCCCCCCCCCCCCCCCCACCCCCCAAACCCCCCCCAACCACAACCACCACAAACACCACCCCCCCCCACCCACAACCCCCC
>JABFEA020000110.1:8275916-8316021 GCA_019775915.2 Cyphomyrus plagiostoma | reverse complement strand
ACACACACACACACACACACACACACACACACACACACACACACACACACACACACACACACACACACACACAGTCTGAAGACATGTACTTAGTCTAACTGGCATCTCTAAATTGAGTGTGAGCGTGAACATGTACCTTAACTGCAGAACACTGACATTCTATCCAGGGTTAATAGTGTGCCCAGTGCTGGCTGGGATAGTCTCAAATCCACACCACCTTGACACCAACCCGGAGAAACAATTAGACGATGGACGGATATTACTGACATGTAAATACACTAAATTAAAACATTTACATCCTGGTGCTGATACAGGAACAGGTGCTTCATTGTACCTCCATTTGAAGTTAAGTGAATATTTCAGTCAGGATGATGCTGCAAGTGGTCAGACCTGCTTGGATGCTTGATTCTTGCCCCTGCCCTATCTGTGACATTGTTGTATTTTTCCACAGATTTATGTTGGGGTTTTTCCCACTCCTACTGCAGTCTAAAAGTATATGGTTATTTAAGCTAGCACCTCTACACTGCCTACATTTAGAGTGGCACTGATTGACGGCAGTCTAATTCTCTGTCTTGCATCCTGTGCTTCCACCTGTCCTGGATAGATAGTTATGTTTAAAATAGGCAGTAGGACTAAACATTTGCAATATCACTATTACTACCTGCCACCCCCGTTTTCTAATAATCAAATCAAGTTACCAATTTATACTGAAAATTTACTTTATCCAATTTGTTCTGACACATAATTACAAAAACTACAACTTCTAGAAATAAATATACTTATTTGTCTGTTTGGAGTAAAGGATAAAATATTCAGAGTATCTGGCCTGTATTATCTTGGCCCGGAAGTTGCAATGAATTCCAGGGGCTTAAAAGATTAATGCTGCATAGTGTCCAAAGCTTAAACTGACTAGTTCTTCCCTCATGGCTTGACTGGTTGCTATCAATTTGCATCGATGCAGTGGGTGCACTATTTTGTCACTTTTAATTTTAATACTACTAGATCCGAGTGAAAATATTTAAGTAACATTGGCTGTTTGAGTATTTTTAAAGCCATTTCAAGAGGAGATGGACAACCCCAAAATATTCCACCGGGTGTGCTGATGTAATAGGCCACACACATTTTTAGATAATATCCTGAAATGGCTCATTTTGCAAACTATGTTAGAGATTTATTATGTAAAAACATAGACGTTGGTAGAATTTCAGTGTTTCTGAAAGTCATATTTAAGTTCATATTTGTACACAAGTGAGGGATTTTGCAGTTTCTGAATTGGGAAAAACAAAATATCACACAGGTTTGCAAAACAGTGGAAACTGAAAATCAGGCCAAGATTTACTTTACCTCAGATACCAATTTCTACCAAAACAGCCAGTCAGCAGGTATTCAATATTTCTCTTTAGCATAAACTTATTTCAGTTTCAGATATGTGTTTCTACAATTGTCATTGACTGGTTATATGAACTCCTAAGTATTGATACTGCCAGTGTCTAATTATACAACTTAGAAATGACTACAAAAAACAATAAGTGCAGAGACAACCTGTTTAATAGGAAAAGAAAAATTAATCTGGGGAAGTAACAATAAACGTTACCCAGCACCCTTCTGTGTGGTAGGTTGGTATGTTGGCATGGAGATTGTAGAAAGATTTGCAAAAACTAAACGCATGTGATTTAATCCATACCATTTCCAGTCAATAACAACAGATTTCCAAAATGTCTAAAGTCTATAACGCTCTCAAAAACTATCATCGCACTGCCTCAATACAGAAAAACTATGCATTTGCCACCAGGTTAACAAAGACTGAATTGCTGCACATTTACAGAGTTTCATTTCCACATACTGTCCAGCACAAGAGCAGATTTCCCGGGTTGCCAAACACAAGCGTCTTGTGCAGCCATCAGTAGGGCGTCCACCATCAAAGAAAAGCGTAAAGTATAACTCATATCAAAAATGTCATTCATAGCACTGGTTAAAGCCAAAGACTTCATTTAAAACATGGATTTAACTTAAATACTCAGACTGATGTCTTTTAATGGGAAATCTCTACCCACACGGAATCGTCAGCATGGCCAGCCTGCCCGTGTCCTTGAATACGTTTTCCACAGGTTAAGTTTCAGTGCGATTGGTCTGTAGGCTAGCTGCAATCTTTATGAGTGTGTCCCAAATTACTAGATACTTACTGTTACGCATAAGTGCACTTTACAATTAATGAAAGTTTCCCACAGAGATCAAATAAAGATTTGAGAGTGCTGTTAGAAATGGAATGGATGAAGAGATTTTATTTCTGATCCAGTATAAAGGAATTATAGAACGTCAACGGAACTACCTAAGGATTTTATTTTTTTTTATTCTGACCCCTACAGTCCATCCACCACACAGTCCACCTAAACACCAAAGCCAGTCTTCATCAACTACCTAGCATCATTTCATTGATAAGGGCCTTCTGTCTAAACCAGCGTTTCCCAACCTGGTCCTTGGGACTCCCAGACGTTTCATGTTTTTGCTGTCTCCCAGCTCTCAAAGGTGGACTGTCTGGCAGAGATCTGGGAGGGAGCAAAAACATGGGGTCCTCAAGGACCAGGCTGGAAAATATTGTTGAAAACTTCACCCTAACCCCAACTTAATGAGTCAAGACTGGGAGGATAAAATGGAAGTTTTGACCATTATTTTATTTATATAAATAATATTATATAATATTATATTTATATAAATAAAATAAACCATCATCTGTAAAAGAGCTTCATCTCTTGGTCTGGAGTTTTCTAATGAACCGAGTTATATTTTTAACAATCAAAGGAATCCACAAAAATCTAAACCAAAAGGCCGGTTACTGTTTAAGTAGCTCCTGCATATAGATGGCATTCATTCGATATGCGGCCATCCAGCTGTAAGCTGCACTGTACCCCTGATGGTAGCGTGTGACCCCTGCAGCACAGTATTCTTGCCGCGGTTGATGATAGGCCTGCCTGAGATCCTCACTGTCCTCTGCATCATCGCAGGCCTCCTCTGTGGCATATTTCTCTGTCTTCCTGCCTTTTATCTTGCAGGGTCTGGTGTTGCTATTTCTCTCTCTCCAGTGTTTCCCTTGAGACTCATCCTCCAGATATGCTTTAGGGTGGGTTGGTTGCTCTATCGATGCATCTAGGTTCTGTAAGTGATCAACGGGCAGCCCGTTGGTGAAAGCTTTTGAGCCACGAACAGATCCCTCATCCGTCTCTGGACTGCTCATTATATACTGGTCCTCACTCCTTTCCTCTTCTGAATCTGAGCTTGACTGAGAGGATCCCTCCATAGATGCAGCAGAGACTGAAGAGGTTGATCCAGGGGACAAAGGAGAAGAACCCCTCTCTACTGACTGATCCCCAGCTTCTGAACTACCATTCATTTCAGCATCCGGCGCACTGCTCTGGAGCCTTTCCGGAACAATGCTCCCAGAATACTGATACACCACCTCTACGAACCGCCCAGGGCCATCGGTGATGAAGCTCTCATAGTCAGCCACCACTTGATCAAAGGACATGGCAGAACATGCTTTTACTTTAAAGGAGGACAGAGGAGG
Source organism: Cyphomyrus plagiostoma (assembly GCA_019775915.2). Lineage (NCBI taxonomy): Eukaryota > Metazoa > Chordata > Actinopteri > Osteoglossiformes > Mormyridae > Cyphomyrus > Cyphomyrus plagiostoma. The sequence goes on along the minus strand of JABFEA020000110.1, from coordinate 8,312,459 downwards.
AATCTGAGGCACATCGTGGGGTTTTGTCTCTGGTTGCGCGGCTTCTGGGACGGACGCTTCACGTACATTAGTTGTTCTTTTTGGCTGCTTACTCGTCTTTGTAGTAGCTCCAAGGTCTGATCTTTTTACCCGGCCCCTGGGAGCAGTCTCCTCCTGGCACTGCTCGGCCCTGGAGTCCTCCGGCTGAGAGGGTGCCGAGAGGGGAACCTCACGTTTTATCGGTCTCTTCTTCTTGTCAGACCTGGCGAAGGATTCGACAGCAGGGCCCATCTTAAGGTTTTCAACAGTGACATCCCAGTCACAGGGCTCCTCCATCAGCCCAGACGGGATGGGATCTGAAGAGACGCCAAGCAGAGAAATTTAAAACAGGAAAGCAAAATAGACTAACCGGCAAAAACGGCATATTAAAAAGCAGACCGTCTTTGTGCAAATGAAATGTCACGTTAGTCAAAATTAAAGTTACACGATATTTGAGTACCTGGTAGGCAGGAAAGACTCAGATTGCTCTTTTGTGCAATGGCCATCAACTTGTTCTCCTCCTCACCATGGCAACAGTAAGTCACTGCCAGTCCATAAGTACCTGGAACAAAAGGAAGATGCTGTTATGAGATAGACTCAATAAATGCAATATCATCACTACTGCATACTGCCCTCACCTATCTGACCCTCATGTAGAACCAGGCACACTTCATTCAGTTAATTATTTTTAGTAAATAGTAAATTATATTTGCAGAAGTACACTATATTTATGTGTATAAAAATAATTGAAATCTCTAAATGAAACACTGAGATGTCAACGTTAATCCCAAGGCTGCACGCTCCACAAGTCACGTCCTTCACACAGGCAGTACAGTAACAGATGGAAAGAGGAGTGTGGACTATTTTTGTTTTTTTTTTTTTTTTTTTTTAAATAGTCCTGAATCGTCTGTAGCTGAGAGTGAGGGGTGGAGGCACACAACAGCTGTTTGCCACCTGTAGTCATGGAAATGAAATTCGCAAGATCCTTATGCTGTACTTAGGGTTAACATTGACATTAGAATTCAGTGATCAGTGTTTAACCCATATGTGACGTCTTGACATAGCAGGGGGCAGCTTGCTGGTCGGGGTTTCGGACCTGAAATCTTTCAATTACAAATGCGCCTCCCTAACCATTAAGCCACCACTGCCCCCCTTAGGGTTACACCTGAGCTGTATCATTCCATAACAGCTCCGACACGTCACCGATGACAAGGACATCCGTCAACAGCAGAACAGGTATGTACCAAAACGGCCTGCTCGTCCGATACGGTGCATGTACGTCTGATGGTCCTGCGGCACATCTAGGTTGATGACTAAATTGACCTTCTCTGCATCGATCCCCCTAGAGGTCTGGGGACAGCAGCAAAGGGCAAAAGGGGAAGTTAGAATATAAATATGAATGCTTACCCTGCTGCTCCACACAGGGACAATACTCAGTCGACTTTTCGCACATCTTACCATACGGCTGCACATCACCTGACACATAATTAAACGGGATGTAGCTAAAGCATTAAATTTCCACCAGACCAAAAGAGAAGCCCACTGGCAGCTATGTCAGTTAGGAGGGTGGGCATGAGTTTGTGTGTGTATGGGTTATGTATACATGATATCGTGGGGACCAAATGTCCCCATAATGTGATAAAAAAAAATATACCAAAAACAAAACAGATTTTCTCTTTATGACGCACCATGGGGGACCTGTGTGGAATGACATTTCAATACACTGTATACTGTGTATATTGTACTGACAATAAACAGGTCTTAAATCGTGAATTTTGAAAATGTGGGGACCATTTCATAAAAATCTATGACCGCAATCAAAAAGTCTTGTATTTTGTTTCTTTATATATGTTGAGGGTTGGGTAGTTGTTAAGGTTGTCATAGTTGGTATTAGGGTTTTTCCCATTGAAACAAATGAACGGTTCTAACAGAGATACGAATATAACCATGTGACAGAGATGGACTTGCCAAGTCGGTGGAGATGAGCACACGACACTGATACTGCCTCAGCTTGGCCATGGCCTCCAGCCTCTGGTCCTGACTCAGGCTGCCTGCAGGGTACATCAGAGGGAGCACATTTATGGAAAAGCTGCTCGTGCAAACAGGTCGAAGCCAAAATGCTCCCACACAGCAACAGACCATTCAGTCATACCCAATTAAGGGCGTCCGGAGCGGCTCTGGGGAGGCCAAGACATGTCGAGGCAAGATGTGAATGAAGGCTACTGTGTCACAAATGGCAGATACTTCTAACGATGGTTATGGAAGTAATGTGTCGCATCACAGTGCATGGAACTCTGGTGCACAGGGGGCAGTAGAACCACGGGTCAGACTTGGCGGTCCAACGCATCCCACAGACGATCGACAAATACCAAGTCACCCAGATGATGGACAGAGAACAGCATTCGCCGACCTTCTTCCCTTGATCCAAGGTCCAGTTAATGTGCTCATTGTAGGTGCTTTCGACAGCGGACAGGGATTTGCGTGGGCACCCTGGCGGGTTTGTGGCAACGCTTCACATGGGGGTGCTTGTAATATTTTGAGTCACTGGTGTACAAGTTTAGGATAGAGCCCACTGGAAAGCTACCAGCACTAATGATGCAGTCCGTTACTTACCAGAAATGCAGGTGGCAGGGAGGCCCTTCTGCGACAGGATATCAGCCAGGTGTTGTGCCCTAGGACAGATGAGAATTTGTCAGTGGCAGCAGAAGATGAATCCCTCAAGATGCAGGAGTTCTTTGTTAGCACATTCACATACAAATACAAAAAATAAATGCAACAAAACAACAAGATAAATGTGCACAAAAACTATGATTTGGTGCAAATGTGCAGAGTTGTGACAGCAGTGCTTGTGAAAATTTTATTTATAGAAAACACAAAGGCATCAAATAACTTCAACACTATAAAGTAGTTGGAGGGGGGGGGATCTGATGGGGGTAGCAGCAGTCTTTGAGGCTGGGGGGTGACTAGTAGGGGCAGTGTTGGTCCTAGAGGGGGGAGGCACGGTACTAAGGAGCCTCACTTCCTGGGGAAACAACCTGTTGCAGTGCCTGGCAGTTACAGTTCAGATGTTCTGAAACTTTCTGCCAGACGGAAATATTTTTGTTTGCACAGCGGATGACATGTTTCCTATACAGTTAGGTGACGGTTGGGAAAGGAGCCCCCATGATCCTCTCTGCTGTCCTCATTATCCAGTGCAGGGGCTTGCAGTCAGTGACACCGCACTGCCCAAACCAGACAATGAGACAGCAGCAGAGGACGCTTTCGATGGGACCTCGGTAGAACATGGCAAGGATGGGAGGGAGGGAGGCTGGCCGGCCTTCTTTAGCCTTCATAGCAAGTGGAGACGCTGCTGGGCTTAAATTCTTCGTGATGGAGGTGGTGTCCAGTAGAGTTTGTCTGCCATGTGCACACCCAGGAGTCTCACACTACTCACTGTCAACAGTGAAGCTGCTAATGTCCAAGGGAGAGCGAGCAGCAGGGTTCCTTGAACATCAACATCTCCCCTGTTGACACAGTGGGCAGTGTGAAGCTCCTGGGTGTGAAGCTCCTGGGTGTGGACATGGCAGATGAACTTTCCTGGACCAGCTCCATCACCAAAAACAAACATCACTATTTATGCAACTACACAAGTCACTATTTATTCTGTGCACAAGTATGATGTATATTTTTGTGATGTGTACTTTATGATGTGTAGGGCTATGTGCTTTGCCACGAGATGCAACAGACCAGCAGACATTAACTGGCCAATATTCTGTCATATTTGCAGTATCTGATGGAAAAATGGGGTACCTGCTATGAAGATTGGAGAAGACCAGGGCCTGGTTGAAGGGAATCTTGCTGAAGAGATCAAACAAGTGCTGGACCTTCTCCTCAAAGATCTTATGGGGCAGTGGGTGGGAACGCACCAGTTTGTAGAATTGCTTCAACCCTGAAGACCAATATAAATAATAATAAAAAAAATTAAATACACAAATAGGTTCAGCTGCATTTACTGAATTTATTCAGAGTTGCTATTGTAATTGGATCTCTCACCCATCAAGCTGGGGTCAGTTGGATTAAGTCGCACAAAGGTGGGGTCTCTCATGTAGCGTGCCAGGTTCTGGGCAAGAGACTCAGGATAAGTGGCAGACAGGGCGAGCATCTGCTTGCTGGCTGGTAGAGTGGAGTAGATCCAGCTGGGGGAGCAGGAGGACAGAGTTTGGATGCCAGCAAGGGAGACAGAAATGAGACTGAATAGTACAAGAGCAGAAAATGATTGAGATGGGCCGCTAAGTACAGCTATAGGTGGCGATTCTTAATGCCATGCCAGCAACAAGGGCTATATATTCGTGATGAAGGCATGTAGGGTTAAAAACAGAGTCAATAATCAAAAAGGTAAAAACTTTGCAAATAACTATAAAATGTCAGAAACTGGTAAAATCTAAACAAGTCAATTAAGATTAACTTTCCATGAAAAGAATCCATAATGCCTTTGGCTTGACTTTACTAGAAACCCCTTTAAAAAAAAAAAAAGAGTCAGTAAAATGGTAAAGCCTAGTTCGAACTACTGTTCTGTGTGCACTTTTGGGCTGAGGACAATTATCCATGTGGCAGTTTTCCTTCATACTACATTTGGCTGTGGATGGTCGCGGTCGGTATATGCATACAGCAGTGATATTCTACCAGATCAGGAGAGGGCAGATGTATTGCAACAAGCACAAATTCAAGCAGTGTAGTGAAACAGGGGAAATTTTATTAACAGTATTAAAGCTATTTGTCATGGCTTGGGCTGCATTACTGTAAAAAGGCAAACCACAGTACTTTGAAATCCTTCCGACAAAATTAGCCAGAACCCCAACCCCCCGTGCAAATTTTATGGCCAAGATTTCAAAATGCCACAATGGTGCAGTTTTTTAAAATACCACATAAGTCGGCATGTCTGGACAGTATAAAACATTAAATACGCAGATACCTCTGACCCTCCTCATAACTACCACAAGAAGGATTCTTCCTCTACTCTTTTCTCGTTGGCCACTGATCTGTAAAAGTCCACGCTGCAACTTACTAAAAATACCTCATCAATTATCTTGCACGTGCACGGTTGATGTGCACGGATGCACAAGGTTTCCACTAAAGTCTGGGCTACACACACACACACACACCCCCGCAGCCAGCCCACCATTGATGACATTTACATCACGTCCCCTCATCTGCAACCGAAAGTGCACACAGAAAAGTAAAGTATGAATCGGCCTTAACTCCGCTTACGGTAGCTAAAAGGGGAAAAATTCAATAAAATGTGTTTGACAGCAACTAATAAAAGAACAAACTGAAGTGACAGGCTTTCTCCACGGTATTCTGGGGTACAGTAATGCAACTAATTCTTATAACCAAAGGCCAGCCCACCAAACATCTTCATATCACTACTAAAACAGAGAGTGCTGAAACTCATTACTAATGGTAACACAAATACATTTTTCAAAATAAATATATTTGTCTCACTTGATTTGGTCCTGGAAGCTGCCCTCTTCCAGCAACTTGTCAGCCTCATCCAAGACAAAGAGGCGAACGGCTGATGTAGACAAGAACCCCAATTCAATCAGCTGCTTCACACGTCCTTCACAGCAAAAAAAAAAAAAAAAAAACACACACACACACAGACAGTGAATTCAAGGCAGAAGTCACACAAATTCACACAAGACTGGAGGTCACGTAGATCCCCACACAGGATACTGGAATTAATTCCATCCATCTTCTGCCGCTTATCCACGGTCGGGTTACGGGGGCAGCAGTCTAAGCAGGGATGCCTATACCTTCCTCTCACCAGCCACCTCCTCCAGCTCCTCCAGAGGAATACCAAAGCCATCCCAGGCCAGGCCAGAGATATAATCTCTCCGGGTTTGCCTCGTTTCCTCCTCCTAGTTGGATGTGCCCAAAACACCTCCCCAGGGAGCCATCCACAAGGCATCCTAGATAGATTCCCAAACCACTTCAACTGACGCCTTTTGATGCAGAGGAACAGCAATTCTATGCCGAGCCCCTCCTGAACGTCCAAGGTCCCCATCTCTAAGGCTGAGCCCAGACATCCTGCAGAGGAAACTCATTTCTGCTGTTTGTATCTGTGATCTCATTCTTTCAGTCACTACCCATAGTAAGTGAGAGTAGGAAAGGTAGATTGACTGGTAAGTCAAAAGCTTTTACCTCCCAGGTTGGATTCTGTCAGTAAAACGGTCCATCTCTACCAAGTGAGTAAAATAATAAACAGTCAGCTTTTTAATCTTAGTATTAATCTGAATGCTAAAATAATTCGATAAAAAAGAATGCTGTCATTTCCTTTACATACTGCCTGTTCCCACTGTGGTCTCGCAAGGAGGACTGTGATGCTGATTATCAGGACTCCAAGAAACTATGACAGACTCAGGACTCACCCGGGGACCCAATAGCAATGTGGCATCTCTTCAGTCTCGCTTTATCCTGGCTCACCGGTGTCCCCCCTATAAATACATGACACTCCAGTCCTTCCATGCAGCTGCCGATCATCGTGATCACCGAATGGATCTGGACTGCAATCTCTCTGGTGGGTGCCAGGACAAGGACCTGTTACAAATGCATAGGAAACCCATCATGAGTGTTACACTCAGGCATTAAAACAGGTATTTGGTATAAAGATTCTAGAATTTTTCGTAACACTTTCTGTGAATGCCATGACTATAACAATCTGTGAACACATTCACAACACATTATGATGCATTAAAGCATTAAAAACATGCCTATAAATATTTATATAAACAGATACATTTTACTCATGTTTACTATGCATTATGAATGCTTTATGAAGCGCTCATCTATAATGCACTATGAATACCTTTATAATGCTGTAGAAAGCCTCCTTAATTCTTATACTGACCATTACAATGCATTATGAAGGTATCTATAGTACATTACAGATAAGAACTTTATTGGAGTTTATGAAGTATTATAATCAACACTAAAATGTCTTATAACTGTTAAGAGACTGTAATGCTATTAATTCAAATGCATCATGAAAGTATCTAGTAAGTTTCAAGTAAAATGTTACTGAATTTCTCCAGTGATGGATAGAGCACCTGAAAACCATGTTTGAATAAAAGTAGGAACACCTTAGAAAATACCATCCATCGTATGTCTCCGATTTTAATATTACTTAAGTATCAAATGTCTTTAGCATCGATTCAATGACTAGGTATTGTATGCCGAACAGTCATCCCCTAATGGGAGATTTTTTTTATTTATTTATTTATTTATTTTTGGGGGGGGGCTATGAAGTACTGAGCCCCCTGAATCTGCCAGACTATTCTTCATGTTCCTCCGACACCGCTATATATAGTAGCGAAGTATTCCACGTCACTGCTTTTTCTGAAGATGGGGTTGCTTAACGTTGTTGCAATTCACCTGTGTTGTTAGATTCTGTATGATCAGAGAATCCAGGGAGATAGTGGCGAAAACACAGGTCTTCCCCGTGCCAGACTTGGCTTGAACAATCAGATCTTCAGTAAAATGGGAAATAAAAAAAATAAAACAAGTAGGAAGTCAAAAACTGTCACCAGTTACCATTAAACAACATAACTAACTCGGAAACAATCTGGTATTAAACAAATTCATTATATCTGGCTATAATATGACAGACTGAATAGTTAATTACGATGTAATCAGTGAACTTTTCAACAAATGCGCCGCCAACACTCGTGGATAGACTTGAACTTACCCAGTCCACATCGCCCAAGCGGGATGGATTTTAGCTGGATCGGAGAGGGTCTCTGGAAGCCTGCAGCAGTGAGTCCATCGAGTACGGGCTGAGACAACAGCAAAGAACCAAAATCAATTCCTTCAGACAACAGAACATCATCAGTTCGTTTGCGTGATTCAATATCATGCGCAACTTTCTTCAAGGATGCCGCCATCTTTGCAAACAATCAGAATATCGCGATACTTCGGCTCAAAGAAACTGCCGTTTTATTGGCTCAAAATTGTACTGTTGTAAGGACTGCAAAGTGAACATATCGACAATCATAAATCTCAAGTCTAGTCAGGTCATAGATCTTCAATCTTACTATGAAGTTTTTTGGGAGCTTCATATTTATCAAACACCTAGGATGTTATCAAATCTAAAATTTCTACGCCCTCTGTGTTGCACTTGCCATATTTCAACGCTAGATGGGAGTATTATACCAATCTTCGAGTCACTTTAACAAAATATGAATTTGCGTCACCATCAGCAATTATACTTAATAAAAGGAATATGCCTGTGTGCGTGACTGATGCGTGAGTGGGCTGGCCCCCCATCCAGGGTCGTTCCCTGCCTCGTGCCCGTTGCTTCCGGGATAGGTTCCGGACCCCCCGCGACCCAGTAGGATAAGCGGTTTGGAAAATGGATGGATGGACAACAAATAGCCACATAAGAGAAAAATGGCTGCTTTGAGAGAAAAAAAAAATGTGAGCGTGGCAATGAGGACTCTTAACAGGACTCCCCCCCCCAAATATCAAAGAATGGGTTTTCATTCGATGCTTGCCATATTTTCACATCTCCCTAAACTGGTTGACAATGAATGAAGTTCTTTTTGACCCAATCACTAGCTAGATACTATCTTGCAATTGATTTTACTTTATCTGGAGTACTTATTAATTATATTTTTTAATTGTTTTGTACAATTACACAAATATATAACATAATACAGATGACCAAAACGTTTTCTAGATTAAACTGATAAAAGCCCTTTATTTAATATGCTTTCTTTAGCACAGCTGCCCAAAAATAGGGGGTAAGAAACCACCATATTGTTAAAACTGACATAACTAGTAACTGAGGTTGATTCCATTCACAGTTAAGTAAACTACCAATGTACTATTTCTCCTGGAGCTGTAACATGCTAATGAATTTCAGGGCCAGAAATCACACAAAATTATCATAAAAAACAGTTTAAAAATCCGATGTTTTTTTTTTTCATTTGTAACATTCATATTTAATATCCACATAAATCATAATGACGATGTTTTTGTAGTGCAGGATTCCTTTTTGTAAATTTGAAAACTTGCCCTTGCTGGAGTCTGCACAGTCTGCACAGCCCTAGTAAAAAGGGTTGCGGTCCAGCAGGTGTAACTCGAGCATAGATTCAGATGAGTGCGCATGTTCATATTATCACAGTCATCAATGTATCGGTGTTTTTACTGTTGTCGTTTATTGTTTCTTATCTTTCATCAAAACAAATAATATTTTTACCTTTATTAGTGTGCATTTGGACCCATCCATGGCATACCCTCATCCTGCGTTCCCTGAGATTTTTCAAAACACCCGTGACTTTGGCGGAACTGTCATTTTATTTTCCAAGTAATGGATTGAAAGTGAGAGTGATTCAGCAGCCTAATTTGAAAAACACCCAAAAGCTGCACCGAAACATGCAAACTGTGATTTAAACTGGCCTGGCGGTTTATGCCTAAAGGCTGTATATGTAACATTAAGTTAAATGCTTTATTAATAAGTGAAAGCATTAATGTCCTGAACTACCTTGATTGCTGAACAAGATGAGGCTTGTCCCAGTAATTAATACTAGCAAACACTTTGGGTCTATGGAGCTTTTTCCTTAAGGATGTTGCAGTGGTTTTTACAGGACGACATTTTTATCGTTGTGCTCTGCTTCACAGGATTTCAGATTGCGACCATTATCTTTGTGATTTTTTAATGTACCTAGAATATGAAAAAAATGCAGAAAGGAATGTGAAACCCTATGTTGTTGGCAGGTGATTGACATACTCCTGGCCTCCATCTCTCCCCCAGCAGTCGTAGTTGAGTGGGGTCTTGTTAGCACAGTTGCCAGTTACACTCAGGTGCTGTCAATTGAAGTAAGGCATTGTGAGGCATTGTCTGGCCTACAGGGGATAAAGAAGAAGTGCAAGAAAGGGAGCTGTTAATACTTGCCAATGCATGCTTGATACAACGGTAATTAAAAGTTCTGCATTCTTTTCCATGCAAATCATTTCTTTAGCTGTGGAAGAACGAAAACTTCCTTTTCAAAATTGTCTTTCCCTGTTGTCATTTTCTCACTAAACCTGCTGTAAGGGAATAATTTTCCCAATCATTCTGAGAAATGTATGACCTTCTGTCATTACTGCAAAAATTGCTTTAAATCCTACTGGAATGTCACACATGAGCCCTACTTATGCATGTCGAGACCTTGTCTGCAAAGGCACGTCGTAAAAACTAACTGAACGGCGCAGTCAGGAAGCAGCAGTCAATGCGTGATTCATGTCACTGCAATGCCATCGAGTGGGGTAGTACCAAAGAACTTGCAGGAACTTGATGGGTGGTTGGTTTAAAAAAAAATTTTAATGCTCTCTTACACACAAGTAATAACCATGTGCATGTTTATTGTAGCAAACTGAGACATGTTCTTGTTAGAGAAACTTTGTTTATTGTGTAAACAAGACTGCTGCCACAAAGTACTAATCCAGTGTGGTCTCATGGGCTGTGGCCCCCACCCCCTGGGAGATGAATAAGCATGAAGCAGTGTGCTGAGCATTGCTGCCCTCACATCTTCTGCCTGTAAGAACTCATCCCACTGGAAAGTGAGCCGGTATTTGCAGGGACCACCAAATAGGCTCACTGGGGATGACCCAGAAAACAGGGCCTGACACTTTTCCCAAAATGTTCTAATCCAAATCTGTAAATGTAAAAGCCCCTATCATATAAATCAGCAAAGTCACAAAAATCAGTCTGCAGTGAGATTGGGGGGGTATGGCCTTATGTCCATGGGATGCTCTGTAGGTGTTATAGCAAACAGAGCAATGAAACAAAATGCTAGAATGAAATTTAATGGAATCAAAAGTGATTCTGCTTAGCGGGTGAAAGTATTTTGTGTTTCCCTTCACTCATTGATCAGTTTATGATTGATTACATATCTGGCTTAAGGGTTGTTTCCATATAGTCCATTTTAACAATTTGTCATACATAAAACAATTTTTTAATGCAATAGCTGTCACTTGCAGTGAGGTGGCCAGGTGGGATGGATTATTCAAACACTTCCCATGAAACGATGCACCATGTTGAGTGCTACTGAACAATAAAAGTCAGCAGGAGAATTGTATCTGTATATTGTACGTATTGTAACTTAAGTTTGTTTGGAAGTATGGGGAAGTAAACTTGATTGTGTAAGTAGATTGGAAACTCAATACCGACTCTTCCTGGTGTGTTTTAATGTAAAAAAAAAAAAAAGATAAAAGCCAGGAAATAATAAACTGATGTTTACGTTCTGTTTTTACAATTTCAACAGGATAGCCAGTGCCCATGCAAATAAAAGACTGTATATTTTAACTTTTTGTGCATAAAGTTCGCCCTGTGTGTGCCTAACATGAATATGGCTTAGTTAAATTAAGCAAAAACAGCATAATGTCCAGGGAAGTAACTCGATCGTTATACGATGATTAGCTTTACGGTCCTGGGTTTACAATTCTGGTGCTTTTTTTTTCCTCCAAAAAACGTTTTTAAAGTACACTTTAAACGCGGTTACTGAGATTAGCTGGTATCCCTGGGGCAGCGCCTTTGTCATGGATGATCCCGATAGAGTATCTCCAAAGCAGGCATTGCAGATGAATTGTAAACGACTTAAACAACAGAAATCTTCTGACTGCATTTCTAGGACAGACAAGTTTTCAATCTCACTATAGAACGACTTGGGCAAGTCGTGCTGTAGCCTATAGGGCGCTATTTTAAACACGATGAGCTTTTGTCATCCCTTTAGCTGCAGATCGCGTTTCATAAATGTTTTAAATAGCTGCGCATTCAGGTATTACATTAATGGCTTAGATAAAATAGAAATTCATCAGGCATAAGGTTTAGAGGAGGATCTGCATGATCTGAATCTGTTCAATGATCTGGCAGAGAAATGCAGTCGAGCCAGTTTCGTCTGCACTTGAGCAGAAATGCGCGTTTTGTAAACTGGGTTTACTGGGATGTAGCGTATTTGTCCGGCTCATTGATAACACGAAGACGCCGCTGATTTCAGAAAGTCACTGGGAAAGGTTAACCTTGGAGTGAACCAGGCTCCGATGATAGCTGGGGAATTATAAGATATTTGCATTTTCCTGAAAGCATCTGCGAAAAGCAGACCACTGATTTCCATGGGATTTCATTTCTGTAAAAGTAAAACGAGAACCCTGAAACCTTGAAAAGAAAGTTTTGGTTTTTTAACTTCAGTTAAGGAATACTTTTAGGTTCTTTTCTCCCGCAAGTTATGAGGAAACATGTCTGAAAGCTAAGAAAAAGTTGTGCTTAATGTATGAATTGCATCCACGAAAATGGAACAACATTCAACACCTGACCGCAAAAACATGGATAAATGCTTGAGACGTTTGAAGCAAGAGCTGGTACGTAAATGGCTGTTCATTTTGTATTTTCGGAAGAATAAATTCATGAATTTGCATAAATTGTGTGCACGCGGCCACAGATATTATGATTTTTGACTGGACAATTTTCTGCAAGTGCTTAAGACATTTACAATCAAATATTGCTGTTAAAGTTTTGTATTGAGCACTTTGGCCTGATGAGGATAGATGACATGGCACCGCATTAGTAACACGACCGAAAAGGTTAATTTTAGGTTCAGCGGTGGTGTGTGAAGCAGCTGTCAGCCGCGGATGCAGGACGGAAACCGGCAAATGGCTGCTGAGTTTCCCGTTTTAGACGAAGGTGAAGCCGGTCAGCCCGCCGACTTCCGTGGCCGCCTAGGGCGCCATCTACTGCGCCCCTAATCCATTGGGAGATAAACTAGGGGGCGGGTGCCGGTATTCTGACAAAACGTCGTACTTTATCAAAACATCCTACCGTAGTGCTAATCGATAGCCCTAACCTTAACCCAAACCCCTAAAACCTAACCCTAATCCCAAAACGGTGGAACTGCACATGCGCAGAAAGGCTAGATAGCACGTCTCGATAGGTAGAATGTTTTGTCAGAACCCCGGGTTGAAGGATGCCTAGGGCGCCACATGGCTAAAAAGAGACCATAATGTAACGGTATGAGAACATTGCAGATGCTTCAATTTTTTCAAGACTGCAGAACTTTTTTCCAGTTACTCCAGTTAGTTATTTAATTGTCCAATGTATGATATTTGCAAACAGTCGTTGATTATGATCATTACCGCCAATATTAGAGTAGCAATTTTTAGTCAGGCCAAAAAATTCTAGGTGTTTCCACGATTTTGCCCATTAGGTTGACTAACGTATAGGTTGTCAATTCTGAATATGTTTAAATTATCATTATGTTAGTGCAAAACGATGATTGTCTGTTTGACAAAGTATGTTAGCTTCGCTATTTCAAATCCTCTCTGAAATTCAACCCAGTACTTGCAGTAACCAAGATACCAAGTATCTGTTGACTTAACCACTCATATACCGTGTTTGCAACAGCGCAGGATGAAAAATCAAAGATCTATCTATGGGCGGGGGTGGAGCCAAATAAAATATTGGAGGATGCCCCCCCAGCCGCATCCCCCCACCTCTGCAGATCTATCAGATTGTTTAACTAATTTATTAAGTGAACTCGTGGTGGATTTGCAGAAATAGATGATATGAGAACTAACGTTATGTTTATTTAGCCGTCCAGTAAAACATTAACAACACTTTTATGTGTGGCTGTACATTAGCACATAATCGTATATATTGTGTTTCTTTTTCTGAGCAAATATAAACTTACTATGCAGATAAATAGCTCTAAACATCTTCTCTGATTGCCTAAGACCTACTTAATACTAAATATAGGCCTATTCAAAACCTGCCTTCCAGCACCATGAGAGAGAATCAAATTTGTAAATTGACACCAGGTTTGTTGAACTTGTTTTCCTGTATGACACTTTTTGCACATGAAAAAAAAGTGAAACAGCATTAGGCACTGTATAACCTGATTTAAGTTTTTCTGGAGTAATCTGCAAAACACTGTGTATTTACCAGTAGGAAATCTACTGCCCTTCAATCCAAAGTAGACAGATGGGCTAGGACCTGAATGACCATGATGAAAAGCAGGACATCCACAGATCACTCAGATAGGACCTTTGTTAATCATAACCATAGTATTCAACAAAGTCTCATGACTGTTTTGTCCTGGACAGGCTACATTGTGATACATGTGTTCACGGGGGTTAGGGTTTTAAAGTTATTCAGCTCTGTCTTGAAATTAGAAACTTCAAATTGATTTAGACTGAGTCAGTGTTCTCGCCCTGTAAAACAATGAATGTTTCTGTGCTGTTCCTTTGAGCAAGTAAGCTGTGCTGGAACACAGAGTCCTGATTTAGAAGCAAGAGAAAAACAAGCACAGCAAGTATGATTTTTAAGGTCTGCTGGAGTTAATGGCTCTCCAGATATATCCAAGGTTAGAGTTTCAGTTTTCAGAATGTGCTTTGCTAAGGGTTGGTTAAATGTCCATTTAAACATTTTGTCATTTTACATTTTGGTCATTTTAACAAAAATAGATTATTTTTTTTTATCTCAGTACACTTCATTCACCGTGGCACAGTTGTTCCCAAACACTTTTCATCTGTTTTTATATGAATGAAAAAGAACATACAACAACTGAAACAGAAACATTTTTTTTAATATACATGATGAAAAATATTACAGAACAGAACCAGAATTAATATGTCACAAAGACCTGGCTCCCAAACAGGAGGGTTGTAGAGGGAAGGTTACCTGTTTTGTAGGCTTTTGAGATATGAGCTGGAGTTGACCGCAATCCATTATAATAAGTGGATATGAAATCTGGATGTTGAATACCAGCAAACGTGTCACGTCAAGTCGAATTGGACTTTATTGTTGTGCCAGCCATACACAAGTATACAGTGGTACAAGACGTCGTTCCCCCCGACCTTGGTGTGCAACTTAAGACATATGGGGGGGTTTGTATGTACACAATAACAGGGGTAAAGTGCACATTAATACATAATGCTCATGACATGATAGGAGGGCAGACACACAGTATATACATGAATATAGTGTACATAATATAGCAATAGGAACGCAGCAGCAGAATATAAATATGGTATATAGACGAAGTAACAGGTATAGAATGATGCAACTATCTGTATATAGTAAGCCACCTAAACATAATATAGTATGGTATAGTGTAGCAGAGCAGTAGGTGATGCAGCAGATAAGAAAAAGTGCAAACATGCCCATTAGTGGGAATTCTTGTCAACTTGCATACCCTGTGCTCCTGCCCCAGTCCACAGCAGTAATGTTTGTGTTAATCTTCCTCTTGAAGCTTTATTAGATGTCCATCTCACCATTTCACATTAAGCTGTGGGAGTGTGTTACCACAGCAGGCACCTGTGTTATGGCTCTAGGTGACAATTACATATGTGTGGCCTGTCATGGCTAAAATGGCACCAGCCCAATCAGCGCAGATTAGGGGTGTCTATTATTGCTGGTTGCGGTTTTCTGTGGCTGTACTGGCCAAGAACATTTTCCTGAACCATACCTTAAGATTTTAAGACTTCAGTTATGCCTTGATTAAGGTTTCTAGGGCTTAGTATTGACCGTGACCCCAAAATGGCCATCCTGATATGAAGGTACCCAAACTTATAATTAAACCGAACCTAGTGGTTGTTATGAATATACCCGAGTTCTTTACCAAAAGCATATACCGTCGTCTGTTGCATCATCCTCATAGACTTACAAAAGGACTAAGACATCAATTAAGGGGATTTAGTCTGCTTGATCCACGTCATTGGGTCGGAAAGCTAGCAGCCTCTGTGACCCTTAGACAAGTGCTGCATTTTTTACACAAACAGCATTCTCATTGTCATGCCTTTGAGGATGGTGGGGAGTGGGCGGGGTGGGGGTGGCTAAGTTCAGCTGTGAGGCCATGCTACATTTGACAGAGCTCTCTCTGATTCTGGGGATGGACCTGCTGCCCCCACATGCTCCCAGAGAGGACAGAGACGCCCTCTGTGTCCCCAGGAAGGAAACCATGTTTCTCTTTTTGAATTACAGGCACCTTCTCAGGTTCTGTTTAATGGATGACTTAAGACACTTTGTCATGCTGCAGTTCCTGTGCAGATAAGCTTGAGTTCGGAGCCAAATGCTCCCTTTCAGGTTTTAATGATTTGGTTAAAGCTATTTAAGAGAAATGGCTGTTTAGCCCAAATTTCCCATAATTGCTTCTGTGTTTGTGCACCAGTGGCCTTTAACACGTGTTTGGTTTCCTGAATAGTGCTGCAGACCCTATGAAGCACCCTGCGTTTACACATACACAACATAGTCACATGTCAACATTATGTGTAACTTACTGCCTTCCACTTGTTGTTAGGCTTCAATCATGGTGTGTCATGTGCAGATTTATGAAGAAAAAAAAAATGTATTCCATGAAATCATGCAGCTGTTGCATAACAAAATGTGGAAAAAAAATTAAGTAGTTTGAATATTCTCTATGCCGTTTAATAAACAACATGAAGACCAGACAACTGTATATGGCAAAAAAGAAAGCCAAGCGAGATTTGAAAAGAAAATTACACTTGGAAAATTGATAAGGATTTACATTGAGAGATAGATGAGTCAACAATTGGCAAAGAACAGGCCAGAAATCTTAAAAGACAGATGATGACAGAAAATAGAGTAGGAAAAAATCCCAAAATAAATATTACTGAAAAGAAAGATCAAGTAGTAATCTTGAGAAAAGTATGCTTGGAAAAATAAAGAGGCTGAACAGTACAGCTACTTCATCAGCACCAGCAGCAAATGGGTCAGATTAAGATTTGCAAATTAATAGATAGAGAAACCCCAGGTCTTAAAGAAGACTTTGTGGACAGACGAAAAAAGAAATATCTATAAGAATGATGGAAACGATGTGTGGAGAAAAATGAAACACCAATGACTATATTCACTCAGTGAAGAACGGTGACATCAAAGTCTGTGCCTCCTTAGTTCTGATATTTGCATATATTGTAGAATCAGTTCAGTTCAATTTTTATCCAAATACATTCAAAGAGTAACAGTCCAGTCAATTCCATGCTTCTCTGAAGACTACACTGCTTACAATCTTCCTAAGAAAAGAGGTTTCTGCTATCTTTAACATCTGTGGTGGTTTAATGACTCTTCCAGTTCATCTCAGAGACAATCCTACAACTGAAGCAACGCTTCAAACACCTCAGTAGCTCTATTAGGTTTCTCCTGGTCAATGTTGAATGATGTGTCATTTTAATTGTGTTCATCTGTTTGGGGTTGCAGATGTCCATTAGTCAACCAAAGCTGTTGTTACCTAACAGGCAGCCAGTCAATGCATAGAGCTCATAAAACAGCTGTATAAGGGGTGACAGGAAGATACGGATAAAAGAAACGGAGATGGCGACGGATGTCAGTGGGGAGGTGGGCTCCTGGTGAAAAAGTAACTCAGGTAAATGAGTAACAAGTGTTGTTTATGAGATCAGCAATTTCTGCTGAAATAGTCCAGCAAGTTGACTTGGGGTTCTGCAGCACAGATACAGGCGAATCACGTGGCTCAGCCAACTGTGAATAAGTTGTATGTTTACAGAGGGAATCATATGGCAAGAGAAGTGCAAGTGTATGTGCAGAATAATTATAGGTGGTGGTAGATAGTGGTAGATGCCTTGTCTTCAGAGCTACCTTTGGGCTTTGCATTTACCATTTATGATCACTGTTTAAGATAATTGCAGACCACTACTAGATTCTCTTAGTTACTTTTGTTTTTTTTCTGATAGCGTTTTCTAGAGCTCTTGTTCAAATGCTCTTGCACTTGTTACTGGCCACTCACTGGAAACTCAGCCTAGCAGCACTCCTTGATAGTTTTATGTTTGTGATGTTATACCTGCTTCACTTATATGTCACTCGGGCAAAAGTTCCTGATACCTAAATACACATGAATATAAAGAATTTTACATAGAGGCAGTGGGAGCAGAGTTGCGTAAACATTAGAGTCAGTAAAAAAATAGTAACATAAAACTGGTAACAAGGAATTTGGAAGATAAACATTGGTAAATTGTTCATAATATTGGTAAAAGCGAAATTTGAAAAAGTAAATCTAACACAGCAGACTACATTGCACATACCCAATGCAGAGTTACCACAGTCTCAAAGGAGATCTGGAGTATTGTAATGAAGTGAAACTTTATTGATCGCCAGGGGGAAATTCTCTTTTTGTTTACCTCATCTTGCTCTCGGTAGGTGAGAACAAGCTTGCTGGCAAAGGGCAGCCGCCCATAGGTCTTCCTCAAAGGACCCACAGATGTGCCAAGGCTGGGCCTGGACTGGCAACCTTCCAATCACGGCACAGAAGCTTAGCCCACTGCGCCTCATGTCATATTTGTTTATCATGCCATATCACATATCTGCACAGTGGACAAATTGCTCTATTCAACTTGGAAGTAGTGTGTTTTAAATTTAAGTACATTTATCTAGCATATGTATAAATGAGGAAAGCTTGGCGTGAGACTGTAGGGTCAGCCAGCACTGCAGCAGTTGTTAAGGGCCTTGTTCACCAGCTGTACAGTGATATGATTACTCTGCCAGCTGTGGGGTTCAAACCCAAATCTTTTCGAACGTCGGCACAGATCCCAATCCCCACTGAGCGGGCAATGCCCAAATGTCAAAATGCTAGTGCTCTATTAACATATATGATTCTTCTGAGGAACTCTGAGGGAATCACTTTGCAATGAAGTTAGTGGGTCGGGCTGGGGATTTAATCACAGTAAATCCCGATTTCATTTCATCCCTGAAGAGCCAAGTTCTCATTCTCACACAGATCCAGTTTCATTTGGCTTGTTATCATGGCCCACAAGAACATTATATAAGTATTATATACTATGTAAGAACTAGAATTGGAATACAGACATTGAGTTAGGGGATGTAGCTCAGTGGTAGAAGCCATGCTTTGCATGTATGAGGCCCTGGGTTCAATCCCTGTCATCTCCAGCAGTTACTATGGGGTGATAGATTTCTTCATTGAAACCTTGGCCTCTTTCAGTGTTAAATGGTGAGGCAGGTTCCTTAAGCAGTTCATTAAGACAGATGCTATAGAAAGATGTTCACACTTGGCCAGTTCAGTGCCTGTTTGTCTTTACCCCCACTGAGGGAAGCAGGCCCTTTATCTAAGGTCTGTACAGACTCCTGGAGCTGGGGGTCAGAAAGCTTTGGCGAGAATAAGTTGTATGATGTGTAAAGAACATGATGTGAGGAAGCAATGACAGGAATAAATATAAAAAGGAAGAAATATAAAAGTTATAAATGAGTGACCTAACCTCGTGGCTCAGTGGGCCACAATGATCTGTAGGTTGCTGGTTTGAGCCTCCGGGCCTATGATCTGAAGGTTGCTGGTTTGAGCCTCTGGGTCTATGATCTGAAGGTTGCTGGTTTGAACCTGACCTTGGCACATTTGTGGGTTTATGAGCAAGGTCCTTTTCCCCCAGCTCCTAGATTGCTGCCATTGGGTGGCTGCGGTTTGGTGTCAGCGTACTCTCACCTACAAAGACCAAATTTGAGGAAATGTAAAGAGAATTTCCATATGGGGATCAATAAAGTATCAGTTATTATAACGGATGTGTTACGGGTGCTGAGCTTCATAGAACTCCTTATGTCCAAGTATTCGACTTGAGGTGCAAATAGACCAATGCAGTAAGATGATCAAAATCTTTGAGGTCATGGAATTATTGCAGACTAGCGGTGTAAATCGCTGGCCCCAAGCAATTGGATTCAATTTTGGTTACTGAGGGAACAATTGAATGCATTGGAAATATTTAATTACTATCATGATGTGATTTGATTATTCAATTTTGATAGTCTAAATTAAAACCTTTTTTAACTTAGAAAAAAATTACATATATTGTCATGGGAATTTAATGAAAATTATTTGTCAAAGGCCTACTACTGAACTGTAGAGAAAAAAGTGAAGCACATTAAAGAAAGAGGTACCTGATTGGTGGGGCTTGCAGAGAATGACATTACATCATTTTTTATTTGGTGTGGAAAATGA
Source organism: Cyphomyrus plagiostoma (assembly GCA_019775915.2). Classification (NCBI taxonomy): domain Eukaryota; kingdom Metazoa; phylum Chordata; class Actinopteri; order Osteoglossiformes; family Mormyridae; genus Cyphomyrus; species Cyphomyrus plagiostoma. Next base: position 8,292,459 of record JABFEA020000110.1, on the reverse strand, counting down.
AAGATCGATCTGTGGGCAAGATTAAATAATGTATTATAAACATGTGGCAGCCCGGTACTTTGCTGGGGGCTTGGGGGGCGGCAACCCTACTGCTAGTGGTGAATGAGCTGACAAAATCCCCTTTTCCCCATGATGGAAATTGGCTGATTGTCTAGTGTCATAATAATTGATGGAGCTTTACACCTATTGCAGACTTTGAGTATCATAAATACGCCCTCTTGTACTTACACTATGAGGAAACTACAGCATATTTTTCAGGGGTTTTACCACTAGCCAGTAAATTCCAGTTGTGCCACCGATGGGTGCACTTGCACAGATTGCACACTATGCACTCTACTCTGTAGGGTATGTGTTAGTTTTGTGTTAATATATGCAGCACCTTAGTCCGAGAGAATCACTGTTTCATTTTTAACTGAGTACCGTACTGTGTGTTGTGGTTATAAATGACATTAAAGACCAACGTGACTGGATTTGTTGTACTTGAATGAACCTAAAATATAGAAGAATTCTCTATTCCTCACCCTGGTATTGAAGTGGTCTTTAATAGATGGTCATTGACAGACACCAAGCAGGCCACCCTGGGAGAGGGATTATGGTGGAAGGGAACGAGGCACGGCTTTAGGCAGCCTGCACAGTCACTGATCACTGAGTGGAAGATCAGAAGGAGAGCCCGCGTCCTTGATCAACAATGCAATTCTTACTTGAATGCCGCCTTCACAGACTGGACCATTAACTAAATAAAGCAGCGCAACATTACAGTAAATAACAATAAATAAAACACTAACTTACGTGTACTATTACAGCATTTGTGTCATTTATGTAAACTTTATTTTACCAGGTAAATTAACTGAAAACCAGTTCTCACTGCTTTACTTGATATCCGGGAGAAATAACAGATTACGCATGGGAACTGCTCGGCATACAATCGTCACGCGTGTAACTAAACTCTTCAGCCAATAAGGGCAAAGGTGTGTCGTCACGGAGGCGGTTCCCATTTGTGCAGTGCATCTAACCGTTATGCATTGCATCAGGATCAGAATGCGTTGCTTTAAGCCAGAGCTGTAAGCAAGTCGAACGCACCCAATGACCGGACTGGGGAAACAAACTGAAACGCGAACTTAATACAGAGGACTAATGACAACAACCACAAACAGCTAATCACATGAGGATCTCACACGAGGTTAACGAGGCGGCGTGGCACATGGAAGGAGCGGACAATCGGGGCAGGACAGGGGTAATATTTAGGTGTAATTTTGGGGGGCCGGGAACCAATTAATTGATATGATTGCTCTGACTGCTAATGGTACCTTTTATGCAGGCCTGATATTGTGCTTGAAATTTTGAAAACTATTCATGTAGAATAACTTCTCTTCCTTCTTCACATAGCTGTCTATGCGGGAGGCTGGAGATGGACTCCATGCTCAGATGAACTCCATGATGGGCGCACTACAGGAACTCAAACTTCTGCAGCTACAGACTGTACTGGAACAGCTGGAAATCTCAGGAAAGCCAAGTCATTCACCTTTACCAATTAATCGGATGTTCTACTCCCCTCCACTGAGCCACCCCGGTACCCCACCCCCAAAGCCATGCCAGTCTCAGGTCAGTTTATCTCGAGGGCGAGACCAGCCTCTGCATAGAAGCGGTCCAGGAAAGATATCCACTGCTTCATGCCACCAGTCACTCCCAAAAAGGTTACTTGGAGAAAGTATGTGTTCGCAGAACATGAGCCATTGCTCACTCCCAGTCCCTCAAGGAATGGTGTCCTGGAGCACACCAGAGCTAGATTATCCAAGAAACCCACAAACCCTCCATCAGACTGCGCAGTCACTGGAGAGTGACTCTAATGTGGGCAGCACTGATGACTCAGCTGACTGGACCTCCACACTCATGAGCTGTGGACGCAACCGACAGCCATTAGTCCTAGGTGACAATGTCTTTGCTGACCTGGTGGGCAACTGGCTAGACCTGCCGGAGTTGGGCAAGCGGGCACTGGCTGAAAATGAGGAAGAAGACGAAGAGCCAGCTCCCCCTCTGGCACCCAGCCGCTCTCAGGAGATCTACCGGCGATTCTCCCTCACCACCAACGTCTTCAAGAAGTTCTTGCGCAGCGTGAGACCTGACAAAGACAAGCTTTTGAAGGAGAAACCTGGCTGGATGCCTCCGGACAACCCTGAGGCGGAACTTCTCAAAAGACCCAAGAAAGTTAATAAGCCTAAGGGGACGTTCTATCTTCCCTTTCGCTCTGGTTCATCTGGACAGCAGGGGAAGAACATATTGGGGACATTGGAGGGGACAAGCCAGACAACAGGAATGTACACTAATGGGAGGCAGCCAGAAATTGCAGGGCAGGTACAGCCTGGGTTTGATTATAGCACAGTTGTGTGGGTCTGATGAAGTTCCATTTTTTGCTTTCTGAGGGCCACACTTCTATAATCGTTCGCACTATTCACATTGATCCGTTATCAATGACAATGCATAATTTGCTCCAGTAACAAAATTTTTTCCCATGCCGTCCTTGAAGAGATTGCAGTTTATGGATGCTAAAGGGGAGTCTTGCACCTGCCAGTTAATTTAAGCGATTTAAGTAATTTCACATTTGTCACAATGAATATTCATCACCACCCCCACCGTACTTTTGGCAGTCATTCAGTCCACTTTTTATGGCACCTCCGATTATTTCCACAGCCTTTCTGCCAACAGTGTAGAATTCATTTAGTGGAAAATTGTCGCTGGCTTAGCATGGGGTGATATGGAACTGTTGGAAATGCAATTGTCATCCTACCATTTTGTATGGAGCAGTGTATGGAATAAGTATGACTTGGGTATGCAATCAAGTCCGATGACTTTGCCTTGTTATACATATGGTTAGTATTAGATTTATTATTAGGTTATAATCGTGAATCTCATGTACTCATGGGAATTGTAGTTTATCACTTAGGTGATAGGAGTCCAGTGCGAGAGCTAGAATGCTGCACAACATGTTGTTCATCACTCTCTGTCACCCACAAAGATGGGCTGTCTTATAAACTATTATAAGAACTTACTTTTCACAGCAGCTGTTTTGGAGCATGTCATAATACACAACATGAAAGTGCATCAGTGTGACATCTAGATGACAGAAGGATGAGATATTGTCATTCTCAGAGATGGAAAGTTTTGGTGCAGAAAGTAAAAATCCTGACCAAGATTTCATTTTAGGTAACCAGTTGAGTTACTCTTTGAATGTTACTCTTTATACTCAACTGGTTGGTTGAAACAAAATCTTGGTCTGGATTAGTACTTTCTGAGCCTGGAGTTTCCACCTCTGCTCATTCTCTTAAACGACCAGATGTATAAATGAATAGATGACCCACGCTGGGTGAATCCTGGAGTTGTTTACAATGTGAGGAGTTTATAACAGCACCTTGGAAGAGAACATTGACATCAGCTGATAGTCCAGCAGCATGCAGAAGCTGAGGGTAGACTCCAAAGACGGAGCTGGCACAGTGATTGGGCTTTTTCAGTAAATTATTCATGTTCTCTTATTCATTTTTTGAATCTACGACTAATATCAAGCCAAAGCTCACATTATGATTATAATGAAGTGCTAAAGATTACACATGTAGTCAGGTATGATTAAGGTAAAGACGGCACACGTTTCCTCTGCAGATTCAGTTGTAACAGCCCTGCCAGTGCCTTAGAGCTGTGTGCCCCCACTAGCAGACTGGCACTCTGGTGGATGTAATGAATGCCTCAGGAACAAGCTGTGTAACTACAGCCTCCGGGCAAAGTGGCCAGCTCTGTCTCTGTTACGGGGGAGGAATCACTGGGCCCCAGGAGCCTATCCCAGCCAGCACAGCGCATAATGCATGGAGACATCCCTGCAATGTATGTTAGTCTCTTCCAGGACACACACACTGAAACATCACTTTTGCTTGGCCCTTTTGAATGAAGTACTGTTATCACTGGGCTTGCACGAAGGTGGCATTATGTAATTTATAACATTAAATAACTGTAAATACATACTTCATTTAGAAGTCCCTTTTATATATTAGGCTAAAAATTCCCGAGATTCTAAAACTGATGCTTTCTTTTCTTCTACTAGTGCAATTGTAAATCTTACCCTTTCCTTTGAGCCTCACATGGGAATTGGGTGCTAAATTCCACTTAATCCCGCAAGCTAAGGAAAACAAGATGAAAACGGTCATCAATAGACTTCACTCAACTGCATGTTCCTTCTAAATCATCAACTGTATATGTGCTAACTGTGAAAGTGAAAATGGGGTAGCATTTTTTTAAAGATCTGTGTACTTGTGCCGATTTTACCATTTAACAAATGCATGTGAAAGTCTACAGTTTGAATATGCTTCTTTATTGACATGGAAACCATCATTGCTGCAGAAACTGGTCTTGTTGGTTCTTTGCATCTGAACACTTCATTCCACTGAATAAATTTTGAAGGTAAAACTGAAAGCTTATTTGCATGCTTTCTTCTTCATCCCTGTTACTAGTGCTGCATTTAGCAGGAAACATGGTGTGTGGCTGGGTGGGGTCAGACACTGCATTTTATTGGCAGCTCAGAAATTCAAATCCCATGGCTGTGGAGGGGTTTATATGATTCGGCCCGTCAGTGATGTCCTTAATCCCAATAGTCTGTATATGTAGGCAGATTTGGTAAGTGGTCAAAACAGTAGCGACATTCTCAAAACAGTCAACATATTTACAACATACTGTCACAATTTTACATAATTCGAAAACTCCACATTATTGCAGCAAAACCCTTCCTGTCAATCAAAACAAATACAAGTACATACAGTACATACACAGATGGTTCAACAGAGTGAGAAGTAAGAATATGAATTTATGACCAGTTGCAGTGGATACTGTACAGGATAGATCATTACAATAAAACTAAGTTATTAATTTCAGGAAACCAAATAATAATGTACAATTACCCGAATACAAAGATTGTTGTGCTTTTTGCTTCATTGCCTTTGATCAGACCAATGCCCATGTATCAGGCCACATGTTCTCATTAACATCACATATAATTCCACCCCAAGCAATGCAGTGTGAGAAATACGTCTGGCCATGTTTGATGCAGCCCTGGCAGTCTGATGCTGTGACTGTCCTACACGCCTCAGCTGTGGCATCCAGCGGCAGAATCTGATCATAAAGACAGTGATTGTAAAGCTTCCTTCTCTGGGCAGAAATAACTCCTCACTAGGATTGAGAAATGAGAGTACAGAGGACTGCATGGGTGAGCCCTAAACCAATCTCTCACTGCATAGGAGTGATGGAAAGGAATATTAGTTGACATGTCCTGATAGATGCAACATGGGTCATTGACTCTGAATCTTGCATGTTCTTCTCAGAAGTCTGTAGAGATCATCAAGGAAAGTTTCACAGAATTATATGACCCAGCTGTTGGGGTGCATGTCACAACACCACTGCACACATTGTCATGCTTGGTCCTCTCTGCCCTGGTATCTGGACTGTTGCCTTATCCCTCATGCAAAGACAGACTTTGATTTATGACATGGTCTACAACAATGGCTCTTATGTCATTGGAAATCTCTGTGCTTTGTCTTCTCCTTAGACCACCTCTTTGAACACAAAATAGGCCATATCTCTTCCACATCCTTCTCTATGATGTTTTATGTGATACTGAGTTGGGCCAATTGTTGTAGTGTTTTTGGGTTGGGCGTTATCAGATGACAACATCTTATACTGAATTGTTTGAAATGTCACTTCAATTTCCTTTTTGAGTCATCAGATGATGCTGTTTTGCAAATGGTCTGTAGCACTAGATAGATGTTATACAGTATATTTGACCTCTTCCATATAAGGATCAATTTATGTCAAGATTGACTGAAGTCCTCACTTACATTTCATGGATAACTGTATATTATATGAGATATAAAAGTATCTTTTCTTGGGATGCACAAAGAGACCCATTACGTTCATGTTTCCTTTATTTTGACAGTGAATTATAAAATGGGAAAAAAAATCATAATCTAAAAACACATCACGCATTTATTATTTCTGTTGTTATGCCCACTTCCCAAAGGTCTCCCAAACTTCGGTCAGTTTAGTCAGCAGGGAAAGGCAAAGAGCCTGCGTGATGGGATAAGAGCAGACAAGCTCCCCTCGACTCCATATCACACCTCCACAGGCCTGCTGGGGAGACTGGAACTCAGGGTAAGTCACTGATTATGAGCAGCCACTTGCTCTGATTAGTGTTGTCATGCTCTGTTAATGAAGGACTACAGATAAAGCAGTAAAATATCAACCATTTAAAAAAAAGTGCCACTTTTCTATGCTGGGTACGATATGTTTTTAATGGCGTATGAATATTAATCCATCTATTCATCTCTCTTCTAAACTTCATCCAATACAGGCTCCCCACAACCTTATCATTTAGTAAAACTGACTATGATTTGAGTCGTACATATGGTTTTCTTAGGTTGTGATGTTCTGACAAAATTCTGGATAATGATTTATCCATGCATTTACTCACTATAATGAGGATCTTCTACTCAGACTGTGTGTCATCCATTGTCTGGTTACCAAATACAGAGCCTGTGAATGGGTTGTTCACATGGTTTCATGGTAACAGATGAAAATAAATAAAAGGTTGTTCCTAACTGAGCTCTCCTCACTATCATCCCCCTTGTCCTCCTTCATAATACCACTTGTCAGACTCTTACATAATAACAAGGCAGTCTGCTAGAAACCAACTCTTTTAACTATAACATTATACATAATACACTTCTCAAAGGAAGTACATTACCCAAAGTATTAATGACACAAAAGATGTTTTTCTTTTAGGAATGTGAAACTGAATCTAAGGAGGATACATCTCTAGTGTGTCTGAAACAGTCTATTTCTTTTGAAATGACATTACAGGCATTATGAAACCATTTTTCTTTGTTAAACCCTCTTTTTTTTTTTACATCTCTTACATTGCTGCACTAAGTGCAAACACAACTCCCTGTTCAGGAAAAGCTTTTTAAATTTACATTCAGGACGGAGTCTAACATGATAAACCCTGTTACCCATTTTTCTTGCCTCTCAGTATCCACACACTCCGATATTGTTTGGAGTACATGGAATTTTAATGCACTTTAAAATCCCGGCCCTTGAAATCCTCAAAACATGAGAATTTACTGCATGATTTACTTGCATTTACTGTTAGAGTTTCTCTACTGTTTAGGTTTCATATTTAAATGTATATGTTGCAAATGATAAATTATATATCTAAAACTCTGAAATTTCTTAACTCTCACTATCACTACACTTACCTTGCAGAAAGCGACTCTGTTGCTCTGAACCAGATAAAGAAACTCCCACTGGTGGGATTTGTATAAGACAAAAAAACACCTTAACCTTCATGTTACGTAAAATGTGTTTTAATGCCATTTTCATGTGAAACCAAGGTAAGTGTGGCAGTTTGAAAATGACTGCCAAAATATTGTGTAATTGTGCAAAATAGCACCACCATTTGGTTGATAAAATGAACTCATTTGCAATACTCAATATTCCATGTTGGTCTGTGGACAAAGCATTGAAGTATTCTAACTGAAAGAGCCAACAGTTCTATTTAAAAAGACTTTGATTTATAAATACATTACTTGTTGACTGGAGCTAATGCCGTGTATATACTGTAAATAAGAATGTTCTTTCTTGGTTCCAATTTTTGTGTGTGTGTGTGTGTGTGTGTGTGTGTGTATGCAATAGGAACATGTAAGTGCATTTATGCAGTTGAGTCTTTTGGGAAACGTGAGGATTAGAGTTGTCACCCATCCTGTATATTACAGAATGCTGTTGGTTGTAGCTAATCCCATGTACATACTGTAAATAAGAACATTATTTTTGTACCAATTTTTGTTATCGTGCAAAAGGGACATGTTAATGCTGTTGTGCAGTTAAGTCTTTTCGGAAATGTGAGTAGTAGAGTTGCCACCCATCACATATATTACGGGATCATCCCATTTTGAAAAATAAAATGCTGTCTTCCGTTCTGAACAAATACAGACCTCCCTCTCCTCTTTAGATTTAGAGTGCCAACCCTAATGAGGATTGATTTGAAGGCATGTTGCGTGATCATTTCATCTTAGGTCGGCCACTAAATCACTAATACCAAACTACCCCCATACATCCATCCATTTTATATACCTGCTTCTGCTATCCCAGAAGCAAGGCAGGGATCAGGATGTGAATCAGGGGAGTTTCTAGCTATTGAAAAGATCCAGGGCTAAGTCCTGTTTACCTGGTTCTTGACTTTCTTTGTTCTTGAAGGAAGATGGACATGGCACCAATCTATTCATATCTATGGACAATCTGGACATCTCCAATTCACCTCAGCATGTTTTCAGGCTGTGGTGAGAAACCAGAGGACCTGGAGGAAACCCCACAATGACACGTGGAGAACATGCAAACTCCACACACACAGAGCCTGGATGGAGTGTCAAAGCCCAGTCCTAGAACTGTGCCGATGCAAAAGCACCAACCACTGGGCCACCCAACTGAAACACCTAAAATTCAAATTTAGTCATAACAACAGAGTGTAAAATACTGGTAGACATTTTAGTAAATACAGATGCATTTAACTAATACATCATCTTCCTCATGACAAAAGTTAATTTGGGTAAAAAAAAAACATGTAGTGCAGTTTACATCCCCATCATATGATCCAACGATCCTCCAGGCCGTCCCTTATCTGATTTTTAATTCTACAGATGTGATATTACATCAGACATTTAAGAAGATCCATATGGCGTTAGAATAATATTTCCCTGCTGCAAAACATTCTCCGACAGGACGAGGACACAAGCAACCTTAAAGGAACAACCTGCTCCCTGATCCAGCTGTGGGTAGACATGCATGACTTAATCTCTAAGACAGCCATATGTTACTGGCAAGATCACCCAGGTAGCTCCCTCCCATTGAGTAAACCCTTCTGTCTCTTACCCTTAGCACCAGGTCACGTCTGCCCGGCCTTTCATATTCCGAGTCATCCTCCTTGCAAGATTCTTCAGCTCATTTTCTCCAATGAGTCATTCTCAGAACTGGCCATCTGTTTTAGGGTCACAGTGATGATGAAGCCTACCCCAGATAACACCAGTTATACCCATAAACGGGACCAGCAAAGTCACAAAGGACCAGCTTTGTATTTGGATTGTGGGAGAAAATCTGTGTGAAAGAGTGAGCCGATGCAGACTCCTAAAACAAAGATCAGGCTCCAATTAAACCAACAGTGTAGCTACAATGAGTATGCAACTATACCCACTGAAACACTCTGTCCAGAGAAATAAACATTCAAGCCAATGTATGTAATATGCAGTTGAGGTAGGCTCTTCTTTGTGTCAAATGCTAATCTCAATTATTAAAGCTTGAGTCCATTCAAACATTTTCCAACAATTTATCCAGTACAGCAGTGCAGTGAGCCTGGAGTCATGGTCTCCAAACTTATTTACACCATGAGCTGCTTTTACAAAGAAAATAGTCTTGGGAGTTACAGTACTTGTGTGATACAACAATATATCAACCAGGGTAGTGACATGAAAATGAATAAAAGTAATAATAAAAATAAAATAAATAAATAGTTGCCCTTTCATGTCCGGCACGGAGCTCAAAATTCACGACAGAGTTAAATACCCAAGACGAACACATAGAAAAAATGGGTCTGATTTCTATGAAGTGTTTAGAGGGCAGTCCATGTGCTGGAAACAAGTTGGAGTCTAACCTAGGAAGCTTGGGGGATGAGCCAGGGGACATTCAGTTTATTTGATCTAATAATATCAAATGATAAATACGAAATTTTGTTTTCTTCATTTTTTTGCCAAGATTATTCCACCATGTACTCACAGAGCATCGTTTACCACCTCAGAATCACAATTTATTTTTCAATAGTGTCTTTTCAATAGCTGATTCATCAGCGCCTAGTTAGTCAGCAAAGGTAATAACTCAATTTCGTAACTAATTCCTAGCGTGCCTTGCAAATTGAGGATGGATTTGAAATTGTAGGGTACAACACGGACTAGAATATTGTCAATAATGTACAGCAGGGGAGACACCTTCACTCACTACTATCCCAAAGCAAACCCAGCACTCAAAATGTTGCAATGGGGGAGAGAGACAAAAAAAAAACATGAGCTTGTTTTGTGCCGTTGGTTGCCGAGTACTAATCCTGACATCCAGCTACAAGCCAATGACCCACCTCATACCTGAAACTTTATTTTTTGTAAGGCGTGGTGTTCTGAGCATCCTCCATCAAAGATGCCATCCACACCTCTCACCTCCCCCCCATACTGGGTGGGGAAGGTGACCAAGAACTCACTGGAGTGTGAAGTAGCCCCCCTCACTTCCTTCCATTAGTCAGGAACAGCCCAGTGAATCAGAAACTTGGGTGGACATTATTACAAATGACATCACTTCAAAGGCATATTCATGAAATGCCCTTTCACTGAAGAAGCACACTGCTGCATCTTCTGATTTACCCAACTATGGGTAACTATCATCAACACTTAAACTTGTAAGGACCCAGAGCAAACCTTTAGCTTGGAGCAAGTCAGAGCAGCTTTGATGGGGGATCAACATGCCACATCAATGCAACTTAAAATTAAACTTGTGGACTATGGCAGCTCAAAAACTGAAGTGCTTTTCAGCTGGATCATGCCAGTAACCTATTATAAGCTTGGGGGGAAAAAAATCTGGAAAAATAAGCAAAAGCCCAAGGTGAGTTTGTTTTTACATTTAATAATAAAACATAAAACCAGACACAAATGTCAAAATTACGCAGAAGAAAAAAAGAGCCATCTTTCAGGGTGCTTACACTCCTGCATTTAATAAAAGCGTGAAATCTGGGGGGAAAACAGGTGCAAGCAATATGTGATTCTCTCCCCAAATAAGCAATTAACAATTAAACGGGAAACAAGTGAATAACATAAAGCAGTTGTATGTGATGTAACTGAGCAGGAAACATCATATTACAAATTACACACTCAGAATGTAGTTAAAAAAAAAACAAATCTTACTGACAAATTAGCATTTCTTGAAACTTGCAGATGGATATGTGAAATGATGTAATTTTTCCAAAGAATTAAACATTTTGTACTCTTCCTAAGATTCAGATGGAATAAGAAATAAATACACACACACACACGTGGGAGGTCAGTCATCCCACTTGCAACATCATTTTTCTGAGTGTCTGTATGTGTATATTTCATATGTTTTTTTAAATCTAAAAAAATGTACAAGGCGTTGCAACAGTCTCCGTGTTGTGACAAAAACAAAGTGATTCAACTGAAATGCATAACTGTATAGCAGATTGTACTGTGTGACTTGTAATGAAATATTGGCATGCAGATGCACGGAAACCCAAACTGGCCACTGAATTATGTCATGGGCCTTTGAAGAGAATTGCTCATAGGAAGTTCATGCATTGAACAACACACCTGTCACCAGGGGCTGAACCTCTTTGTTGCCTTAAGAGCAGGGCTATTCAACTCTGGACCTCCATTCTAAATCCAGGCCGGGTTTTCAGTCCTCCCAGGTAGTTTAATAAATACTGATTCCAATTGGCCAGAGGCTTCACACCTGGCTCACAGGTAAAGGAAGGCTGGGGAGGGAAAAAAAAAAATTTCATGTAAAAAATAAAAAAAAAAATCGCAGGGCTTGGACCTTGAGGACCACGAGCTGCATAGCCGTACTTTAGAGGCTGCACACCTTAAAACAGGGTTTTCAACATCATACATTCAAACGATGATCCAGGGGCTTCTGGGTTAAGAAAACAACTTTTTCATTTATTATATTTTTTTTTCCATTCATCATTTATTATTTATGCAGCCCAGGGCTTGGCAGCAAGTGATGCAATTTATAAAAGGTTAAAACTTGAAAAAGAAAAATAGAACACAGAAAAATTCCTTCTGTTATTCAAAAACTCAGCAGGTATGGTCACAAAATCAATTTTGTGCACTAATTGCAAGATACATATCACTGGTTGCATCTGTACTGTTAAAAAGGAGTGTTTGACAGTAAAAACGATTGTGAATAGAGAACGACAAAATATTCTCCAATATGCTGACAGTAACCAGCACTAAATTCTGTGCCATTACAGTTCCTTTTCGGACCCATCCCTCATATGCGTACCACGGCATTCAGGTTTATGGATGCCTGCCATCTCGCAGCCGTTACAGGGTAAATAAAAGGTTTGTTCCATGGAGCACAGGCTGTGTTGTGATCCCCAGCCATACAACTCTGCCTCAAACAGTGAGAGCGCTTCATCGCATGCTCTACACACAGTGACACTCAGCTGAAACTCATACCATGTAACACAAACATGCAAATTAGAACATCCAGTATACAAGTGGTCCTTATAACTGAGGGTTCAAATAAAAGAATATTTTGCTGTTCTCTTGAGTTTTATTACAACAGCAGACTTTGGAAAGGATCTGTTGACAAAAGGCATTTTCTACCATTTTACTCTGTGAATGGTGCCATTCAGCAACTACTATAAAACCAATGGTCTTAAGGAAGGATTTCAGAGATGTTTGAAGTCAAACAGAATTTGTACGACAGATGCCTTTGCCAGGAACTACCACTAAAACATCAGGAACTTATTCAAGTTGATCAACCTGGGCATCGTTAAAGACAAGTTCAGGTGACTGCTAGACTTTCTGAAATCCATCATCGTCTGTAAAAGAGTCCATTAGGGACATGTCCAGGGCAAAACAGCAGCACAAAGCAGTGTCTGGAGAGGAGTGCAACAGAGAGCAGGATGTCATTCACATCTTCATACAAATTCACCAGAGCGCTGCCCAGGTGCAAGACTCCAGTGTAGCACCATTCCATTCCCCACTTCAAACTTCTCATACAAATGACAGCACTGTTATGATACAGGAGGAGCATATAACATGCTTCAAGTACTGCAACTTTCATGAAAAATTCATGAAATCTATGTTAAGGAAAATATTTTTGTTCCCCTTCCGGTACCTGAGCATGTCATTATGAAGTATGGATTATGGACAATATGACATAACCGTCTTCCTGTTATTAATTATGGATGTGAATTCCTACAGTACTGTTAAATTCACCACTAGCCTGTATGAACACTCAGAAGTTGACATAATATAGTGACATGATTTTTAGCACAAAATTATGTAATTACATAGTACGAACTGGCAGTGCATTTATTGAGTTAATAAAATACGTTTAGAATCATACTGCAATGTGGCAACTTTCCAGTTTAGTATTAGTGTAAAATCACAGCGATATCGATGTATTAAATGTTGCTTTTGGACCAGTTCAGTCAAAATATTGCCTTTACTCAAATGGAGACTAAAGTCAACACTCAATTACTTTACATCTTCAAGTCAAGGGAATCAACATTGTATTTTAGCTTATCAACCCATTTTCAAATTTGCCCTGCCACCTAGTGGCCAACGAACAAACTTCATGCATGAAATTTACAAAACCACATAAAATTCCAAGAGAAAATAAATATTGTAACACCACCAATGGACTGTAAAAGTCAACATATCTGTCACTCACGTGGAAGAGATAATTGTATAAACAGTTTAAATCCAAACTCATTATCGATTCAGCTGAAAGACTTCAGACCTAATGAAGCAAATCTGTTCTGAAATGTGACAGTTAATGCAAAGAATAAAAACAAAAAACATGACCAAAAAATAATGAAAATGTACTAAAATTTAATCATTCATAAAAGCTCAAAATTATTTTGTGACAGGAAAACACAAGAAGCAATATTAGAGTTGGTTTAGTATAATATATTTAGCTTCAAGAGACATAGAAATCAATTTACTATTTTCCCAATGTCCTTCTATAAAAAAGAACTTTTTCAAAGCATTATTATGCAAACAAAAACTGGACCTGGAACATATTACGGGAAAAAATGAAAGTTGGTGTTGCAAAATTATAAAACAGATGTTATTTGCAGATGTCCCTGTAAGGACAGATGGATATAAATCTATTACTGCCAACATAATTAGTGCAGAAAGATGGGTGCATGGTTATAAAAAGGCTGATTTCCACTTGATTTCACTTGCAACAATTAGACTGATTTGAATCGAGTCCATGTCATTTTAAGGTTAGGTGTTTAGCACAATGTCAATGTCTTCAAATAAGCTATTGCCAAGATGAAAAATACTGCAGTCTTGTGTTTGCATTTTCCAGAGATCTGGAGCATCTGGGAACAATTATGAGGCGCGATTACAGTGATTATGATGTTCTGCTGTTGGAGGGGACCTTTGGGGAGGTGGGACATTAAAAAAGGAACACCCCAAAAACATTTCTTCACGTTGTTGTAGGATATAAAAGCAGAGAGGAGTCTGAGATATGCCGATCCTTCTCTCTTTGTGGGTTATGGAAGGAGAGCGACCTGCTCTTGGTGTCGCTTTAACACACACGTCATTGTTGAGGACTGAAATGCTGGCATTCTGATTGGGCAACAGTTCGTCATTACAGCATTCTGTGGGAAACGAGAGAGAGAAAATTTATTAAAAAATTTTTTTTTTAAAAAAGTCATTTACATAGTCTTGGTGAAACTTGCGTCACACCGCTACCGCTGGCTAAGGTTCTGAGATTACAGTTTTCCACCACACATTTACAAACCAAACTATGCTTAAGAGCCAAAACAAGCTTGGGGTACAGCAATAGAGATCATGAAAAGGACCCTGGACCAAAAACAAAAAAAAACCTAACTTCACGTGATCTATATGAAGATCTGCGCACGGACCACAATTATTTCGATAATATATGCCCCACCATCCTTTTGAAATGAGCTGATGGCTGTCGGGCACTGCAATGCCCCTTACACCCTGCGGGAAGCAGCACACCCCCTCGTGATGTCTCTCACCTGGCTCAGAGCTGCTGCAGGGGGCAGGTCTACAGGATTGTGCAGTTAGACTTCCTCTTTGCTTTTTTCTTTTCCACTGGCGTTTTCCTATTTATCTGTCTGACCAGGTCATAGAAGATCTGTGAGGGGCATGGAGATGCAAGTGAGGACACAGAGGTGAAAGTGGCAACTTGGACAAGTGTAGAACCCTTAGACTCCTACCTCATTAACGTTGATCTTTGACTTTGCCGAGGTCTCTAAAAAGGCACAGTTGTTCCACTGTCGGGCCAAGTTCTGGCCCTGCTCCTTTCCTACCACACGCTCCTCCTCCAGGTCACACTTATTGCCTACCAGGATCATAGGCACCTGTGGGATATAGGGTTGGAAGACAACCACCAATGAGGAACCAAATGCATACCAAACGGAACATCTGATCCCTACCCAAAACCAGGCAGTTCTGAGACACTTACTTAGCATAAATAATGCAGGTTTAATTCTGGATAAAGGACAACGATTAATGATTTTATCATCTTTGCTTTGCTTTCAATCAGCAGCTTAGAGAAAATAAAAATAAAGACAATGGGCATGATGGAAAGTGTGTGGTATTGCAGGGTGAATCCATTAGTGATGTCACCCCCAGGTAATATTAATGCCTCAGACTGAAAAGTACATTTGGTTTCTCAGATTACTAAACATTGCCAAATAAATCAGCAATTAATTGGCAGAAGTATTAATTGTTCTGGGCTCTCAGACCATTAGGCATCTTCAGGGCCCTCGCCTCATGCCCAGCCAGACATATCACATGTTCCCTATTCCCAGGCCACTAGATACGCAGAATATTTTCAGCTCGCAGTCTGCCAAGGAAATGTAGTATCCCAGCCTCACAGATCCAGACGTAGGTACACATCAGCTGAGGCCATCAAGAGCAAATGAGTAAGCGAAAGCGTTTTAGAGTGGCTATCGTTTAATGAACAGGCCATTAGCTGCTCACTGCAAGCACTTGTGTTCCCTTGGCAAACTAGGTGAAAAAGCATTTAGGTAAAAATAAATGACTTGCACCATCCATCCATTTTCTGTGCATACTTGTTCTATATAGGGTCAAAGGGGTCTGGAGTGTATCCCAGAAGCTAAGAGCGTAAGGCGGGGAATAAGCTATGGCAGAGAGCCAACCCATCACAAAGCATACAGATACATTCACACTTATGGCCAAGTTGACAACTCCAATTCACCTCAGCATGTTTTTTGGACTTTGGAGGAAAACCGGAGAACCTAGAGGAAACTCCAGGACAACACTGAGAGAACGGGCCAGCTCTACACAGAGCTGGGATGGAGACTCGAACCCTGGTCCCAGAGGTGACACAACAGTGCTAACCACTGCGCCATCCAATCCCTCAGCAATGCCCCAAATGACAAGCTTTGATTTTCTTCTGTGTTGCTCTGTGTTTCAGCATTATGGCTGTCAAACACTTCTGATCATTTGCGCGTGACATTTCATCGTCTCAAAGGCCAACAAGCCAATCAAAGAAAAATTGCTTTCTTTTTATGAAACTGTAAACCCAGAGGGGGCGGCATGGTGGGGCAGTGGTTAGCGCTGTTACCTCACACCTCTGGGACCTGGGTTCGAGTCTCCGCCTGGGTTTCATGTGTGTGGAGTTTGCATGTTCTCCCCGTGTCATCGTGGGGTTTCCTCCGGGTACTCCG
>JABFEA020000110.1:8257583-8275816 GCA_019775915.2 Cyphomyrus plagiostoma | reverse complement strand
CCCGTTGCTTCTGGGATAGGCTCCGGACCCCCTGCGACCCAGTAGGATAAGTGGGTTGGAAAATGGATGGATGGATGTAAACCCAGAAGTAAACAAAGCACCATTTTAATTGTTTGCCTTTAAAGAACACCATTTTTGAGGGGCAATGCACTGTACCATTTCAGACATCTGAGTATAGCCTCCCAGTTACACAGGATGGTATAAATGAATAGAGGGGAACACAGACATGCTAACAGGCTGTGGGCACCAACTCCCACAAAGTTTAAGGCAGGACACATACAAAGATAACAAGCAGGTTTCTGTACTCCCGAAAAGACAGTCACTGGCCCACAGGTCTCCAGGTATCTGTCCTGCAGAAAATAACGTGAGAGCGGTGAGATACTCACATCTTCAGTGTCCTTTACTCGTAGGATCTGCTCCCTTAAGTCCTGCAGGTCGTTGAACGTCGACTGTGCCGTTATAGAGTAGACCAGAGCAAAGCCCTGCCCATTCTTCATGTACAGGTCCCTCATTGCTGTAAACTGTTCCTGTTGAGGGCAAAGGGGGGGGGGGGTGTTTTACAAACCACCTTTACGCCCTCCACTTTGCTCAGGGGTAGAGCTAGCAGCAAGGGCCAATGAGACAGACACTGTACTCCAAATTTCTTAAGATCAGTGGATTCATTTTATTTTTACATTAAAACAAAAAGATCTATTTATTATTTAATAAGATGAAAACTACAATTTCCTGTATTCCCACCTGATTGTTAATGTAATGCAATAAAGATTCAACTTGAATGGAAATATCTTACAAGAATTGAAAATCAACTTGGTCACCCAACTGTTCAGTATAAAATCTGCTTCACTGAAACAAAGTGGGCCAACAAAAGCTGGATTCAGAAACCAATATTTAATTAAGCAAAAAGCTGGAACTCAATGCCACTAGAGGGCACACACTCCTCAAATGTTCAGTTCTGAGCTTAAAATCCAAGAAAAAAAATCCACATTGTTTCTTCAAACCAGTTGTGACACATTATGTGCCTATGTACAAAGCAGACAAACAGAAAACTGTTAAAAAGTTCACATTTATGTATTTAGTACAGTGGTACCTCGGTTCTCGAACTTAATCTGTTCCGGACTCCGAATTGAATCCTAAATAGTTCGAGTTCCCATAAGAAATAATGGAAAACCAATTAATTGGTTCCCGACCCCCCAAAATTACACCTAAATATCTTTTTTTTTTTTTTTGCATTTAAACACAAAATGACCAGGATTAAACAAGAGCATTTTTTTAGTGGCTTCTAAAACTATAAAGATCTTATCCCAACATTACCCCTGTCCTGCCCCAATTGTCCACTTCTTCCGTGTGCCACGCCCCCTCGTTAACCTCGTGTGGGATCCCAATGTGATCAGCTGTTTCTGATTGTCATTAGTCCTCTGTATTAAGTCCGCGTTTCAGTTTGTTTCCCCTGTCCGATCATTAGATGCGTTCGACTTGATTACAGCACTGGCTTAAAGCAACACATTACAGTTAGATGCCTTGCGATCTCTCACCCAGCTGCACAAACTGGAACCGCCTCCATGACGACACACCTTTGCCCTTATTGCCTAAAAAGTTTAGTTACACGCATGACGTTTGTATCCAAGGCAGTCTGATGTGTAATCTGCTATTTCTCCCAAATATCACAAAGCAGTGAGAACTGTTTTTTAGTTAATTTACCTGGTAAAATAAAGTTTAAATAAATGACACAAATGCTCTAATAGTACACATAAGTTAGTGGTTTATTTATTGTTAGTTACTGTAATGTTGCGCTGCTTTATTTGGTTAATCGTCCAATCTGTGAAGAAGGCATTCAAGTAAGAATTGCATGTAGTGCGACACATTTCATCAGTTTATATTAGGTCAGCATTCACAGTTCGACTTCTGATTTGCCGATCGAGTTCTAGGTCAAACTGGTTTGTTCGACTCAAGAAATTCAAGTTCTAGTGAGTTCGAGAACAGAGGTACCACTGTAGTTGCTTTTGTCCAAAGTGTCATATAAGCAAGGCATACAATAGAAGTATTTTAATTTTGATTCATTAGGTTTAAGATTTATTTTTGCCACATGCATGAATGTAGTGGTACACCAGCAGCGAAATATAATTGTTGCTGCTCCAGTCTGTGCAATAAAGTTAAAGGAAAACCGTATTAAATATTAAAAATGAACAAAATAAGTATTAAAATACAGTAACATATGTATAAAGATAAGTTATACTAAGATTAGAAAATTTGTTACAGGCTTTTCAGTACATACATATCCTACTTAACCTACCTCTGCAAAAAGCACATAAAGGCAAATAATATTGTTGAACACTGGTAAATACTAGATGTGAAGGGAAGTTGCTGGAGTGGCTTACCGTCCCTGCCGTGTCAAGGATCTCCAACATGCATTGCTGTGCGTCCACTTCCACTTGCTGTTTGGAGAAGGACAAGGTGGTGTCAGATGAGCCCGTTGACACGCTTATGATGGGACTCAGGCCATACCCACACACCCATAAACACCCCCCCCCCCTTACCTTTCTGTAGGAGTCTTCTATTGTGGGATCATACTTCTCCACAAAAATTCCCTGTACAAACTGGACTGTCTGTAATAGAGGAGATGAGTGGACAAAGTGATGCAACATCGACCATAGCCAACCAATAAACCAAACCTGTCACTAGGTCACCGTCAACCCGCAAGGAGACTGCCATGCTGCCCCAATGCACGCAAAGCCAACCATGGCTACCCGGGTAGTCTTCTGGTTCAAAACTTGCGTGTGTAATGCAGTGTTCACGACTAACAGGTGCATCAGGATATTCAGGACTTCAATTTGCCTGTTTAAACAAGCTGCCCATAAAACAGTCTGGTTACTTCCCGACATAAAAATGGGCTGGTAACACAGTCATGCATCGCGTAATGACGTTTTTGTCAATGACAAGCTGTATATATGATGGTGACCCCATCAATGAGATTAAAATGGAGTTGAAAAATTCCCACTGCCGGGAATTATGTCATTTTTTGCTGTGCTGCTGGTGTGAATAAACTTACTGCGTTGTCCGTTGCATAAAAGTTTAGCAGATACAATAACATACTTAATAATGATAACCGTTTCTGGTTTATGTATTTAATATACAGTACTTTTGTTGTTGTTTTAGTGTGTAATGTTTCTAATCACAAACAAGGAAAAAATGCTCCTGTAGCCTAGGTGTGTAGTAGGCTATTCGATCTAGGTTTGTGTATGTACACTATGATGTTTGCACAACAAGATCACATAAAGACATTTATCAGAACATCTCTCTCTCATCTCTCTCGTCACATGACTCTATTACAATGAGAATCTGCTCAAAAGTCCCCATACAAAGCAATTTAAAAGTCAGTAATAACAGAACAGCTGCATGTGACAAAGAAAACAAGGAAACACCAAGGAGCTGCGTGGCCTTGTGGTCAAAAGATGAAGATCTGAGGTAATGCGTCACAGAAGACGAAAGACGAAAAGTCTTCACGGTGGGCAGATGAACTTACCTCCAGCCCATCAAGCAAACTGCTGAACACTTTTTCAGTTCTATGTGAATCTCCAAGACAATATGTAGGCGAGTGCAGCAGATGGGCAGCCTGCAGTTAGCAGGTAAAGGTAATTATAACAGAAGTACTTACCAGCGCAGATTTCCCCACGCCTCCCGAGCCTAGCACCACTAATTTGTATTCACGCATGGTGGGGTCACTTCAAACAGACCGGCAGACTAAAAAGACAAAAGACAAAGAGGAAGAGAAAGGAAAAATATGCATCAGCACATTAAGCATCATTCCAGCAGTGATTGCTGCAGATATATTGTGATCTGGAGAGAGAGCAGCGAAGAACAACCAGACCAATAGATTCCTTCGGTCATCACCATCCTGATACCAAATACTCTATACCACATGAAATCAACAACAGCAGAGAACATTGTAACAGCCCCCCCCCATGGAAGTGTGTGTTCTACACAAGGGTAGTTCAAAGCAAGCTTACGTGTTCAGCAAAGGCTGCTTATCTTTGGGATGCCAATTTCATTCCCACAGAAAAGCAAAGTTGTTCTTTCCCCATTTAACTGCAGATTTCTCGCTGAGTTTCAAAGTGACAGACCAAGTCAACTGTCCATGACATCAGGGAGCCGATTCTGTTTTGGGCTGACAGGGGTGGACTAATTTACATTCATACGTGGAACCTGCAGGCATCACTGCGCTTCCACTGGATCCAGGTGTTTTCCGGAGAGGCATCTTGACAACTTACAACCCTTTGCCACACAAACATTAGCAACCCACCATAGTTTGAACAGATAGATGATGTTCTTTAGGAAAGGAAGACATATGGAGCCATCCCTACCTCTCATGAGGTATTCTGCATTCACAATGTTACATGGGTTCAGTGCTCTTTAGTCAGCTGACCTCACACCTAAGAAGGAGTTACCCAAGTGTGACAGACAGGAAGTTCATACAAGCCAGAAGCAGTAAAATCAGAATATACTGGAAAATAACCTGGATTTAAATCAAGGGACTGCTGTTTGAGGCTATGCTGAACAGGTACCAATTTTTCCATGCATACCCGTATACGCCTTGGCAGTACCCACCGTGAAATCAGCACTTCTATTCAGAACACATGCTGCCAGACATGAAGGCCCTTTACAGCATGGAACGTTTGGACAGATTTGGAAGCATTTGAAAACTGGATCACCTAGTTTCTGTATTCACAGGAGGGGAGAATAGTTTACATGGGCAGCCGGCGGTAGAGTTTCTGACACGCGAAGACACTGAAGGTCAGCGTGTCCGAGCAGCCCCCCCCCCCCCAAAGCTTAAATGCTACGTAGCATCAGACGCTGAAGAACTCAAGCCGTTTATTTGCCTGATAAGTAAAGCTGCTAGACAGGAAAAGGCAAGAGGTTGACCCCAATCCAGTGAAAGCGCCTTGTAGATGCCAGAAGCGCGTATGATGCTGCCGTGACTCCGGTCTCCTTCTGTCGCACCCAGCAGACGGCACTGGGAAAAGATTCAGCACTGAGCATGTAGCCACCCTTCCCCTGCTTTGCTTTTTCTCATTAGACAAAGGCTCTGTCAGTACAAGCTTATCACCACCTGAAACAGATATTAATCCCAAAATTGGCTTGTGTTCATGCCAAACTATTGCTTTGAACTCCCTCAAACTACACACAAAACGGACCATATATACACACACATTATACAATGAACAGTCATTTCTCTTGCAAGCACGTAAATGCATAGTTTCCTGAACACTGACATCACCTTATAATTATCCATTTTTTCCATGAAATAAGCTAATGACTGTTTGAAGAAAACAGCATGTATTTTACAGATGTTTTGTATTTTTCCTGATTTAAAGGGGAGTGTTACAGCTAAAAATCCACTTCAATAATTCACAGTAATGAATATCAGAGATTGTCATGAGAAACATATCAAAGTCATAAATGGCTTCGCTCAGAAACTTCCACTTTAGCTTTACTTATGCAGAACCAAGACAGTCAAACTCACTATTTAAATACTGAATGTTAGATACAGTGTACTTAAGTGTCTAGCTGAAAACAATAACTGTTAAAACTGACCAATCCTCAACAATTAGCGGACAAACATACTGTAAGCCCTGTTCTGCACTGTTTCTGCAGAAAAAAGTAGACCTTGGCCCCCATCCTTTATCCTGATGGGTAAGCCATTGAATTCTCATTCCCAAACACAGGAAAGTTTTGCTAAGTTGTGCATCCTTTAAGGACTGAACTAAAAGTGGGATCAGGTGAGCAGCACTAGAGCTATGTAATCTTACAAAGGAATGTGAGGCGGTGCAGCATGTGGGGCAGGAGAACAGATCCGCTTGCTGAACTTTAAACTGCGGAATGAACCTTACAAGCCGGAGAATGTTCTGTGTTCCAAACCGGAGATCCTCCTCAAGTTTAAACTGTGCGTTTCTCACTGTGTTGGGGGTGCTGTGGGGGCATCTGATAACCCCAATGCCACAGGCGACTTAACCTATCAAGAGTAAACCTTAAATAGCATTTCTGTGGAGTGGAATAGTGTTCTCAGTGTGGGGAGAAAAATGCAGCCAGAAGCACAGAAAAACACAGGAGCTGAACATGCTGCTCAGTATCATTCAGGATCAATGGAGACCTCACAGGAAGCCACCTCTACTGCAATTAGCCTAATGTTATAATTCACCGAGAGCTGGGATAAGGTACACTAAAGAGGAACCCTATTTTACTCTCAATCTATGAAATGCAGTTTATTGCCCATAATAATACTTGCAGTAAAAGGCTGAAAACCTGAGTGCATGAGCAAGTGCACAGATTCATGCATAAACTACTGACTGTTCTTGCTGCCTAATTAACCAGGCATTACAGGACAGAATGAAACTGGAAAAAAGTCCTTCAAGTGAAGTCAGTTTGCTGCTTGTGCTCCATATCAAGTACATAGACTTTTTTGTGGAAATCATAAATATACATTAAACATTGTTTATTAATTGCTGGAGAAACAGGTTGGAACTAAAAGGCCATGCAGGAAGTGAACACAAATACCCCTGGGTGCCAAGTTAACTACTCCCAGTACACACTGCAGCACTCCCAGCACTCATCAGCCGCCCGGTGACAATCCTGGGAAGAGCAGCAGCTGCTAGAGTGATGGCAGCAAATCTGCAATAATCTGTGAAGCATTTGCTGTGTGTCTGATGGGAGCTGACAGAACCCCTCACAAGGCCTGCAGAGTCAACAGAAACGCCAGCATGAATTTTATAATAGGATGGCCACTGGGTGACCATTGATTTTCATGGGGTGACATACGCCAAGACATAACAATGATAATAATAGTGAACCTAACGAGCTCCACTAGCTCCATCCATCCATTTTCCAACCCGCTTGTCCTACTGGGTCATGGGGGGTCCGGAGCCTATCCCAAAAGCAATGGGCGCGAGGCAGGGAACAGCCGGGGGGGCCAGCCCATCGCCAGCCCAACCTTGAGAGCCGGGGGGGGCAGCCCATCGCGGGGCACAGTCACACACACATGCATACCCATGGGCAATTCAGTAACTCCAATTAGCCTTAGCATGTCTGTGGACTGTGGGGGGGAAACCGGCGTACCCGGAGGAAACCCCACGAAGACACGAGGAGAACATGCAAACTCCACACATATGCAACCCAGGCGGAGACTTGAACCCAAGTCCCAGAGGTGTGAGGTAACAGTGCTAACCACTGCACCACCGTGTCGGTACTTGCTCCATTCCAATGTTTTTAAAGTGGAACATTGCTAATTCAAAATACATGTACTTCATTTAAAACACAAAAGAGAATAAATTAGGATAAACCACATTTACAATCAAATCAATTAGAGGTTTTATAAATCTGTTCATTCAGGCAAGCTGTGGAGCAAATTAGTTAACTATGCAATCTTAACAGTCCAGCTGTGCACTGAAGCTTTCAATGGTTTTGCTCCTAGAATAAAATCTCTACAGCTGCATTTGGGGATGGCCACCGCTTGGTGGCGCCCTTGAGAGCCAGGCAGCAGAAACCATAGCTTTAACCCATCCTAAACTAAAACAGCTTCAATACAACCATTGTCTGCTGCGGCACAATACCAGTGTGGTACTGTAATATTCTGCTGTATTCTGTTAGGAGATATACTGAACACTGCCTGTCAGGGGAAGTTCATCCTGGCACGTGGTCACTGACTCACCCCACTGCACAGTTCTGAAAGGGCAACATTCCACTTGCAAAGCTGTGTCAATATGTCAGTAAAAATCAGGGAGAACAGAAAAAGAACTTAAACATGCAGGATACAAATTGGTTAACATACCGGTATTGGCTGATATGTTGTCAAAATATCTGTATTGGTCTGATGTGTTGACCTTGGCCAATATTTAACCTTTATCGATATTCAAAGTTAACAGCACCACAAATAAAGATATATCTACTAAAACAATAGGGATCTTTGCATTGGAGAATCAGCCATTCTCCATAGTGGATGACGAGACATTTTGCCGGTTGATTCAACACTAGCCACAGCGTTGCCACCCCCGAAGCCACCACAGTAATACTGTCCCCTACAAATTGGATGTGTGGTCCAAAAACTCACGACAAATGACGTCCTGTTTTGGTTCAAACAGGACAAAGCATTTTATGTATCATGTACAATAGTTGAGTTGCTACCCAAAGTACCAGCCCACAGCATATTTTTAATTCATCATTAAATCTGGCCAACAGATCGATCTTTTGTTTTCCAAAGAATAAAACAATGTAATGTCATTCTGCCAGTTTCACTTTACATTGCATCTCATATTACTTTACCCTTTTATGTTCATGGGAGTATACAGGGGATACTATAAAGGCATCCAGGTGGTGTTTGGTTTAATGAGTTAGGTAAGTGATCAGAACGTCACTGGTTCAAATTCCAAGGCCAGCAGAGTGATGTCATCGTTGGGCCCTGGAGCATGGCCATTAACCCCAACTGCTCCGAGGACATGTTGCCCCTGCTTTCTCAATTGTACGCCATTTCAGATAAACACATCTGTTGTAACGTTAAAACCACAGTCGCAAAAAGCAGACTGTAGTTGCTAAGCTGTAAGCTGCACATTTTTAATTCTGCTCCTTTCTTCACTTTCAGCTCCAAAGCACAAACCTTGGTCCTTGTTGCAATAATGAGCTGTGCTATTGCAGCGACAATGATCCAACATACTCCTTTCCCTTTGACAACTCTGTTTGACTGCTAATGTGACAGTCAACTGAACAATAAAATGTTACCTCCTTCACAAAGCAGGGGAGCAAACACTAAGAGGAATAATGATATATTTTTATCATTATACAAAATTACACACACACGCTACTCGACCACTGAAGTTGTTTGTTATAGCTTCAGCCAACAACAGTAATATTTGTCTGAAAGACTAACTCTTACAGGTTGCTTACAGCTATTACCAAATTATCAGGATATGGGCTAAACAAAGGGGTCCCCAACTATTTTTCCAAATTTCATCAGCCACACAAAGCTAAGGTCCACTGCCTCCTGGGCCAGCGGAATTTAGCAGCCTTATGGGCAGTTCAATTACTGCTCCTCATCAGTATATCGTAATAAACATAGACAGATTACTTCAGTTAAACTGAGGCAAGCTCAAGAACCTGGCTTACAGCAAGAACAATGGAGAAGTTACCATGATCGGAACCCACAGGTACTAAAGACAACCGGTACGAAAAATTACATAAATGAATCATTTATTAAATCTTAGATTTTTAGATTTTACTGGATTTTTTTTTTTTTAAATTCACTGGACACAAACTTCCAAATAACTCATGCAGATTGTTCAGACAGACACTACTAAGTACTTAAGTTGTTCTTACACGTTTTACACTATACAATCATTCTGTTTGATTAAAGTAGTGAAGATACTGGTTTCATAAAAATTTTTGGTTCAGACAAAAAAAAAAAAACATTTTGGCTGTCGTTACACTAATTTTACAATTATCCAGTGTTGCGGATAGGCAGCACACAAATCTGAAATCCAGACTGTGGCTGTCAGATACAGTATGTGTCTGTAAAAGAATTCAGATCCTTTTGGAATTTCATATTCTAGTTGAAAGATTTTCCACAGTGTGATCAAATAATTCACTTATTGTGGCCACACAAATTCTTCCATTTGGGAGGGTAGGGCTGGGTGTGCTTGTGACAGAGGGGAGATTGATGATTTGTGTGTGTGTTTGCATTTGGACGATGAGAGGGAAATACTCCACTGCACTGATGAATAGTTCAGTATGATTACAGTATTTCCCAAAAAGGATTAAGAAAGAGCAGGAAAGCAGCCCCCTAAAACACTACAAAGACACATTGATTATTCTGCTTCACTGCAGATGGTTTGATTTAAAAAGCACTGCACTGAGGCTGCATGTTCTGGCACTGGGACTAGTGGGAGATTAAAGCAGCCAGATGCATAAGCACCAGTGAGGCCCCAGTGAGGCATCTGCAGGTCGCCCCCTGGCACCAACGAGGGGGCACATCTCCCCAAACCAGTAGGACTTCAACAACATGGGCCTGATCAAATAAGCCTCAAAACCCAAATCCCCCCACTGCCTCCCTACATAGACTCCTCCTCCGGAGTGCTCACACAGAATACCTTGAAGCATCCAGCATAAACCTCTTCAGCCCCCTGCCAGAACGTTTTCCAGCAGCAGCCCAACCATTCAGCATTACCAAAGTTCTAGGCAGCTAGTGTCCAGTTATTTTTAAAAGGGGAGCCATAACTTCCTGTCTGAACAGAAGTTGAAAAATACTCTGACACTTGGAGAGGTTATGGAAAATACTCATTTTCATTCCTGTAGCAGACCCAAGGTTTGTTACCTTAGTACGTCCTAAAAGATTTGCCACTAGGGACCCAGACATGTCATCAGCAGTGGTTACACTACAATCACCGATCAGTACAAAACTATAGACAATGATGGAATATAGTCATCAGCAACCAGTCACCATTTGTGAGAGCAGTTTGGAAAAACAGCAGACCAAAATTCCTAAAGGCTGTGGTCAGCATTTCAGTTCCGAAAGCTCATTTTACACATTTCTGATAAGAGAGCCATTATGAAGTAAAATAATCAAATATGTGCATTACCACGCAATTAAAAAGTAGAAAATAGGCAGGTGCAAAGGGCCAAACCATGTGACAGATTCTTCAGATACAAATACTAAATGTATGCTCAGATCAAACCTCGAAAGGGTCTAGAAAGCAGGCAGGCACAAACCGCAGCATCCATGACAAAATGTGGTCATCTTCACTTTTGTAGGGGAGACAGATATAGAGAAAAATTCACAAACAATCACTTTCTCTTCAAAGGTGCTGAACAAGATGTGTGGGCTCCTCTACCACTATGGAGAAAAG
Organism: Cyphomyrus plagiostoma; assembly: GCA_019775915.2. Classification (NCBI taxonomy): domain Eukaryota; kingdom Metazoa; phylum Chordata; class Actinopteri; order Osteoglossiformes; family Mormyridae; genus Cyphomyrus; species Cyphomyrus plagiostoma. The sequence goes on along the minus strand of JABFEA020000110.1, from coordinate 8,264,933 downwards.
CCAGATGAGACATACTGAACACCGCCTGCCAGGGGAAGTTCATCCCGGCATGTGGTCACTGACTCACCCCACTGCGCAGTCCTGAAAGGGCAACATTCCACTAGCACAGCTGTGACAAAAGTGTTCAAGGCATGTTGCCCAGCACTGACAGGCCAAACAAATCCAACAACTTACAGACAAATTCAGATACTGTTAACAGTAGAACCTTTGGCATAATGGACGGCAGTGGGACTCTGACCAGGATACGCAATACAGGTAAGGTGGATGGATGGCCGTGGGCAGAAAGACTTGGAATGACTGTGGAAACTGCCACCCTGTAAGAACCAATGGCTCCAGGAAACATCTGAAATCAGTCACATATTATAAATACAGGTGTCCACAGGAGGGGTAACACCCGAAACAAATATGACAGCACATCCTTACCTAGCAAACATTTTAGAGACTTATTTCAAGCCATCAATCGTCAATTTAAAGACATATCTTGTAAGGGATACAGTTATTTACATGAAAAAATGACTAACATACAGCAGTTGGTGGAAGTGAATCAGAGTTGACAGCACATCACTCCAAAACATGCAGGAGGTTACACATTTGTTATCATAAAAATTTCCCGCATCAAAGCACTTTTAGCTGAACACAAATCTCTCTCGTAAAGCATACAACTACCTGATTCCAACCCATGTCCATTAAACTGGAGTTATTAGTCTGCCATCTTTGTCCAACCATTCTTTTCTGGCTGAAAGAAACTGCTAAGTAAAAGAAAGAATATAAAGAGCCACTTAGCATTAAATAGTGACGAGGGTTAGTATTAAACTTCAGTTCCCCCCGACTTGCAAAAGCACTTTCTCTAGTGTCTAGTTAAGTAACAAAGTAGACAACTGGAAAAAATAACAGCAGGAGAACAGTTCAGTTTGCGTTTCTGACGATGACCTGTGGCTACTGTCATATTATGGAGTGAAGGAGTCCACTAGGTGAATGTGCAATTAAGCCCAGCTTCCAGTCAATGCCGAGGTACGAGTCTAAGCAGTACTGAAGCACTACCATAACAAACAACAAAAAACCAGCTAGAAGTCCCAAAGCAGTTTTTTCCCCTTGTCTCGTCTGGCAGCTTTAGCAAGCAGAATAATGGTCTGAGTGCACTGCTGTGTCAGACATATTTGCTTTACCATAAGGGGCTCTATAAACTTAGTATAGTCCCCTCATGTTGCTCGATGTCTTTATTTTATTTATTTACTTCATTATTTAGCACGTATGAAATATTCCAGCTGACAAGCTGCCCAACAGGGACTGACAGGTCAAGAGGAAAACTAGTGAAAAAAGGGGCAGGGTGAGAGACCAAAATAGAGGAAAGAGAAAAAAAAAACACTTTAAATCTGTCCCAAAACATATTAAATGGTATAATTCAAACGGAGAAAAACAATATACACTACATTGGCAAAAGTATTAGGACACCCTTCCAAATCATTGAATTCAGGTGTTCCAATTACTTCCATAGCCACAGGTATATAAAAATCAAGCCCCTAGGCATACAGACTACTTCAACAAACATTTGCGAAAGAATGGGTTGCTCTCAGGAGCTCAGTGAATTCAAGTGTGGTACCGTGATAAAATGCCACCTGTGCAATAAGTCCATTCATGAAATATCTTTGCTACTAAATATTGCATGGTAAACTATTAGTGGTATTATAACAAAGTGTAAGCAATTGGGAACAACAGCAACTCAGCCACAAAGTGGTAGGCCATGTAAAATCACAGAGCGGGGACAAGGCATGCTGAGGAGCACAGTGTGCAGAAGTCGCCAACTGTCTGCAGAGTTAATAGCTACAGACCTCCAAACTTCATGTGGCCTTAAGATTAGCTCAAGAACAGTGCATAGAGAACTTCATGGAATGGGTTTCCATGGCCGAGCAGCTGCATCCAAGCCTTACATCACTAAGTGAAATGCAAAGCGTCAGATGCAGTGGTGTAAAGCACGATGCCACTGGACTTTACAGCAGTGTTCTCTAGTGTGACAAATCAGGCTTCTCTGTCTGGCAATCCGATGGACAAGTCTGAGTTTAGCAGTTGCCAGGAGAACAGTACTTGCCTGACTGCATTGTGCCAAGTGTAAAGTTTGGTGGAGGAGGGATTATGGTGTGAGGTTGTTTTTCATGGGTTTGGCTTGGCCCCTTAGTTCCAATGGAAATGGAATTCAAAGCCATTTTTGGGGTTTGTGGGAACAGTTTGGGGATGGCCCCTTCCTGTTCCAACATGACTGCGCACCAGTGCACAAAGCAAGGTCCATAAGGACATGCAATGAGTCTGGTGTGGAGGAACTTGACTGCCCTGTACAGAACCCTGACCTGAACCTGATAGAACACCTTTGGGATGAATTAGAGAGGAGACTGTGAGTCAGGCCTTCTCATCCAACATCAATGCCTGACTTCACAAATGTTCTCCTGGAAGAATGGTCATAAATTCCCATAAAACAGTCCTAAACCTTGAGGACAACCGTCCCAAAAGAGTTGAAGCTGTTATAGCTGCAAAGGGTGGGTCAACTCCATATTAAAGCATGTGTATTAAGAATGGGATGTCATTAAAGGTCGTGTGTGTGTAAAGGAAGGTGTCCTGATACACTATTTTTCCATAAGTATGTATGCAAATCAGTATAATAAATAATATAAATGTTAAGGAATCCGATAACCAAGAATACAGTTTAAACATAAAATTTAGGGTGATAAGTGTGTGAGTTCTCATATTGCTGTAGGGTTAACCAATATCAGCCGGGTTGTTGCAGCAAGAAAACTGCGCGCCTAATAAAGTTGAATACAACAAAATTCTTGTTTATTAAAATAATCACGGAGCTGTGGTGCCCCTCACACAGCGACAGCCCAATTATAAGCATGAATGGCACCACGCTCAAATTAAGTCTCGTTCTGTGGATCATAGCTGTAGAATGCCTGAAATACAGCTGTAGAGCTACAAGAAAACTGTAGCATGTATATTCCAGAGTTTGTGCACATCTGTAAACACTTTACACAGATTTCAGGTTTAATCAGTCTGATCTTTTGGGTGGATTTTGGCATTGGCTCCATTTTATGATCAAATCCATACAAGCCCACCTTCAAACATAAGGCCCTAGATAATCGGAAGAGAGCCGAGGCTCTACAGATGGCAACCTACCAAGGCCATAGCTTCAGTTATACAATAGCTAAGCTACGTTACTGACCACTTAAAGCCCGCCAGCCAAAAAAGGAATGACAACGTCGCAAGATTCGTGCAAAGAGCAGGGTCCCAAGTCTGAACAAAAAGTGGATAACTATTATCACTTTCACATCCTGTTTCTCACACACTCCCAGACAAATGCTCTGATAGAAAAAAAGATCATTACATTCACAAAGTTAAGATGACTGATTAGCTTTTGCTCTTCAAACGGTTTGTTTGAATTCAATCTCATTTAAAAACAGGTAAATTGTTGCAATAAAACTGGTCATGCTGACTGATAAATACGAGTCTTAAACCCATTAATTCTGCCACAGTGATTCAAATGCACAGCAGATAATGTCTTTCAATTAGACAGGATTTCCACAATAAAAGTGGCGTTGCAGAATCGCTTCAACAAGTACATCAAGGCATGGTGTGGACTGTTTATAAAGCAAAGTCAAACTGAATCCATGTGTCAAAAATAAGATGACATTACATTTGCTAGCAACAAGTAATACTTTGCGTATTCCTCTTTATGATATAAACCGCAATTTCCCTACCAACAATTATAAACCAAGTATCCCTTTATCAGCAGTATCAAACCCAGCCATCCAATCAAAAACATGCAAGTATGTTCTGTTGCATGAAGGGGGGACTTACAATGCCTGACTATAATGACAGAGGGGGAAATCTCCTTTTCTGGTCGCATTGGTCACATAGCAGGAAAAAAACAAAACTAAAAAACACCCTAAATATTACACTGAGGGAGTGATAATGCTGCATTTAATAAGGCTCATCAGGGATCAATGAGCACTTGGGGGGGGGGGGGGGGTTAACCTTAATGGGTCTACAGTATAAGCAGGCATCCAAAAGCAAATGCTTAAACTCAGAGACTGTACCAAAGATGGTGAAAAACGTGCATTACTGGTCTGAAGCGGCCCATAGAGGAGAAGGGGAACGAGCCACAGGTGCAATCAGATAGAGCACTAACATTTTCAGATCGGAAACACCAGCCACAAAACACACTAAGACAGAAAGTCAGGACAGGTGGCCATGCCTAAGTGAGAAGAAGGATATCCTTTCTACCAGTACACAAGTGTAAAAACCCTACAGGTTCTGTAGGGCGATGGCAGCCCCCACCACCAACACTGTCTGACTCCATTTTCATGGGACCATTATGTTTAATCATTCAATGGCACCCAAAGAAAAATGCTGACTATAAATTAACTGCATAATGTCCAAAGTAGGTACAGATAGAATAGTATATACACATAAAAGAAAATCTAACAAATACCATTCATTCCCAATTCACAGCAATGTGTCAAGAAATTGAGTCATCTAAGCAAAACTCTCCTGTTTAAGAAGCCTACATTTATTTAAATCACTCTCAATGATTTGAAAGAAATGCATGAGGGCAATTTATTTTTTTTTTTTTTAAATTCAAAAAAGGAACTGAGGGCAAAGTTTCCATCCATGGAGCCAGACCCTAAGTAAAGGGACATCATTCCGTCCACCTCTAGGTCAGTGTTTCTCAAGCCGGTCTACAGGGCCCCAAAGACAGTCTGCGGCTTTGCTCTCTCCCAGCTCCCAGTAGCTGGGAGAGACCATAGATGTGGATTGTCTGGCAGGTAACTGGGAAGTAGCAAAAATGTAGACTGTCTGGGGGGCGTCCCCTAGGAAAAGGTTGAGAAATACTGTTCTAGGTAAATTCACTTTCTAACGCTATGAAAAGAACAGCCCTCAATGTAGGTCCCCCGACAAAGCAGGACCTCCACCCCTAGCTCACTTTCAGGTGTTACCACATAGAAGTCCTGCTTTTAAAGCAGCACGATTTGCTGACGGATAGGAAACCTACATGCGTTAAACCAAAACGAGAGAAGTGAATCATCACTCAAAATCAGTTATATTTTTCCCCCAATTACTTCTAACGTCCCATCTGAATAACATTTCAAACACTGAACTCTTATGACATAATGAATGTTTTAAAATCATTAAATGCTTTACGTAGTTTAAATCCTAGTCTTCTAAAGCAAAAACAAAAACTTGTAAAATTAAATAAAAGGGGATTTATCAAGGTGTTACCAGATTTTCCACATTAAGCAGTTGCAACCAGAAGGATTCTATCATTCTATTACGGTCTATACATCTACAGACTTGCTCATATTTTCAGAATTAATACAGCAACCGTACTATAATCTTCCCATGGTAAGAGAGAAGAAAAATGCCTTCTCTGAATAATCACAAAACTCCATTAACGTTTCTGAACTACCTTGCACAATTTTGTGAACAATCTATTTTCCTACATTTACAAAGCTGAACAGCATGTTCGGTGTTGAGTGAGGATGTTCAGCTACTCACCTTTGTGGAAACCTCATGGGACAGAGGACACAAATAAGTGCAGAAAGATTCCTCAGCAAGATACACAGGCTGGCCTTCTGTGGTCAGGAGTGATGAGAAACCAGAGGCATTCCCCAGCATGCACATGTGGGTGTAGTGATGCCTCCGGCAATCTCCTACGAAGGGAGCTCCACGTGGTCTGCCTCACGTACTTAATGACCTGTCACCCAAGTCCGACTAATGCCTCTTTGCAGCAGCGGCTTTTTTCTAAAAGTCGCAGGCTGTCATTGTTGTGCAATGGGAGGAATCCCCAGCCTGACAAATTGCCTCTGACAAAATGCTGAGCCCAAAGCTACAGATTTTACACGTGAAGACGGGAGAGAAGCAGTGGACTGTGCTTTTACCCGTGACAGTCAGGGAACCACATGTCCAGCCTGAAACTAACAAAGCCGGCACGGTTCTCGGACAGTCCCTCGGAGGCATCAAACAAACCATTATTGCTCATTATTGCTCTTCCTGGGCCACTGTCAGCTGAACAGGCTCAGGCCTGTTTGAGCTGCCAAAAGGAAATTGGTTTCTCATCACAGGTCATTGAACAGCATTGACACCGCACTGAGAGAGACATTAACAAAAGGAGGGCAGCAGAGAAAACGCATCTTGGACTATATTGTTTCCGCAGCAAAACAGTTCAATGCAAGCAGGGGCACACCTTATGGACTCCCCGGACACCTTTTAAATGACCCCAGAGCCAACAAGCAGAATAAAGGTACTGCAACACACAAACGCAGCAAGAACTTTCCCATCAGCCTGCAAAAGGTATAACTTTAGTGCGACAGGTTAAGGGCACGCATGTTGAAACATGCTGCCCACGTGGAATAATGTTATTTTACCCTGATTTACCAGTTAGCCGTTAGCCTCCCTCATTACTTAACAGTATCACAATACTTATGTTATTGAACATGAAACTAATATTTTGTAGGATGAAGAAAATTGTCTACAAGTCAAAAGAGAAACAGTCATGTGACCCTAACAATCAGAACCAGAATACTTTTAATTATCCCAGAGGAAACGGTTTTGTGCTTAAAGACTGCACAGTACATCGATACAAAAGTATAAATACACACAGACGCCACATACAGCACTTCTAAAGTAATTTTTAGCTCTGCTGTCATTTCTATATAGATCTCTGTATGATGGTTAGTTTTCAGAAGCTACCCAAACTCAGGTCTGGACGCCACGAGTGTGGCCAAATTCTTCAACACTGTACACAATTTCAAACCACATTCTCAGCTAAAGTGTGCTATACAGAGGTGAGGGAAGAATGTCTGGGACTCTGAGGACCTATTAAAAATAAAATTACTTTTATACCGTTCAATGTTACTGTATTTTTGCAGTTATGTATTTTATGAAAACAAGTATAATAACTAAGAAAGGCAACAACACAATAAAAAATAAAACTGCACAGCACAGGCATTCTCGGGCTACAAGCCCAAAACTACAGTCCCTTAAATGATCATTGCTCTGTGGTGCAACCTGGACACATATTTTTAGTCATGTCTGCAGAAGCAGTCAGTGGACTCCAGACAACCAACTGGCAGGGGACAGGGGTGAGGACCAATTATTATATTTAAAAAATTTAAAAAATATTTTTTTAAATAACAAAATAGATATAAATTTTGGTTGTCCCTGTTGTCTTGCTAACACTCAAATGCAGTCCATTAGCTGTGTTGGTATCTAAGTGACAGTCATGTTTATGAATGCCAAAAATTTGGGACTTTAAAAAAAATAAGTCCCAAATTTTTGGCATTCATAAATATGACTGTCACTTAG
>JABFEA020000110.1:8246664-8257340 GCA_019775915.2 Cyphomyrus plagiostoma | reverse complement strand
TATATAAAATTTTATGTAAAAATAAACAACAACCAAAAAAGTAAAAACCACCGACACATTTCTGCTGAGCCAACAGCAATGGAGATTTGATATCACAAAGATATGGTCAGTAGGAGTAGAAACAGAAAGCCCTGCCTTGCACAGTTCAAATCCACCCCCCACCACCAAAAAATTATTTCCATAATTCTCTACTACCAAGCTGGAGTTTTTTTAGCAATATATCTAAGAAACAAGAAGCCTGAAAATGTCATAAAACATGCTGACTGAGGCCCAGCCTAGGTACCCACACACAAACACCACAATCCAGACTAGCTGCGGTCATCACATTTCATTGTAGGGTGTAAATCTAACTACCTACATGGCTCACCAAGACAATCTGGGTTCCACAGGTGCACAATGTCCATCAACATATCAGCACTGGCTGATATTCATTAAAAATCAAGACAAAATTGGTCTGATGCGTCAGTTTTGGCCGATATTCAGTATTAAACATTCGCAGCACCAGACCTAAAGATATTACCATGAAAATAATCGAGATGACTGCATTAGACTATTAGCCATTTTTGCTGTGGAGGACGAGGGTTTTCATAAGCTCATTGACCACTTAGAAGTAGGGTACCACTTTCAATCTGAAGGAGGACACTGCTGCCACTCTAGTGTGAGGGGAGTGATTACACAGTCTGAAAATACAGGACAAATCACATTCTGTATTGGTTCAAAATGAGATATAGCGATTTATTTCATAATATGGAACTATCCCATAAAATACAGGATGGGTGAGAAAATCTCTCAGAATACAAGCCCACGAGATGTTTTTATACAGATTACCATCTGTTTATAATTCTATATTAAATCTGACAAGCAGATCAATCTTTTATTTTCAACAGAATATAAAAATATGCTGCAACGTTATTCCACTAACCAGTGTGGGGCAGTTTCAACGCCAACGCCGGGACACCAACGGTCTTCCCAAAGGCAGTTCAACGTCAACCTATATGACCATGCAAATCTACTCTAATCCAACATGCACCTGAAAATTTGTAAAGCATTTGTTTTTAGCTTAAGCTGATAAGCTAAGCAGTTTTTTTTCCATGGACACACGACACACCTCAATGAGTGAAAGGGACATTTTGTTTAGTATGTTCAGTTTATCTGACAGCTAAGCCTTGGGGATGCCCTCTAGTTTGTGTTTAAACTGAACAGTGGTGATTAGCATTAAAAAAGAAAAATATGTCTGGGGTTATTAACAACTTACCCTCAACCTATGCACAGTCAGTTTTGCGCATGACTATAGAACTGCTAAGGGACTGACTAGCTAGCACACAACCACTTTTGAAGGAAAGTTTTGCATAGGTACGTGTCATCCAACTGGATCAGAGCTACAGCTACTGTGCTGCCAGTGTACTTTGCCTCCCACACCACCCACAAGCCAACTCAGAAGTAACCAAGTCTTCCTTCAACATTATGTTGCTTTTAGAGACCGTATACGTTTTGTACAATATCAGTGCAACGATAAACCCCCTATGGATAAATATGGCACTTGTGCGTTTCCTCTGAGAGACCGGAGAACCAGCCCCCAGCAGTAACTGTTTTCTTTTAGAGATTCCCAGACATTGCCAGTACACCTGCCACAGAAGAAAGCTACCAACTGGAGGCAAAAAACAGCCAGAATGCCACAGTGCTTCTGACCTGAACAGTCACTGGCTACAAACCACGGTGATCCAAGTGATTGAAGATTACTAGAGATTAAATTTCCCATGTTGCTCTAGACATGCATAAAATATAATGCCCAGTAAACTCTCACTCAGTTCACTGAGAACAGAAATGGTATAGAATTTATTATAGTATATAGTAAAATCACATATGATGTTACAAACAGTAACTCACGGTTACCCACATGTATGGTTATAGGTTTCATACAGTGGGATTCAAATAATTTAATGAACAGACCTGTTCACATGCATAACAGCTAAGGTTTAACACTACTGCCTTCAAAACAAAAAATTCATCTAATAATGAACATTTCAAATTGGGAAAAGTTAGCTAACAAAAACTTACACATACAAGATTTTTAAAAAAAATCCCAATTAATCTCTCATCACTATAAATCGACCTCCTGCACGTATGCAAGAATGTAATTCTTAGCAGAACTTCTCCATTTGTAAAGTTTATGCTTATTAAAGCAGCTCTCTGGACGCTCTCCAAATTGATTCATGCTGTTGGCAATGACGAAGTTACAGTGTGACTTTATTCAACGCCTCCCAGAGATTGGACAATTTCAATGAATGGGCACACAATAACCCACAATAAAACCTAACAGAAAATAGAAAACGTGTACAAGGGACCAGGCACTGTGGTAAACAATTAGCATAGCTGTGATTAAAAATCCAAGCAAGGATGAGTCAAGTTATAGGTTACGCTGATCAAATACCACAAAGGAAGGAAGTTATTCATCTTTAAAGTCAACTCAGCCCGAGTGAAGGATTTTCAAGCAAATATATGCATACTTGGATAAAACGAAGAGCGGAGAGTTCTTACATCAAGATGCCATGTATGCATTCAACGAAAAAGCAAATAGTAAAGTCAAAACCGCGAAAGGAGATCTTATCGCCCATGATTTCCCCCACTGCACACTAGTCACACATATCAAACGAACCCCGACACTTATGCAATTCAAAGAAAAACATTTAATTCATGTTAACAGTAAATATGAAGAACAGCGAATAATATTAAAGTAATGGCACAAGTAAAATAGGCAAAACTGTTCAATATATATATTTAAAATGTAAAACTACGCGGTGACATTTTAGTTAACATGCTACTGTTGTTAGGGGGACTCAAAACTGGTGAGTTATCGATATTACTACAAAAGAGGGCAGACATTGGGGCGTTTCCTGAGTGTTTCACATACTTTGGAACAAAAGTTCGCGTTTACATTTCATAATTAAACAGCGAATTAAACAGAGTCACGTTTAACTCCCTGTCATGCGTGGTGCACATGTGCCTTCAGAACCAGGCCTGAGTGACTGCGCTGCCTCACACACTACACCTACAAACCCAACTGCACAGCTATGCGAATGAATGGGCGACATATGGATTTTTTTATATACATTTAAGCACATAACTGCATCACTGTTAAGCACGATATTTGTTAAGTGCAGGCGGCAGATTACTGCACGGTGAAGCTAGCTAGCTAAATAAATAAACACAGCTCGCTAACGACACATACAACACCGTAAAATGTTCCGGTCTTCGTACTGGACGCAGCGGGTTTTCCACGGCTAACTGGCTAAACAGAACAAATGAATACAAGTTTGTCACACACAGCCAAGCCACTACGTACCAAAACTCGTATTAGCGCCTTTCCGACACGGACCACAACTACACCCCCTTAAATGGTCTCATTCTACAGAGGACCGGAGCGGATCTTCTCGTATTTGCGTCTAATCACATCATATCGCACTGGGAAGCGCGCGCCACGTAGCGCTCAATTCGGATTCCCACTTAAAAGTGCAGAAATCGATTCCTTTTCGCCGCGTCCTGTTTTCAGACTCTAAAGTTACACAACTAGCTGAACAGCGATCTAGCTGTTAAAACGAAGCACGACACGGGACATGCTGGCAGCTAACTAAGCTAGCTCCCTCCCTTCCGCCCGGCCTAGGCGGCGTGAGTGTACTAGCTAGCCGCCGAGAATGCGAGGTTACTTCGCCTTCGACTAGGTAGTGTATTTTCCCAACTAAACCGTAGGCTGAGCCGTTGCCTAACCTTAAGGTGGCTTAGAGGGGAGGTCGAGGGATTCAATCCGCCGTCATGCCCCCACTACGCTGCCTCTCGACAGGCACGATCGTCGTAGAAAGTTTGCTCTACTACTCACCGTCTATCGCGCTCTCCGCCACTCTACTAGTTACAGATAAACTCCTGTCTCCGAGATGTGAACGTCATCCGACTGCCGCCGACACGACGTTCTTAAAAGGGCAACGCCGTTTAGCCCCCTGCCCTCCTACATGAACAACCGAAAGTAAGAAGTACAAGAGGGGAAAGAAAATAGTTTACCTTAGATTTCAGTTATCAGTGATTTTTTTCCATGTATGTTTTGCTTAATGATAACATTGTTTGGGTTTCGATGGTTTTAAGTACTGAGATCCTTCTTCAGACAGTGCCGCTTTAAGAAATATGCCATGTCTGATAGCGAGTAACTCTCCTAATAAGTGATGCGATTGTCTCTGTGCGTGTGCATCAGTTGCTAGGATGTCGGAGACCAGGCATTACCTGCTGTCTATTGGCAATATACCGCCTCAAAAAAGCCTGTATATGGAAAATTATAATTGGCGATTACTACAAGGAATACATTAAGTGTGATAGCTGGTTCGACTGACAACGCTTTTAACTCTATTAAATTTCGGTGATTCTGACGCGTGCGTACTCTTCTTGTTTCTGTTCCATGTTCCGTACTTGTGTTTTGGTGTAATTAGCTGTCATAGTGTTGCTTTTTCGTATTTTTTTATTTTCAGAGGGAGGTACTCCCTGTTGGGTTTTGTTTTTATTTGTACTGTATTTGCTAGTTGTTTTTTGAGATGTATATACCTCCGACATAATCTCATTTCCATCCTTCCTATTCGGAACCGGGTCACAGAAAGAACCCCATTCCCCAAAGCCTAACTGTTTCTCCCCTCTGGGAACTTTCAGTTACATTCATGCAATTAGACGTCATAAGGTTATTGGGTGGCTGGGGCTTGTATGTGATGTGGCACTCCTTGAAAATTGACAGAGCAAATTACGCCATCTTACACTTGTGGCTGTAAGAGACATGCACAGAGAGCACCAAATAAGTTGCATTTCTCTTCTAAATGTGAAGATACCACGTGAATCAAACAAGTCTTTTGAAGGAAGTTCCTTCTAAAGCATGTTCTCTAAAGTTGGGCTGTGGTTGTCTAAAGCTGCAATGTGGTGTTGAGGTGGGGAAAAATTAGCATAGCGATTTCAAACTCTCATTGATCCCTTGAGCCTGGCAAGGATGCTTAGGGTTACACCATATTAACTAATTTAGCAGAGACTTATCCAAAGCAACATACAACTGAGAAGGCAGGGGCAGCTGGTCCCTGGAGCAACTGGGGTGAAGGGTCTTGCTCAAGGGCATAACAGTGACTTTACTTTGCTGACCATAGTGACTTTCTGATTATGGTTGTAGCAGAGCCACACTGCTTAGATATGTATAGGTAAAAAAAATTTAAATCAACACAATGTGTTGAATCAAGTCAGAAGCTGCTTCGTCTCTTACTTTGAGCACAAAATTAGCATATACATGTCATGTATGTCATATACGCAAAACACACAGGCACAAATCTCAGCCTTGGAGCTTATAGTTCAGTACCAGTGATGGGAGAGCAGTCATGAAGGTGCACATAGGCATAAGCTAAGTTCTGCAGATTTTTGACACTTTAGTTCTGTGCACAACATCACCCGCATGAAAACTGGCGCCTCAAAGACACTTTTTAGTGGATGGTTGTCAGCATCTCTTTCAGCCATTTTAACGGATCTGGAGGTGCTGGCCCAGCAGGGTGAATTTCTACTGACATAAAGCTCACAGTAAAAAGCTGAAGTAAAAACAGACAGGACTGGCTGAACCGTGTCTGAACCTTGGCACTTTATTGTTTAACACCTGTCAAAATGCACGAGAGGTTTCGACCTTCTTAAGTTCAGCCCTAATTGGTAGACGGTTCAATAGGTCCAGAAGATACTGTGCTATATTTACTTTCCCCTACATTTGTGTTTCACATTGCTTCCTCAGTCTCATCATGATAAATGGCTGTTTTTAATAAGGTTAACTACTTCGCCAATTTATTATTGTAAATGGAGTTTTACTAAATAAACATAACTGGATCAATCAAAGGTTGCAGAGTCACTGGCTCAAATCAGCAGAGTGATTTCACCTTTGTGCCCCTGAGCAAAGCCCCTAACCCCAACTGTTCCAGGAACTGGCTAACTCTGCTTTCCCAAAGGTACGTCACTTTGGAGGTCTTCTATACAGTAACTGAAGTCTACCTTTCAGTTGCTATGCTAACATGATGTATTACAAAGCATGTTATCTGTTTACCTCTTGTGGACACTTAGTAGTTTTTTCTTAGTCCCTTATAAGGTTTTTCAAGCCATCAGTGCATGATGTCTGTTTTAAAGACGTGTGAGCAAAACAGCAACATTTTTGCACAACAGTGAACCATTTCTCGTCGTATGTGCATCAGTTACCAGTGCTAATGGACACTAGACACACTGATCATTTGATAACACCATAGCCACACAAAAGTCCCAGGTCAAGCTAATGACAATTAAATAGCCTCGGCTGCTAAGGATCTTGCACAAAAAAACTCAAATCGGCCTGGTCTTGCAACTGAGGACACGTTTGTTGCAAATCTGTCTTAAACCAATCAACATACGCTACAATGCATAAAAGGGGTGGGTGGCATAGTTTGATTTTTAATGCAGAATAGAACAAGAAAACAACAGAGGATCATGGTAGAGTTCAGTGCTGAACCACACAAATGTTTTTATGTGGATGAAGCTCGTTTCAATCTGACCAGGACCAGGAACCATGGGAGGGATGTTACAGGCCATAGAGCAATAGTATAGATACCAGGGCAAAGGGATTCAGATATTATTCTTTGTGCAGCTATATCAGACAATGGTCCTGCAACATACATACCAACAGTTGGTCTGTATAACTCTGTTAAACATTCCCTTGATGAGCTTTACAGGCGTCTGCTGGTTGCTGAGGGGAGACAGGATGCTGGGCGCAGTGGCGTACATTATGTAGTCATATGGGACAATGTCCCCTTCCATTACTCGTCTGCAGTGGTAGAGGGGTATTCACTGTTCTTATTGAGAAGCTTTTTTTCTGCCTGGAGATGGAAGGTTTATGACCACTGTCCTTACAACCAAATGCTACTGTTGGATCTTATGACTGCATTGCCATACAAAATATTTTACGTGATGTTGAAAAAAACATGTGGCCTGATATCCAGGACAGGACTGATGAGGCACAGTACAAGATTTGTGATTCTCAAGCAAAGGGTATTTTTTATTGCACCCTGACTGTATCATGCATTTGTAAATGATTTTTTGCTCTTGATCAGGTTTGAGTTTGATTGTACCAGTATAATGCCCAATACAGTAACATTTCATTTCAGAGAATAGACGACTTCTCTTTTGTCATTTCAGTTTCTTGGATAACCTACACTATATTGCCAAAAGTATCGGGACACCTTCCTTTACACACACATGAACTTTAATGACATCCCATTATTAATACACAGGCTTTGATGTGGAGTTGGCCCAACCTTGGTAGCTAAAACAGCTTCAACTCTTCTGGGAAGGTTGTCCACAAGGTTTAGAAGTGTGTTTATGGGAATTTATGACCATTCTTCCAGGAGAACATTTGTGAAGTCAGGCACTGATATTGGAAGAGAAGGCCTGGCTCGCAGTCTCCTCTCTAATTCATCCCAAAGGTGTTCTATCAGGTTGAGGTCAGGGCTCTGTGCAGGTCAATCAAGTTCCTCCACACCAGACTTGCTCATCCATGTCCTTATGGACCTTGCTTTGTGCACTGTTGTGCAGTCATATTAGAACAGGAAGGAGCCATCTCCAAACCATTCCCACAAAGCTACGAGCATGAAGTTGTCCAAAATGGCTTAGAATGCTGCAGCATTAAGAGTTCCTTTCACTGGAACTAAGGAGCCAAGCCCAGCCCATGAAAAACAACCTCACACCATAATCCCTCCTCCACCAAACTTTAAACTTGGCACAATGCAGTCAGGCAAGTACCGTTCTCCTGGCAACTGCCAAACCCAGACTCATCCATCGGATTGTCAGACAGAGGAGCTTGATTTGTCACTCCAGAGAACACGTCTCTATTGCTCTATAGTCCAGTGCTCGCGCGCTTTACACCACTGCATCGGATGCTTTGCATTGCACTTGCAGACTGTTGGCAACTTGTGCCTCAGCATGCATTGTCCTTGCTCTGTGATTTTACATGGCCTAACACTTTGTGGCTGAGTTGCTGTTGTTCCCAATTGCTTCCACTTTGTTATAATACCACTAACAGTTGGCCGTGGAAAATTTTGTAGTGAGGAAATTTCACGAATGGACTTATTGCACAGGTGGCATCCTATCACGGTACCACGCTTTAATTCACTGAGCTCCTGAGACCGACCATTTTTTCCACAAAAGTTTGTAGAAGCAGTCTGCATGCCTAGAGGCTTGATTTTATACACCTGTGGCTATGGAAGTGATTGGAACACCTGAATTCAATCATTTGGAGGGCTGTCCCAATACTTTTAGCAATATAGTGTTTGTGTACTCATGTGTTTAGCCAGTGATGTTTATGGTCGATTAAAATAAATGTAAGAAATGTGATATTAACCTATTAATATTTTTCTCTGCCTCAGTGAGGTCATTTTGCATGTGAATGTCAAGTGAGTTTTTGGATGTGTTAGTGTTATAATGCTTCCTGCAACTGAGCGGATTATGCAATTTTGCAATAAGTATTTATTGTTCTGATTAGAGTATTGCGTTTTGCAGTGAAAATTAGGTGTTTTGCCAAACACATTGTTGTTTCACAGATTTTGTTGATTTTTAAGTGATTGTGGCTACTGTGTCCATGACTGGTAAGGCAACAGAGAAAAATATGGTGTTTTCACCATGGAAAATATGTGCAGGACAAATCCTTTGTGACGCATATATGCTTCTGCATCTGTCTGAGCAAGTGATTGCATCAATATGTGCTATTTTTTTCTTTGTTCTTAATGTCTCCACTTAGAAATCAGAGCATGAACACTATAGGCAACAGTTTAGTTATCTTGCTTTGGACAACAGTGGATGCAAGTATTTCTGAGAAAGAATGAGATATGCGGAGTTAGGAGGATGTGGATGAGGAAGAAGACTAAGAAGGTCCATGAATAAGGAAATATGTGTCACCCTGGTTCATCTTGTGGTCAACCATGGTTTGAGTAAAAAGGAGGCTTGGCAAAGAGTCCAGCCAAACCTTCACATTAGCTGGTGTCACCCAAACATTCAGAAATGAAAACAGGCAAGTAACCTACCAACTTCACAGTTCTATGATACTTTTTACATCACTACATACTATGGTAGATCTATAATCGGTATTGTCTCTACATAAAAATTACAGTTAATGTACAGCATTTCTTCTCGTGCTTCAAAACATCTTACACCCACCCTTTCGCATCATGGTTACGCAGAATTGAGTGACTGCCACTTGCTGGTGGATGAATCTGGCTCTTTAACCCACAGTATTTGACTGAGAGATCTTCAGAATCATATACTCTCACACACCACATCCGTTAGTAATATCAGGTGGGTCAATTTATCCAGTCTGTAATAGTATCATATCAGAATGAAGCGGCTATACAGAGTGCCATTTGAGAGGAACTCCAATAGAGAAAAAGAATTATATAAATATGTGCAGGTGAGCCTTTTCTATAACTTTTTTTCATCATTGTTGTTATAGGTACCGTATCGGAACACCATACAGTACTGACTACTCCACATCTGTTTAGAGTCTTCTCTAATGCTCTCGCCTTGTCTGTTCCAGAGAATCATGGAGCTCGATGCTGCCAGAGTGCATCACAAGTACATTTATGTTGATGAGGTTGTTTTTAAGTTGAACAAAACAAGGCATGGCGGAAGAAATGTTATAGGGCAATGTGCCATTATCCATGTTCCAGGGCAGCAAGGGGGTAACATTGCTATGTGTGCTGCCATGGGACAAAATGGGGTCTTACATCATCATGCCATTCTTGGCCCATACAATACTGACCACATCATAACATTCCTCAAAACCCAACACAACATCCTGATTCCTGATGACAATCATAACGGATCACAGCAGTCCAGGTTTGTCATTAACTGGTATAATGTGAATTTCCACTGGTCTGCAAGGGTCCGAAATTGGTTTATCAACCATCCACAAATGTCTGTCCTGTATCTCCCACCATAGTCTCCATTTGTAAACCCAACTGAAGTATTCTTCCCATAATTGAAATGGAAGGTGTATGATCGGCAGTCTGATAAACATGTGCCACTTCTACTGGCAATGGAGAAGGCCTGTGGAGATATGCATGGGGGGGATGCCAGGGGTGTATACGTCGCTCCAGAACTTTCCACGCTGTCTTGCCAGGGAAAACATTTCTGGCGACATAGATGAGGGATTGTGACCAGGCTCAAACAGGAGACAGGCTCCAGCCTAATTTTATACCTTTGTAGTCCATTCCTTTCTTTTTCTGTATCGCCTTCTGTATTTTTTTCCCTAGAAGCATAAAATACAGTGATTTTCCTGCCCAAACATGGGAATAAATGTATTTATTTTTGGAGAAATAAACTTGATTTTTCCCTCGTATGTTTATTGACTATATGCATATACATTAGGGAAGTGTGTATTTTATTTGTATCTTCTCTTCTGACCAATATTTTCAATCCAGATGAATCTGTAATTAAGAATACACTGTTTAAAAGGCTGTGCATGTTCAGTATTTGTTCTGAGTACATTCTGTTTGCAGAAAAACAGGAAAATATAGATACTTTCCTGTACAGAATCCATCCATCCATTTTCTAAACCGCTTATCCTACTGGGTCGCGGGGGGTCCGGAGCCTATCCCGGAAGCAACGGG
>JABFEA020000110.1:8213062-8224217 GCA_019775915.2 Cyphomyrus plagiostoma | reverse complement strand
TTTCCCCCCACAGTCCAAAAACATGCTGAGGCTGATTGGAGTTGCCAAATTGCCCATAGGTGTGCATGTGTGAGTGTACTCTGCAATGGGCTGGCCCCCTATCCAGGGTTGTTCCCTGCCTCATGCCCGGACCCCCAGACACCCAGTAGGATAAGTGGTTTAGAAAATGGATGGCTGGATGGATTTTTACATATGTGTGTGTTCCGTACAGATTCATTGGGAACAAATAAATGCAAATACTAAAAAAGTTACCTGACCAAAAGTTATGGTCTTAAATCTGGGTTTTAAATTGGCTGCTATGTTGTTCGTAATGATGAGGCTATAGAGGATCAACTTCACATAAAACCAGGTATATTTCCAAAATTGTATTCAACAGTCGTAGGCCGAAAACCTGTGGTAGGTCATTAGATAGGTACAGCTACACATGGAAAACTGAACTATGGTCTGAATCTGTAATCCAAACACAGGCAGGAGGTCACAAAGTTGATGACAACGACATGAGAAAATCACCAGTAAGAAATCCCAAGCAACAAACAGAATGCAGAACCTGTGCGGCCACAAACAAAAATGGTGAAGGATGTAACTGAGCACCCTTATACCACAGTAATTAAATAAAGCCAATGAGCTACAGTCATCCTTTTAGTATTCAGGAGGGACTGAGCATTGAACAGTTTAGGATTGGCTGGCTGGTCATTTGGTGGGCATCACATTGATTATGATGCTACAGAATTTCTACAATTACACATTTATTAAAAGCCTTGCAAAGCAAGCTGCTATTTTCCAGGGTAACTCCATAGATCCAGCTAGTTCTATATGCAGAATTGTTCCTTCATCTTCTGTCAGATCTCAGATCTGTCAACAATAGATGAGGTGAATGTACCAGGTCAGACATTTCTTAGAGATAATGTTATGGTTACAAAATAATAACTCTCAAATTTTCATGGAAATGTATTTGTGTCTGGAGATAAACTTGTGTGTAATGCACAGAAACATTTAGCTAGATCATCAAGCATGATCTGTGAAGATTACACAGGGCTCCTACTTAGTATGAAAAATGATGGAATTTGATTCTGGAAAAAGTATGGATATATACCAAACCAAGAAGTCTCTCATCTCCAGCAAGAAATGTTCATGACGACTATTTTGCAATTTATAACTCTCACAATGGGGAAAAGCAAGTTTTCACTCACTTGGTTTGCTGTTTAGAACATGGGTGAAGCAGCAGTTGTTAGCCTCAAGTGTGCCATATCCAGCCCAGTTACCCAAAGAAGCAGCTTCTGAGGTGGTGCCAACTCCCACCCCTCCAACCAAGAACTTTACTGTGGTTGAGCCCCTGAGTATAGTCTGGAAAAGTATGGAGAATGAATGGTTAGATAATGAAGAAGACATGATATGTAGATTGGATTGGTATATCTATAAATGAACATGCAGAAAATCACAATTTCACTGTTAGCTCAATCTGTCTTTATGACATAGTAGAATAAGGTAAAGAAACAACATTCAATTCAGTTTATTTTTATATAGTGCCTTTCGCAACAGAGTCACTCAAAAGTGCTATAAATCAGTATTTCTAATATACCCCTGCATCATTTTTACAAAATAATTCAAAAACAGGGAATATAGAAGAGATTCCAAAGGTAGTCTAACAGAAGTGAGATGTATTGATACAGCAGCAGAAGGCCCTGTGTTGAAGGATAGCCATCCCACAATGCCAGCACACTCACAATCCATTCTCATTTAACAACAAGCCATACTGTAGCTAGCCCCATCAATAGCATTTTGGCATTAATTTAATTACACCCCTTGTTTTCACATACACACAGATTGTAATCAAAGCATCAGCACTTAAATCTGTATAATAATTCATCTCCCTTTTCTATTTTCCTCCAAAATGGGGAATAATGATCAATAATGAAGCTCATGTCTGCTTTTATGACTTTCCTGTGCCATGTGATTTTACACACACTAAAGGCTAGTATTCATGTAACAGTATTCAGTGTCTCTCTCTCTTTCTCATGCTGCTATAGCCAGATCTGCCAGAGCCTAGATGAATATTGCACTCGATCATTTTGTTTGCACTGCCTCTGGTTTCCTCAACTCTGGCTAATACACCATTTTTCTTACTTCCCCCCACCCCTTCTGGGGTGCGCTGCCTGGAGACCCATGAGACCGAAGAATTTACGCCTCTGCTGCCTGCAAGACTACTGCCTCCACTTCCGGCAACTACCCTCCTGCATGCCTGCCATTGGTTCATGTGATGCCTCTCCTTCCTTCCCTGCTGCTATGCCACTACGGATCCTGCCATCAAGCACCCCATGCCAGCACTCGTCTGCCCCTGCATAGAGACTGAAATTTCAACCCCTGTATTAGCTTAGTTATACCTGACATCAGACAGCACTGAGGATACAAAACAACTTAGGGCAGGTCCTAACAGTGTAACTGACACGAGGGGCTAAGAACCTGATGGTGGATGGTCTCCTAGGGCACACACAAACCAGGGTAGAACCAGGGACCACAGGGGGAGACAAACAACCAGGACACGGCTCTGAAGGGACCAGGCAACATAAGAGGGTGCAGAGAGGGTTAAACACTGGGCAAGGGACCAAAGGCCGGACCAGGCAGAACACAACAGGACAGAAATCCTTAGGGACTCCAGACACATGAGAGTAGACTGGACCGACAGCACTGAACTTGAAACAGGAATGAACATAGGACAACTACAGATGCTAAAGGGGAACTGGTAACTATAGGGAGAAAGAGTGAAAAGGGACAGATAGAACAAAACACAGCCCAATAGGACAGATGAGTACTACAGGGACAGGTGGAAACCAGACAGGGAACCATAGATAGATAGACAAACAGACAGATGCAACAACTAAAAATTAAGTCCCATTGTCTTAGAATCCTCTTAAAATGCACGGAGGGGGGGCGCATGTCCGTTCAGTTCTGCGATGGCCCTGGGGATAAAGCTATTTTGCAACCTGGAGGTGTGGGCTTAAAAGGCCCTATACCGCCTCCCAGATGGGACCAAGGAAAAGAATGGGTATGAGGGGTGTGTTATGTTCTGCAAAATGCTGTTTACCCGGTGGAGACAGCGGGTCTTAAAGATGCTATCTAGTGAGTGCAGAGGAAGTCCACTGGGTCTCTCAGCAGATCTTATCACCCGACCAAGAGACTTCTGGTCCTTGTCTGTGCAGTATGTGATGACGCTCTCAATGGAGCATTGGTAAAAGTTTTTAAGCAGCTCGGTAGACAGGTTGCATTTTTTGGTAACACTTTATAATACTGCTCTGTAGTTAACAGGTAAATATGCAGGAAGTAAGCAGCAACAAAGGAGTAGTGCTTCATTAACACCTAGACTGGTACTATTCACTACTAGGCAATTATTCTTAATTACTCAATAGGTAATAGTGAACTAATTATTATAGTAGTTCACTATTACTTCATTAGGAACTATTGAGTATTGTAGGTCCCATTGGGAATTATCTACTAACTATGGATTATTTCTATTAACTACTAGCTGAGCCCAGGAGAGGCGACGGACGAGACGGGGAAAACCAGACCTGGAAGACAAAAGGCACAACCATCAACAGAGACCTGGGCACAAGACCGAAAGACAAAACCAGCACAGAGACAGAACCCAAGAGAGGACCAGACACAGGGCTGCGGGCTGGGCAGGAACAAGCAGGGCCGCGGGCAGTTCCGGAGCGGGCCATAACCCCCCCAAAGGCGCGCACTCCAGCTGCAGGTGGAGGTGCAGGCGTGACGGCCTCAGGCAGAGCAGCTGCAGGAGGAGGCGCAGCTGTAGCAGCCTCAGGGAGAGCAGCTGCAGGAGGAGTTGCGGGTGTAGCAGCCTCAGGGAGAGCAGCTGCAGGAGGAGGCGCGGGTATAGCAGCCTCAGGGAGAGCAGCTGCAGGAGGAGGCGCAGCTGTAGCAGCCTCATGGAGAGCAGCTGCAGGAGGAGGCGCGGGTGTAGCAGCCTCAGGGAGAGCAGCTGTAGGAGGAGGCGCGGGTGTAGCAGCCTCAGGGAGAGCAGCTGCAGGAGGAGGCACGGGTGTAGCAGCCTCAGGGAGAGCAGCTGCAGGAGGAGGCGCGGGTGTAGCAGCCTCAGGCAGAGCAGCTGCAGGAGGAGGCCCGGGTGTGGCGGTTTCAGGCAAAGCAGCTGCAAACTCCAGCTCTTCTTGACTCGCAGGCGCCGCCATCAGGACAGGCAGAATCGAAGCAGGAAACTTGGGTCCTGCTCCTTTAAGCGCCTTGGGGATCCGCCGGATCACATCCCGTACCGGGCTTATCCATTTACCACCGACGTGTTCCGGCCGGGAAAGGTACGCCTCCAGAGGAGGCGATTTGCCCTCGGCGGGATGCACCTTGCGGGTTCCGGCATCTTATTCCCAGGCCAGCGGCAAGGCCCTTCGCTCGTCTCCCGTCTCCCAAGCGGGGACTAGCGAGCAGGCTCTCAGGTAGATGCAAGCTTCCTCCGGCTTGCCTCGCCTTTTACACCGCTTTGGTCCGCTGACTGCGGAAGGTGGAGCCGCCTCGTGCTCGTCCTCCAGGCACTGAGCGACACGCTGCTCCCGTCACTCAGTCAGCCGGCTTCGGAGGCGAGCAAGGCACCTCCTCGCTCTCGTGAGCGGATAATGCTGTCCTGGCGGGCGATCCACTTCTAGGAGGTCCTGGCCCTGCGTGGCCAGCTGCTGGGCTACGGGATCCTCCTGGACCTCTGGCTGGGCTCGCCAGTAGATGAACTCCTGCAGCAGACCGAGCCGGTGGTGCTCGGTCTGCTGCTCCGCGTTGTTGGGGAGATCCGGTATTCTGTTACGATGCGTTGGTTGCGAGCGGCGAAAGGAGGGGATTCCAGCCAGGAGTACGGGTATACAGGGTTTATTGACGACGACACACCAACACATGAGAAACATCAATGCAACTACGCTGACGCAGACCTTACATACACGAGACCGGCAGTCGGCAACAAGAGACAGGTGACCGGAATCAAGGAGAAACACTGGGTAACGAGGAGGGCGTGGCACACAGGAGGAGCGGACGGAGCTGGCACGTAACAGTTATGACCACGCCTGGGAGGAGAATTAGAGAGCAAGGCTGGCAGGAGAGGCAGGGCGTGACATAAGCCTCTGTGTCTGAGGTCAGGAAGACAGGCCTCAGTACATCTGCATGAGCAAGGCCATTAATCCCCAGCCTCTCTGAGGGAGCAAGTTGGAGAAGCCATAAAGACAATTTTCCGACGGGGATCAATAAAGTATCAATAAAAATTATTATTACTAATTGCTCCTATACCTTATTAAAGGAATAAGGGCACTAAATCTGACATTTGTGGCTGAACTGACCTGGATTCCCGGAGTCAGTCAGGCCACATTTGGGTTATTCCACCCTTTCTGATCTGCCATTGTGCTATGTGCAGGTTCAAACCCTACAATCTTTAAAAAAATGAATAAATAAATAATTTTTAGACCTTGCATCAGAGGTCTCTATGATACAAAAATGCTTATCTGCACCTATATATTAAGAGGATATTGAGTTAAGATTGCTATAGTAGCCAATAATTAAATAACTACTGTTAATATAATAACTGTCAATAGCACAATATTTTTTCCGTTCTTAAGGTAATAAAAATCAATAATGTAATCACTGGCTGAAAATTCAATACCTTTTCTGAACTAATAATGTAATAACTATTTGCTCATAATGTAATAAATGTTATTACTTTTTTTGCATTTAGAATGGAAAAAATATGCTATTCCAGTTATTAAATTACTTTATTGATTTTTTGATTAAAAAAAGTGAATGAATTGAAAATCCTTTTTGATTACTGGTCATTCTCATTGTGTAACATATGGATAAGTTATTTGATCTTAAGAAACAACACACCTGATCAGCTGTTCAGTACTCCTGGCAGCTTTTACATTGTGCAGATAGACTCAGCTGCCTACCCAGGTCAGTGTGACAGGATGGCCTAGAGCATAGCCCTTCCAGCTAAGGGGACAAGGTAAATGTGCACTCTGTACAGGATGCCAGTACTGTGAAGGTAGATGTAAAATCTACCACTTATCAAGTGCCGTCCCAGAACTTTAAACTCCATAATATACCACATTTGTATAATTTAGAGTTTAAATTCTGATGTGCTTTTTCCAGATATTTAATATTTTAAAAACAAAGCAAGATATCTAAGGTGCCAAAAGTTGTTGTTAAGAAAGCTGTAAAATACAGTCATATAGCAGACAATAACATGTGCAGAACACATTGATGTGGGAAGTTATCTGTTTCCAAGATTACAGAACATTTAGTTTGGAAATATATATCTGAGAGCCACAAAAACCATAAAGTGATGTTGTAAATGTTAATAAAGCATGAAAGCTACTAGCTTAATAACTGTTTTAAGTTTGTCTCCTGTCATAATTTTGCAGATTAACACTTTATGGCAGTATACTAACAGAAGGAGTCTTATTAAAATTGACATTTAGGTTTAATATATAACAAAAACTACTGCTTCGTATTTAATTAGAGGATGTGACATCTGCAGAAACAGATGAATGGTGCTGTCAATCAAGAGGCTTCTTCCTCTCCGGCTTGTGATATTTCCCTCCTCATTTTCTACTCTGTTCATGCCGGCTCAATCGCTGTCCTTAAGGCTTCATTAATCCTGGCCACGAATCAAAGAACCAGTAAGACAAATAGAGAAGCTCTTTATTTAATAGGAATGAGGTATCCAAACAAATATACTCATAATTTTTATACTAATAGATTGTTCCAGTTTCATGAGGAGAGAAGCACACTAGTGTAGTGAAACGGTGTTTATTTTCTTGGTCAGTCCTTTAGACATGTTTAGACATGCATGGATGAAAAATTGGCCCATGGGCATCTGGGTAAATCTGGTCTTGAGGATAGTTCAGCCATAAAAGGCAAAAACCGTTCTGTCTTTTGGTTTACATGTGTTTTTTTTCTTTTAATAGCAGACAGAGATATGCATGCACACATACACATTCCAACCAAATACACTTTATTAAGAATGACTGAATTATGGGTACATGTTAAAACTTCTCTCAAATATCATTCAATGCTGTTGTAATTTTCCTTCTTATAGTTTTTTATCAGCATTTATCTGTGAAAAAAGATTTGAGATAAGTTAGGAAAGAATTATCTAAAAAAAAATGAGCAGCTACTTATGGATGACAGTTGTCAAATGAGTGAGGGACAATGGAAAGTAGAGCAGAAGTTCATCAATTGCATGTGTGGACTGTGGGAGCTTCATATCTCCCTTCTGCCTGCAGTACATTTCCACAACAAAGGGGAGGAAATGGATGGTTTCCTATCAACAGGATTTCACATCTTATATTCCATTATCATTAGCATACAAACGTGTGCGGTCATACACATTAATGGTGGAAAAGCACACACACACAAAAAAGGGAGCAATGATGGAATGAAAATAAAATTTAATATGAAATACGATCGATGGGATCATTTCCTCCAAATCCCAGCCAAAAGATGAAATTGTTAACCAAGAGGGTGGGTACCAGTATTGCTATAATTTAACAATATGATGATTTGTACACTGTTTATGTATTATGTTCAATTAAACTAGATAAAGCTGATTTCTGTAACCATCAAGTATGTTATTTGATGTAAATGTTACCATAGATAAAATAATTTATTGTATTTGTATTAATGCAATGCATTTTAAAATCTTATTCTTTGCTAAGAAAGAAACCAAATGATCTGTTCTATTGCAGATCAAATCCCTGTGCTTATGCTAACTTAATTTTTATAATAAAACCACATTTTTAATCCAGTGACTTACTTTGTTATCCTTAGTTATTGTTGATGATGATTATACTAATCAGTACTTACTGTAAATAAAGTTTGAATACTGAACGATATACAATTTGTAGTATTCTTTTATCATTGTTTTTCACACTGTGCCTTTAAGCTGACCATCACATTTTGCTTCTAACTGACTAAATGTAATAAAATGTGTTTTTTAAAGCAGCAATCTGTGAAAGTCCATTAAAGGTGAGTGAGGAGATGGATGAAATAATTGTTAGTGTATATAGAAACTCCCAAAGGCTATAGGACTAAACATGCCAACTCTGATGTATATAATGTATGTTCATGGCAGTATCTTCACTTTTATCAGTGCAATTAAGAGAAGTTCTCAAAGGATGGATTGTCCTATACTCGTCAGATAGTATTAATATTCCAACATGGCTATAAAACAATAACCCATATCTAATGTGTGAGGAAAGTGAAACACAGTTACATCAGTTGCGATTAATAGGCTTCCATGTTTGTTTGTCTTTTTTCTGGACCATCATACAGCCAATGCTAATGGCTTTGAAGGACTCACAATACTGTTTTACCCATCAGTAACCCATTATCACATTTTCATATGTGTCATTTGGCACCCAGTAGTCCTACAAGCAAAAAACACATCTGCAGTTGTCTGTTAGGTTCTGGAATGAGGTGATGTGATCTCCAGAAAAATCTGTTTTCATCCATGGGGAATATTTTCTGTCCTTTAACAGGCCTGGATCAGAAATTGTTACATTTGTGGGCACCCAAAAAACTTAAGCGTTGAGTGATATTTCAAGCCTGGCAGTTTAGTTGGGAAATTAGAAGAATTTACTAGTAAAAACAACATAATACATGCATTTACACCAAGGCTGTCCAGTTCTGCTCCTGGATAGTCAGTCGAGAACACCGTTTACAGGTTTCCCTGCTCAAACACATCTTATTCAGCTCACCAGCTAATTGCCAGGTTTAGTAGGTATGTTTGAGCAGGGAAGTCGGCAAACTTTGTTGCAGATTGGCCCTACAGGACCAGAATCGGGCAGCTCTGATTTACATCATAATGATATACATGCACAAATAAACACACAAAGACCTTTGTTGACGATGGATTTTGTGGCAATCAGTGCTCTAGTTTCTTCCCTTCAATTTCTTTTTCTGTCACTTCTTGACCCATACATGTTCCCCAACATGCAGCAATTTTCAAGCAAATATTTTCCATTATTAAGACAGCTAGGCTGTGCTGAGAGGTGGGAATTACACACCAAGAGCTGATGGCAGAGTGGGTTCACCAACCCTGCTCATCACAGTGGCAGTGTGATATTATACAATGCTCAGCTCTCACACAAGCACAATGCCAACCCCTACTGCAATAACACGTCAAATCCAAAAGAAAGGCCCTCCTTGGTGGACTTGGATGTCTAGCTCCCAGAAACATCATGTACCAATTACATAATGTGGCACAAAAGACAGACTTCATGTGCACCTCATTGGATTAGGGGTCTGTGCATTCTGTAACTTCCTCTCTATCCTATGGCTGGGCCATTGAGTATGACCCTTCACCTCGACTGCTCCAGGGATGCTATCTGAGCCTGCTATCGGATATCAAATTTTTACACAAAGATTGTGTAACTCTGCACAATCTTGTCTTCTAAACAAATCAACATGACTTGTAATCAGTTAAATACTGGTTATGTTACAGTAATACATCTACTGACGCTAAGCTAAGGCACATCATTATTGATGTTACATGAGGTCGTTGGGTGTTTTGGGTCTTTTGAACATCAGTTGCACACCCATGTGACCCAGCTGATGTTGATCAGCCCTCAACTTGTGCCCTAGCAGCAGTCTCCCAGACCTATTTTCTGCATGTGGAGCCATCTGAAGGCCTTCTCTACAGCCTCTGTGTTGTTATAGACTAACATACCTGGTACGCAAGTACGCATTCACCTTTAAAAGCCATACGTGTGGCAATTGATTAATGTAACAGCGCAAATACAGTATGTACGTATTTTATGTGCATTTGTTCCGATATGACAACAAATTACTGTGCATTTTAACCTCTATACCGCAAATGAAGTACAAATCAGCATATAAAGGTTAAAATACGCAATAGTTTCTTGTGATATCGGCACAAATGCACATAAAATACAAACACATTTGCGCTGTTACAACAATCGATTTTAAAGGTGAATGTGTACTTGCATACCAGTTATGTTAATCACTGGTTATAGATAGCTCTCCCACTCCTTTCCGCTGTGATGGCAAGTACAGGGTATGCCAAGCAAAGCCTCTTCATCCTGCCTCCATAGACACTCTTTATTGTCTCTGCTACCAGGATTATGTCAGGTCTGAGAAAAGTTTTACAGAAGTGCCAAGCTTGTGTCATGGTAAGAAGTCCTAATGGTGTATTGTTGTGGTGATATTGTTTCAGGATGCTCTCCAGTCTAATGGAGTGGCTGACTTTGAAGGTTTAGTACTCCAGTCTTTGCGATGGTCTTGAGTACCTGGTTATACCGCCGGTAATGCTGATAGTATAACCAGGTACTCAAGACTGGAGTCTGTGCATTGGCCCTACAATCGCAAAGACTGGAGTTCTAAACCCTCAAAGTCAGCCACATTGCCTGTCCACACTCCTAGAGACACCTACTACTATAGTGAATCATACCTACACAAAATCAGCATAGCAACATCAACACATAATATTAACATAACTGTTAAGTTTCTTGGTGTCAATAAAGGCAGTCCATTTCCTAGCCCTGCCCCTCCTCCTTCACAGTTGCTTGGTTCTGCACAAGACTGCCACTGGTGCTCATTCTTCTTATCATACTTCTTGGTACTGTTTCCTCAGTCATTTAAGTTCTTTCCTGATGTGGTGTATTCTTCCTGCCCTGGTTTCTGCTGTCATGCTAGGCTACCCTTTCTTCCTCAACACCAAACCCCTCGGTGTTCAACAATCACTATGATGGTTGACATCATTCACAGCCTACTCTCCACATCTCCACCACGTCCAGGTCCTTGTCCGCATCCTCATGGAGCTTCTGCTGCTCAGCTGTTTTGCAGGGTTTAGGCCACCTGCCTCTTTCCATTTTGGACTTCTGAAGGGACTGCTTACACCACATGGAGACCCTGAGCTCTGAGAGGTGCTTCTGGACCCAGCTTCTCCTCTGTCTCACCAGGTTGTTTAGCTGTGCATTATGGTGTTTGCAATTGATCCATACCATACCATACCATACCATACCATACCAAATTTATTTATAAAGCACTTTCCAAACCAGGCTGGGCCAAAGTGCTGTACAGAATCAAACATAAAACAAGAAGCACATATAACAAAAATAAACAAAAACATAAAACA
>JABFEA020000110.1:8191145-8212962 GCA_019775915.2 Cyphomyrus plagiostoma | reverse complement strand
AAGATTAAAAGAGTCAATGAGGTTTAAAAAGTCCTTTGCCATTGGTTTTTCAGGGCAGCATACATGGACATTAAAATCTCCTATGCAGAACGTGGTCATATTTAGGCATAATTTCGGCCATAAAGTCAGAAAAATTACCCAAAAAGTCCTGGTTATATTTAGGAGGCCATACATTTCATCCTTGACTAATGGATTTGCAGGCATTAGTCATCGTGGCAGATATTCCCATACAAACAACCAGCGCTTCTCATTGTTTGTTCAGTGCTGTAAGTAGTTAAACATGTAGCTGTCATCTCTCCCATGCTATTCAGACTTTTCCCAGTTGCTCCCCTAGGAATATATATCATTTAGTCAATCCATATCTTGCTTTGAGTCCTTCTTTACAGAGGGTGCAGCTAGGGCTCTGCCCCAGGTTTGCTTTCTTTTCCTGCTCTCAACTGTGTTTCCACTCATCACCAGCCTTGGAAGCCTGTTCCTGGTAGCATCTTCTGTTATGAACTTGAGTACAGCATGTTTGTAATTTACGCTGAACATCTCACTTTGCAGTTAAAGAAGCAGCTAAAATCAGCCAGAAACTATTTCATAGGCCCTGTTTATACCTGTGTCTTGGGTGGACAGCACTAAACACAAGACCACCAAGATGTACTCTGATCCCATCACTCAACCTACTTCTTGAGGTGATCCACGTATGATTCATAGTGTAAACACCAATGCATCTTCATTCATCCCCGATAGGGAGTATGTACAGGGTAGTAGCAAAATCTAAACACATGTGGTCAGCAGAACCTTTTGGAGACACACAGACAAAGATGTAAACGGCGATGTGTCGTGGCTGCGTTGTGATCCAATCACCCAAGACGCATTTTAAAACCAAGCGTGAAAAGAGTGTGCCTTAACAATGTCTTGAGGTTTTGAATATGATATGATGATATGACATTATATGTAATATACACTAATCAAATGAACAAATTATAACGCAGTAATATGGATCTGCAAAAGGTAAAATAAACAAAGGCAAGAATTAAGATTTTAAAACAAAATACTTTGAGTTGCCTAGTGGGTGGCTTAGGATCTGACTATTGAGAACTTAATTTTTCTTGTATGAAGCAGATTAAGTCTAAACAGAGATAAATATGCACACAATAAACTTACTATACAAAGTGAATGAACTCAACCGTTCAAATTATTTTAGGTGGTATGTTGTAAATTGTGCAAATTAACTTCATGAGATCAAGCAGGTTCAGAGGTTTCAATAAATGAGCTGTTAGTGTTCCTGGCCTGTCAGAAAGGATCACAGCTGCCTGCCTCAGTCTCTGCTTGATACTTGGTGAGGTGACCAGGCTCACGGAGACTTAATGTCAAACAGCTGGCCGTCCTCACAGCATGGCGGATCCTCCTCCTCCTGGCCATCTGTCAGTAGTAGATACAGGAGGTGATAGAATTATCCGTCTGAACTAGTCAGACTGACATATAACCATCAATGAAAATGACAATAATGATAAGTCATATTATATCTAAAAATAAATTAAATATCAGAGCGAACAAATGTGGCTCGAGTGCTGTTGTGAGTACACTATCATATTGTAAATAAATATATCTTTGAATAAAGTTTGTGTTGTCACATATCTCTTAGCAAAATACAATTTGTGAAATAACTTAACTTAAAAGAATCACACTATTAAGTCACTATTAAGTCTTTCTACTCTGATTCATTTTCCCCGGAGCTAATATTCATAATATTCATTTTTCAACATGCAATTTTAAACTTCTTAGGCCAATCAGGTTAGAGTTAAGCAAACATCATATCCAGTGCTTAAATATTTTATTTTAGCTGTAAAATGGCAACAGTTTGCTTGTTATCTGTACATTTTAAAATTTAAATGGCTATAAAAACTTGTGTACTTGTCGTCTTGTATATGACTTTAAAATGTACTTTGCCTTTTTATGTTATGAAGGCAGAAAAAAATGTATTAAACTTGATTGTAAAGTACAGCCTTTAAAGCAAGGTCCATTTGAATGAATCCTGTTCATCATGAATCAGACCGTAACAATGAGGGTATGGCGCCAAGAGCTAGAACAACTAAGTGAAGTTTCTTTGTACATTTGGACAATCAGCTCATTTCATTCCATACCATTCAATGAAAGTTTTAATTTCTCTTCTTTAAGAACATAGCCTCAAAAATATTCATACAAAGGAAATTTAATGCAATTCATCTGCAAAACCCATTAAATATAAATTGTGTAGTTCTACTTACGTTTTAGAACCTGCAGATTTGTGTGTGGAAGTGTGCAGTGTGTGAATGACTGCGGAAGTGCATGGCTCAGTGGAGAGTATTACACTTTTAAATGTCACCCTGCTTATTTCCATGTTATTCCTCCCATGTCCCGATACACTGCTAAACTGAATTGGCATGGAATTGAATGTGGATAGATAAAATGCAAGTTGTTCCTATACTCAGAGAGAAATTAAAATGATGTCATTTAGAAATTAAGCCAAGAGAGACGTTGATTTCCACTTATCAACCAAAAGACCACAGGATATGTTCCCTGTTTCATCACAGCCTACTACTTCCTGGCCTGGCGTGACAGGCAGTAAATACACGTCACCAGAAATATCATTTGTATTGTCAAATAAAAATCCGAGAGGCCTTATCTCCTCATTCATGCACCGACAGTGAAAAATTCTCTTGTCCTGCAATAAAAAAGAGCCCATGTTTTACCCAAAAGAAATACTGGAAAAAAAAAATGCTTGCCACATTTTTGGGAGTATATGTGTCCCCGTCACGCCAAAAAAACTGCGGGTGCCTTTCAAGTAAGTTGGTAAACAGTCTGTCACTCCTCTACATGCACTCAACCTCTCAACCCTCAAGCCAGTGGCATCTCTGGGTGGTAAGCCGCAGCTGCCCTACCTCCCTCCATCTCCATTATCTCCTTGACAGCCCGAGAACAGATATAGATCTTTTTTTTCCCCAGAAATGACATAGGGGCATGCATCACATTAATTCATGGAAGGAGTCTCTGATATCAGGGTCCCAGATACCCATGGGCTACAAATTGTGTCAGTTCCTGTTATGAAGATAGTAAATCACTTCATTGGCACACCATATATACAAATTACATAAAATCTAAATTCTTAAATTTTTGCATAAATTCCATTCATGCAGCTGTTTTTTTCTCCACATGGTATATGTCATATTTTATCGTTTCGTTACCTGATTGACATTCTTTACAGCAATTCCTTCATTTCTCTTTGCTACTTTTCTCAGCCCACATAACGACAACTCTCTAATTTTGCTGTTGAGCCCTGCACCTTCTCATGGCTCTCCCAAACATAATGCTTCTAAAAACCAGCTTGGACAGATGCGACTATCACAAGAAGAAAGGAAGTGCGTCACATCAATTCGGTTGCCTTATTTTCATGCTTGAGACAGACTGATTCTTGAATTGCTGTGGGCTTTCAATTGCATGGAGCTCTAGGGGCATAAGGGGTTTCCTTCTTTATGTCTTGTATGGAAATGATTTCCTTCAGTCTTGTTTGGCCCTTTGCCCCATCATCAGAAGTAGAAAAAAAATGACAGCCTTCAACATTGAGAACGCCACTGTCGACTGTAAGAATAATTCATCAACACCCATAGATTTCATCCTGAATAGAAATGGGTTGTGTTTTTATTATTCTTCTCTCATACAATATGTTTCTTTCAATTAAGGATACTTTCTATTCAGCTTCTTATAGCAGCTACAGCAATACAACAAAGCAAAAACATAAAAGAAGACAACCAAGATAATACATCACTTTTATTTCTTCTTTGGATAAATCTTTAAATGTTAAATATGTGCAACCAATATCTATGCAGCATCATGGAAAATTATTCTTGTCCGAGAGGATTACATGTTCGTTATATATAAATACTTATTTGCAATATATGCATTCTCTAAAGACATCTATTGTGACTTATTTTGCATTTTTTCAGGAGCATTTTAAAGTTGTTAGGATTCTAATTCAAACCACAGCTACAGGCATTATCTCATTCTGCTATATAGACATAAAAAATAATCACAGAGGGACTCAGTAGGTAGCATTGTTATGTCACACCTCCACAGTTGGAGTTAAAATCCCATCTCCACTCTTCCATATTTTGTGTCATGTAGGTTTCTCTAGCAGTCCAAGAACATACAGTTAGGCTAACTAACATCCAGCATAAGGAGTTAAAAGATAGATGGGTGAAATAAATGTATTACAAAACATGTAAAGGTAATAATACATAGTGTAACTTTTTGAGCAATGTTGCTGGGCAACAGGCAACCAGGTGAGAGACAAAGGGCAACTAATATGGATCAGGGTGACTGCAAAAACTTGCCCACTGCCGACGAAACTTGGTCAAATAGAGATTTGTTGCCCATTATCAATAGGAAAATTCCTGAGCAACATTGGTCAACAACATTGTCCCGTAACATTACTCAAAAGCTTGCCGTATGTTACATTTTCATTCATCCTTTCATACATTTACTGCTTATTTAGTACAAGGGTAAGCAGGGCACAAGGCAAGGAAAATCCTGGATGGGATGCTGAGCCATCATACACAGGCATAACAAGCAATAAAAGGCATAAGAGTAATAAATGATGGACTGCAAGAGAAAACAGGTGTCCCCTGAGGAATCCCAAGTCACATGGGTAAAAATGCAAATTGCACACATACATCTTCTCAAATCTAAAAATTGTGGTAAAATCATTTTATTCTAAAGTTATATTAAAGAACATAAGAAGAAGTTTTGAGAGATTTTTTGCATAAGTCTATACTGCCTTGAGACCAAACTTTACCACCACAAACTAAATACATGACCCATGGATTGTCATCGGTCATGTGACAGATTTACAAATATGTCTGAAAACTCATCACTTGTAAGCCCTATGATTACACCACAGAACAAATAAATCAAACTGATGACTGGCTGTGTGGTTTTTAGGCTGTGATTCTGCAGTGATTGAGGGCAGCAATCCTGTCTTGGACAGAGCATCTGATGTGTGGAGTTGCAATTACATTCATGCAGTAGCCTGGAGGACATTGTTGCACTGAATTATAAACAGCATTGTGGCTTGTAGGGTCATACATGCAATGACTGAACAGCACAAGACAGGTTCTTTACTACAAATCATGAAAAATTTCTAGTTATTTAAATTTAATGATTTTCAATCCACCCATCTATCCAATGACATCATCCATCTATTCATCCATCCATCCATCTTCTAACTGCTTAGCCTGGTTAAGGCATGTATAGAATTTTACTACTGTGAAATAATATATTAAAATGCATTAAAATTACAGTAATGGAATCAATAGTAGTGTCAGAATTAATTGCAATTTATTTGGACACTATTATTGTTGCAATTTAATATTTGTCCTCAACTTTAGCATAAAAGTCAATCTTTTTCTTGTAGCATGACAATTTGCAGGTCTTTCTCTAAATCAAACAACTAATCAAGTGAGGCATTACATTCTGAAGCACTCTCTGTTTTCAGATTGACCCATCCTCTCTGTTGCCATTTGCAGACATTGTTTACCTTTGTTTTAAAAGCAATGTCACCGTGAGGGGGGCATGTGAGTTTGTTGACTAGGCCTGATGATGCAGCCTGGGAGCCCCATTGGAGAGATAGTTCCTCATCCTCCCTGTGTGCAGTGTCGTCAGAGATATCCTGGGGGGGCTGCCTGACAGGCCACAGGATATGACTCCATGATGAAGGGAAGGACTGGTCATAAATGATGCAGAAATACAGTTAATTATCTACCCACCCCCGCAACTGTCAGATCTTGTGCCTTCCACCTCTCTCCCAGTTCAACAGAGTAATCTGCAGAAAACAGGTTTAGGCAAATATAGATCTGAACATATGAATAAAACATATGAAGTCAAAAGAAAGCTGGTAACCTTTTGTAAAATGTACTCTCTGAACTCTCCCCTTTTGCAAATGCCCTCCCCAGTTGCACAGCCATCCTGGGAGTGTGCAGGCATTTGCTTCATGTTGTATTCCACTTGCAGCCAGTTTGCACACTGAGTTCAAAGTGCACACCATAGTACTTTAAAATATTAGTCACAGGGTTTATCACAGCACATAATGATATTTTCACTATTATTGTCAGATCTTAATAGATACATTGATTTGAATGGATTGTTATATCTTTTTAAATATGCATACAATGTCATTTATTATTTATTATATCATTTGCCACCTAATTTTATTGCCGGCTTAACCAGTTATCCAATTAGCCTTGTGGAAGCCTTGCCGTCTAAATACAATGCTCCCTAATGTGTCTAAATAAGATTCAGAACCAGCTACCACTGGTTTGGAGCAAGATCACACAGACCTTGCTCACCTACTTCATTACAAAACAGAAAAAAGAGCAACAGATTCACAAATTCACCTAACTGAATGGATGAAGTTATAGACTTTCAAGGATATTGTGTTCTCATAACATCTTGGTCTGTGTCATTAGGTACAGAACACTGTCACAATTGCTTATAATAATTGTTCACTGAAGGTGCAATACATTGTATAATTGTTTTCACAAAACAGGAAGTGATTGTGTAGGTGACAGGTGGCAATTCATATCAGACATGCTAACTCAATAACATGGTTTCTCTACCCACCCATTGTCATTCAGAGGATGCTACTCAAAGTACTTGATCACTCTGTGTCAATTAGTAATAGTTTATTATAATGTGGAAAATAATCATGGAATGTTTGATTAGTTACATGAATGTATGGAGCAAAAAAATGGATCTAGGGAATGAGGGAGGGATAGACAGATGGATGGAAATACTTGGCATAATTCACATAAAACTTCCAAAAAAAAATCAAATGGAATAATAAGTTAAATATTACCCTATAAAATTATTTTATTTACATGACCAACAGTCACCAGGTGTCAATATAGAGATAAATGTAATTTCCAATAGTGTTAAAATGAATGTACCCATGTACTCTAGCTTAATTTTTTATTTTAATATATTATATTAATGTATCTGAATGAGAAGGTTATCACTTTGTTATACAAAGTGATACAAAAGCAATCATTTGACATTTATTGTTTTTGGATTACATAAATTAGCAACTAGATTTTTCTTCAATTTCTCCATTCAATGTAGTGACTGATAAAATCAACCATAAAACAGAGGGCATACAGTTTGTTCGTACAATTAAGACGTATTTATGAATATATTTTAGACTTTCAAATTTTATTGTCACAGTTCTTACAGTTTATATAATACAGGGAGCATAAGTGTCGAGCAATCAAATATGGAATCCATTTTTATTACTAAAAGTATTTTTTCCTTTGTCACAACGAAAAGTTCGATATAGCCCATTGTTTGCGTCGTTTACGTCGCATTTACAAGGTACTGGTTTCTCAGTGACAGAAACAAAGGCTACCTGAAACCACGCCCACCAAGTCGCATCTGATTGGACTGCCGTGAAAATTCCATAATCCAGCGTTTCACATGGAGGGGTATTTCACTGTAGCGGTTCTACAGCATCTCAAAGGCAGCAACTTCTCTTCCATCCGCCAGAGAAAGACATTCGCTGCTGTTTGTTCTTTCAAGTCGATAATATCAGATAGCTTTATTACAGGTAACAAGTTTATTATTATTATTATTGTTATTATTGTAATTATTATTATTAGTAGTAATAGTAGCAGTAGTACAGTAGTATTGCTTTTTAAATTATCGTACTTATCAGATATAATCGTTCTATTGTTCTGATTTAAATCATTTTAGTTTTCATTAAAGATGTACAACAAATGCTTATTTTATTAAGTACAAATATAAAACCTATAGTATTATATGACTTAAACTACATTTCTAAAATTAATTTATGTAATGCTCTCAACATTTTTTATTTAATTTGGGTAATTCTTGTTTTACGGCACAAAACCACCCTCCAATTGGGTTGTAATTAATTAGTCCTTTATATGAAAAATACCCGTTACTCAAGCTTAGATATCAGATGTTTGATTCGTATTATTCTGAAACAAGTAAATTATTGTTGTTAAGTACAACATACTGCATAATCATAAACAAGTGAGGAAAACATACTGCAGTTTTTTTCTATTGTTGCTTAGTTGAGGAAACTTTACAAACAAGACGCTGATTTTTTCAAAACGTCAAAAGTACTGCGATATGAGAGACTTCCCTTTTCGTATGTTTCTTTAAATCTTTTCATTTTATTTTTATATTATACGATAACATGTTTTATTACTTTTATTTTGTTATTCATATTTTATTACCTGAGTAAGTACATTTTACCGTTAGATTACTCCCTACTAACGTGCGACCCCATCCACACTCGGTGCTTATAGGTGCATCCAGCAAGAAACGATGAGGAGCAGTTTGTTGCTGGCGGTTCTGTCCATCATGATGAGCTTCCCATCCTGCCAGTCCAGCTGCGAAGAGCAGGAGATCGGAGAGCCACACAGATCGGAGCTGGAGGTACTTTTCAGTTGTATTACTAGATCTGCGTGGCTTAATTGATGTAGTTCTGAGCATTAAATCTGCATTTAATTTATCATCATTCGGCTCTTTCGGAACCAGTAAAAACGCCACATATATACATATAATGGGAGATTTTTTTTTGCAGATACAGAAGGGTCGTGGATTGTCTAACATTCCCCGCGAACTTCTGAAACGGTATAGCGATATCGATTATGATAGTTTCGTGGGACTGATGGGCAGGAGAAACAGCGGTGAGTAATTTTTATTCATATGTAATTTTTTTTTCCTTTGTTTACTTACCATATGGACAAAATTGGCAAGTTAAGGCTATAAATATTAAAAACGCGGTCAAACAGCAACACTGCGGGGTAGCGTAATTTGTGGAAAACCAGCCATTTTCTTTTTCTCCAGGCACAAACAACTCACCGCTACGAAAAAGTAAGCTGAATTAATTTTGCTCAATCATTTAATAATGGCGTTATGTAATAGATTACACAACATTAATGAATTACGTATAGAAACACAACCTGTTGTCTCTTACAGGGGACATGCATGATGTCTTTGTGGGACTCATGGGTCGCAGGAGTTCACAGATGGGTGAGTACATGTGATCTCGGACGTTCTGCTTCCCACGGCGCGTGTGTTACGTATATTCCATTTTTTTCGCCATCTCGTCTCAGCATGCACTTCACATCACTCAGTGACCGAGCTGTTCGTGCCCTTGCAGATGAATCCCGTCCTTGGAGACAAGAGTACCCTGTGAGGAGGGCTGGGATTTTCTTCAATAAATGCAAGCTGAGGTGAATAAAGCTTTCTTTCTGAGGCACAATTGAGATTCAGCAGAAATTAGGATAATCATCTCAAGTCTTGTTAGTTTGGCATCTCATTGTAGATATCAGTTAATTTTTATAAAAATTGATATCTACAATGAGGTGCCGATCTACCAGTTAATTTTTATAAAAAAATCACGTTTGACTGGCCATTTTAATGCAGCTTAAAAATTGTCAAATCAGTTTCTAGACAACTCAGAGCAAGTACCTGGAAATCAGAATCAAGTGATCATTGTTGACACACCATAGCACACAACAATGAAATGTGTCCTCTGTATTTAACCCATATGTGACAATGTGACGTAGCAGGGGGCAGCTAATTCAGCACCCAGGGAACAGTGCTTGGGGGTGGTACCTTGCTCAGGGTACCTTAGAGGTGCCTTTCAGGCCAGGGACTGGAACCTGCAATCTTTTAATTACAAGTGCGCTTCCCAAACCATTAAGACACCACCACCCTCAGAGAAGTTCCAAACTCAAAACCACAGGTTCCTTTTGCAATATCAGATTGGAATATAAAAAAATACACTATTAAAAGTGTGGTTAGACTAGAAACTACCAACTACCACAAATTACTACGTATAAATTCAATTTTCTATGTCTAACAAAACCAATGATGGTTAATGTCAGCAGTTTTATATTGACAGAATTCATTACTTATGTACTACAGTGAGTATTTTCCCCCACAAATAAAGTGCTGTGTATGAACCTCTCTGTAGTTCAAGTAATATTTCATCATTGTTTGCTTTTTACTTTATCGATGTTTTTGACATGCACTTTATGTATACATATCGCTGGTCCAGGAAACATTATTTTGTGTGACCTTATGCAGTGTACCAATTATGATTAGTGGGACAAAGACCCACTTGGCATGAAACATCAGCAGTGACTCTTATAAGGTACATCATATTGAACGAGATTTGAGATAGTCTAACTAGAATGCTTTACTGCTTCATTGCAGGTCTCGCCAAGAAGAGTAGTTCGGCGTTCCCATCACAATTGTGTGAAAATACCTGAACTCTGCCTAGTGAATAAATTTTTTGTTCCAGATTTTACAGGGTGCAAAAGACAACTGCATCTCTGTCATAACAAGAAGAAAAGGTTTATATTCTGTCAGTTTTATTGATAAGAGCCTTTGTGGTTTAGAGAGCATTATAATTTTTAAAAGAATCAACCATATGTTTTTGTAAATAAACATGAGATAATTGATTCCACAGTAACTTTTTGCAAAACTCCTACCTCGATTTCAATATTTGCTGGATAACCCTTGTTATAACCTGGGAAAGAGTCAACATCATAAACCAAAACTGGATAAGCATGACTTCTTACCCAATGAACACAACAATTTTGTTTATCTACGCTGCAACTGCTTATTCAGTACAAGGTTACAAGAGGCAATTGCTTAGGCCAGCATCACAAGGTACAGTGCAGATCAACACCCCAAATAAACGTCCGTCCATCACAATGAACGCACACATCGTGGGAAATATAGAGATGACAA
This sequence comes from Cyphomyrus plagiostoma, assembly GCA_019775915.2. Taxonomy (NCBI): domain Eukaryota; kingdom Metazoa; phylum Chordata; class Actinopteri; order Osteoglossiformes; family Mormyridae; genus Cyphomyrus; species Cyphomyrus plagiostoma. The sequence continues at coordinate 8,202,153 of JABFEA020000110.1, read as the reverse complement.
TTACACGAAGTGTATGTCTTTGGGACAGCAAGTCCTGAAATTTGACTTGAAACATGACAATTTTTTTACAGTGACTGTTCACAACAATCAGCCTCCACAGAAGATGCCAAAGACATATTCTTTTAAAAAGAGACAGATCTCCCAAACTGATTTACATGACAGTTTCATGATATAGTGGAAGCGCAGAGGGTAATAAAATACCCTTTCCAAAAGAAAGGGGGAAAATCACAAACAACTTTAAGAAACAGAATTTGGTGATTAGGAAAATTTAGTGAATGCTGTTCACACAAAGGTTTCTCAACCTTTTGATGTTCATGAAATGAGGGAGCAGGGATAGGAGATTTCATAACTTTAACGGTTTCCATTTTTTCCACTTGCAAACAGAACACACAAACATGAGGGCTCATGAAAAATTGCAAATATACAGTTTAATTTTCTAAATTAACCAACCTCTCCACAAACTCTCAGCATTCCATGGCCCAGTAGAACCCTGGTCAGGGATCCCCTACATGATACATCAATGAGATTTCAGCTTACATATGGTGTAATGCAGCCGTGTTGTATGACAGTAAAAACATGTAAAAACTATAGCAATGGGTGATAAAAGCTCAGGCTTTTGGAAAGGAATCTAAACCAGCAATATGCGTTCTCAACCGGAGATGATGACAAAGTGAAGAATACATTTCCAAAATGCACGCAGTCCATGGGATACACTTTCAAGAAGGTCTTAGTGAGCTTTGGAAACATAATCAAAGTTCTTAGGTGGATTACATAAAGACTGAGTGAGCTTTGGTTCCCAGTACTGTAACATATGATGAGGAAGCTTCAAAAACACTGGCCAAAAAGTCAGATCAGACATCTGCACTTCAATTTTAACCAGAACTCCACAGGAAGACACTACAGAAATGAAATAATGTAATCTACAAACTATCCACAGACTAAAAAAAAAAAAAAAAAAAAAAAAACTATCTTGCTTGTTTACAGAGGAAGAGAGAAATCAACACTTAGGTGTGAAGTGCATTGAGTACACAAACACTAAAACTAAAAACAACCCAATCCAAACTTTAATTACAACTGATCAATACTTAGACAATAAGCAGGTAGAAAATTAAAATTTCTTTGATAAATACATTTAGTCATCTCTCGTTCCCCTGATGTTTCACCACATAACCCCTGTGGGGCCTCCCACCATGTGGACAGCTGTCATTCAGGTGAGTACCCGCAGTAGTCTGGTCCAGTAAATATACAGAACTGAAACATCAGGTTGCTATAAATACATTAAAACTGTAATATATACAAGCCTGAAAAATTGTTATCCTCAATGAATTAACACAAACTAGGAAACATACATCTACTTATTTTCCTTCCCTTATGCTTAAAAACAGTCACCAAATTCTCTAAAATGGCCTGGCCTTCACACATCAAGCATACGTAGGCCCATACAGCACAAATCATTTCACTTTCCAGTAGGTGCTTTAGATGGCTGGGCTTGTTCCCCCCCCATCCTCACTTTATAGCTCCATCTACTGGCAGCCTGGAACTTAACATTAAGCTATTTGAGAGGATGGCGCTTTCTGAGCACTGAACTTCAAATCAATGACGCATGCAACCTGCAGAGCAAGAAGTGGGTGGCACACAACCAAACAAGGCGTGCCCACTTTGCGCCTTGAGTAGGCCTTCATGTCATGCATGGAAAGGGACCACCTACCAAACTAGATTAAAAAAGGGGCATTAAAATACACTTATAGAGTACCACAGTGAAGAAAGTCTGTGATAACTGGAATTAACTTAGACAGGTTGGTACACATGATATGAACTACGCCTCAGCCATCCTAGTTGTACATAATTCAGCCTTAATTCAAATGCCAATGCCCAAATAGGAGCAGCGAACCAATAAGTCATCACACAACACACCTACCTTACACAAACGACTGTGACTGACGTAAAAAGGGCTGACCATTAAAAGTAAACGTTTGTATAATGCAATCTTTGGGATGGTCACACAGAAAGCCAATAGGACAACAGGTTGTTAATGTGCATCTTCCATCACATTATATATGTGCACAAGCCAGGCCTTGTGCACACAAGCACACCTCACTCCTCTTAATTACTACTACTGCTGCTTCTCCAGAACAGCCGTCCTGTTCCCAGCAGGTTCTGCCTCCAGTCGTGCCTTCGATTCAGCTGCCTGTTCCGCGGCATTCCCTCCAACTCCCGGTTCGTTACCCAGCCCGCCCCCCCCCACAGTCTGTGGCAACACACCCAGGCTCTCAGACAGCGGGGGGCGATAGCGGTGTCTGTACCCATAGGCCCGCAGGTGGTAGGTGTAATACTCCAGAAGGTACATCATCTCAGCATCCACATAGTGGAAAGACACGGCCAGGTCTGAGCAGCACTGTGGGCCCTGGGAAGAAAGGTGCAAGAAGAGGGAAGATTATAGGGGAAGTAAAGTGCTGGAGTTTACACTGTCTGGGTCCTTTTAGCTCAGCAATACATGACGGTTTATGACTTCTATAGAGTGATTTTTACTGTTTTACAAGCACACACTGTACCTCAAACCAGCTTGACTCAACAATATCATTGCTTTTCAACAGGAACCTGCTGAACCAGACAAACTCCTACATTTGATTACCGGTTAGCTGTCAGTTAAACCATTATTATACAGAAAACCAGGAACTGGGGGGTATGATGCAAATCACTGTGCTAAACACCGATGCATACACATGCACTGAAAACAGATTTAAATAATAATAATGGCACCCCTGGAAATTTGACTTTTCATAGAAAGTTTTGTGTTCTCTCCTGCAATGAAGTCCAAACATGCATCATCATAACGTCATAATTTCAACAACAGCAATCCCAGGGAAGGTTTCATGCAGGAAGAAAATCAACTTTTGAAAATGACTAAACACTAAATTATGGTCTACAATTAGTTTGTATCTCTTTATTAATAACACTGGATGGCTTTCTTCCTGAGAGTCCTGAGTAAAGGGATATCAATCTTTCATCTACTTACTGTCTGCTGGGAAAAAAAGAGAATAGATGAGGAGAATAGATCAGGCTGCCTATGGCATGTGCCAAACCAAGATCCCAGACACCCCCACCCACCCACATACATACATACATACACACTTGCCTCTATGATGGGATAGTAGCAGTAGTTCCAGTACCAGAAGCTCCTGGGGAACGTGCCAACGAGATGGTTCTCAGGCACGAATGGGTGAAAGGTCTCGCGATGCAGGGTGTCCCGGGAATCTCCGGCCGCCACGCCCATCTTTTCCATGCACTGCCCTAGAGCCAGGTCCTCCACCGACGAGGTGTGGGTGCACACCTTGGTTCGGAAGCCTTCCACGAAGCGGCGGAGGGCCTCCTTGCTGAGCACATAGCCTGCACCACCACTCATGTACCCCTGTTTGGAGTATGGCTTGAAGCGCTTGCCAAAATAGATGGGTTCCTCAGGTGTGTAGTTGGACAGGAGCCAGCGCAAGTTGTCCACTATGACAAAGGTGTCGTCGTCTGCTTTTAGGAACCAGTCGGCCTCCTCACCGTGATTCTTCAGCACATACTGGAAAGCCTGAATGGTCTTCCGGTAGAGCTGGTCACGGCCCTCCCCCGTGCCGAGCCCGACTGTGGGGAAATCCGGGTCCTCCTCTGAGCTCATGAAGGCCAGAACGTTGCAGTGCCGGCTCCAGGTCGCTTTCACATGTTGTGCCTTTATCTGTAAGTTTTTTGGGCTGGTCATGACCCAGCATAAAATGCGCACCTTCTTAAACAGCTCATCTGCAATCCGGCTATCCTCTCCTGTTATAAACCAAATGAAAACTGGTATTATTAAACAATCACCCAGGTAAACTTAGGTTGACGTCAAGAGCTATTTTCATTTAGTACAAAAATAATATATGGTAACTCTTTTTAAAAAAGTCATAACTAACTCAATTAACCCATTCGCAGCGGAGAATGACTTAAAATCCGTGAAATGTCTCTGTCAACCCATTTCTGGCAGTTTTGGCGCGTTCGATTTGCCCTCCGAACTCGTATTCCGAGTCGGATTCCAGAGTTTTGAAGCCGTGAAGTGACGACATGCGCACTCCCGTTTCTCAAAGACCCAAGAAATATCTCAGAGCAGCACAGAGGATCTCGAGATCAGAATCCAAGATGGCTGCGCCTTTTATAAAAGTAAAACTTTCCCTTCTGTTGATACTGTTTAAGCACTAATTCTCATTTGTGGCTCATTAAATCAGTCGCACACACTATGCCATCCTACTTATCTGTGGATGTGTTACTAGAGAGTTTTATACATTTACGTTTATACATAAAGCACCGCGCGTGATGTGTTATCAACTGATATTGCTAACAATGGCAATTAACCAGGCTAGAATTGGATTTCATGATTAGTCGGATTATTTGTCGGATTTACCGTAGTTCGGGCTAATTGTAAGTGAACGAAAATAATGACCATTTAAACTGAGGTACCTTAAATCGAACAAATTGTCCAGCTAAGCAAAAAATCTTGCTTTTTGATATGGGTCCACGGTATTGCACTTCTGTGGCAGACAGAATGCATCTGACTCGTGTTCAAGAGTTTCAATAAACATGTTAACCGCATATATATTCCCTTTTTTCTTGAGTCTGTTTGCTCATGTAAAATGAAATGCGATTAATATAGGTTAAAAATGAATACAGTGGTCCCTCACTATAACGAGGTTCTCTTTTTGCGGCCTCGCAGTTTCGCTGATTTTTTAAGAGCAATTTTGCATGTTTTTTTTTTTTTACAGTGCATTGTGTTCTGCGTCCAGATTAGCGCATTGTGTTCTGGGACCTGATTGGCTGTAGACCACTGTCAATCAATCTCCTCTGTGCCGTGACTCTGTACAGTGCAGTATGCGTTCAGCTTGTCAAATTTACATAAATCTTCAATCGCTAGCAGTGCGACTCTTTGGTTTCATTCTATAATACTGGACTAATTTTTCTACGAAGGTTTGAACTTCGAGAGTGTTTAAACAAGAGAGAAAAGTGTGAAAATGTTAATGCCTGCCTAAGAAAAGTGTATAAAGTGTGTAGTGAGGGGTTTTACTACCTTAAATTATCTATAATAATTGTAAAAAAATAAAGCTGACTACTTCGTGGATTTTGCTTATTGCGGGTTATTTTTAGAACATAACTCACGCGATTAACTGTATTTAATTGTGATTAATTGACTTCATTGTAATTAATCCACAGCAACTCTGATTAATCTGATTACATTTTTTTTATCATTTGACAGCACTAATTAATAGTGATACTGTCATTTTTAATATACATGTATTTATAAGTATTTTGAATAACATCTAGCATGATACTTAAAGGCTGAATTGTGAGTAGCCGTCGGGTCAGGTTGGGGAGCATGAGCTGATGCAGCGCATTGCCACACCCATCACACAGCGAAACTCCACGAGATCCCGGCTGGCGGCCCCCCAGGCAGACACATGGTCCAGATGGGTCACCTCATACTGGGACCCAAGTGCCACCATGCAGCCTGGCGACACCTCAGTACCACACCAGCCCCGACCCCCAACAGGCCTGAGCCTATTAGCTCTCCGACGGTTTTGACTCATCTGGGGATGAGACTTCCTAAGGCTTCCCCCCCATCCCCTTCATGGTGCGTGCAGCCTTCCTGCGGGTGGCTGCAGCAGAGCTACTTCCACGGAGAGCAGAAGAATATCGTCCCTGTTTCTTTCAAGGTGTTGCAAGTTGTGCTATGGTGGCTGGAGTGCCAATCCCACTACCAACCCCCAAATTTTTCTTTCCCTGCAAGCTGGAGGACTGCTTGCAGGGCCAGATGCCATTTAACGTCATGCACAGGACATAGCAGTCATGGACATATAAAATTTGCAGCCTTCTTACCCGAGTGATGAGGATGGTTCTGATTGATAAGGGCAGATCCCTCCACCCTCCAGTCTTTATGTTCGGTCCCCTGTTTAGGCAAAGCTTTGGCTGTAGTTCCCAGGCCATCAGACAGCTTGGGGAGGGTCTTATTAAACCCAGCCTGGTGTAGCAGGAAGTACAGCATGCAGGTTCCCACCAAGAAGCCCAGGTAGAAGGCACACCTGGAGTTGACAACTTTCATGGCCATCCCCCCTGCCTGTCTGGATGGTCTTACCACCGCATATCTGAGAAGCAGCAGCAAATGGACAGCGATTTCATTTATCTAGCAATCATTTTTATCCAAAGTGGTATACATTTTTTAGCGAAAGCAGGCAGTCCCTGGAGCAACTGGGGGTTAAGGACCTTACTCAGAGGATAAACAGTAAAATGACTCTGCTGACCATGGGATTTAAAACTCTGCCATTTGCCTTGTGCTGTAATATCAATATCTTTTTCCAATTAAAATGCATTCCCCAAATATTACTCACAATCAGTATTATATAAAAAAAAGTTTAAAAACAAATTCTACAAATATGTTTTACATATCTGTACATCCTTTTAAAAATTCAAATCAATATTTTATAATATTTATTTTTGATAAAAATGAACTTTGCTTTTCTTTATGTTTCTAAGTTTGTAAAGCTATATCTTGTAACACTGCTTGAAGGGACACAAATACTTAGTAATAGCTCAGTTACTAACTGAAGTACAAATCATGAATAAATTTAGTCTATTTAAGATTAAAAATGTGTAAAGATTATTTAATGAACAAACATGGAAACAGTATTTCACTTGTGTTATTCACTACTTGTTCATTCGGTATTTCACAAAGATTTACAGTATTAACAGCTATAGTAACAAAACTAATACCTGTTTTGGGTAAATAATGTGTCACAATTCATTAATCATGAACAAACATGATATCAGTATTTCACATGCATTAGTCATTATTTATTCCTACAGTACTTCCTTCAGTAGTCCATTAAAGTTCAGATAATGAGCAGATAAAGTAAATACTGTATATTACTTGCTTGAAATAAAAGATGTTTGTTCATCATAAACGAATTGTCACACATGATCACAGTTTGCAATCAACAATTAATGTGTGGTTATTGTGCAAGTAGCCATAATACTACATTATTTGTGCCCCCTCGGATAAAGTATTAACGCCATTCGTGTTCAGGCACATAAATGTTAACATATATTAACGCATTAAAAGTTATAAGTAACAGCATCGTCTCTTTAAACCACCACCAAAGATAGCAATACGGCTAATACAGCACAAATTTGCCACTTTCGCGCAAACTTAGATCAGTTTAATGGAGCAGCAACTACAAGAGACTTACCAAAGAGATTACTTTCCTGATCCCTATCACGAAGGTCCTGGAACTGGGCTAATTAGTAACTTTAAAAAAAGGAAACAAAAAACATTAACAGGGCTCTGGTTAACAAACAAGTTATGATTCCGTTAACAATTAGTCTTGTCTTTAAACACTTGCTATCTCGGGTATAACGACATTGCTTCAACCATCCAAAAAAAAAAACTGAAAGTGCGGCGCATAACGCCAAAGGACGAAATGTAAGCAAAACACTTCCAGTCACTCACAGTTAAAACAAAAGTCAGTTGAAGGCCGTGTTCCTCTCTGTCACAGCAGGTCATTCTGTCGCCTGCGCAGAAGCACACAGTGAATGAAAAGCTAATAACACACGCCCGTTTTATTGTCGTGACAGAGAACGACAGCCGCATTGCAAAAAAATGTGTGCATTTCCCAAGACCAAAATTATGTTGCATTGAGTGTCTCGTAGGTCACCCGAAACGATCCAAGTATTCACTTTGACCGAATTATTTTCTTAGAAAACACGATTAGATTAAAACGTTATGTCGTCTCTTGCTTCACTGATTCTTCGGATGACAAAAAATCTTGAGTTTTCGATACAAACATCCCTTATTATTAGTATCATATGCAATTTACCAAAGTAGTACAATTACAAACATCTTGTTATTTATATGATACAAACAAGGGTGAACTAACAAAGCAATACCAACACTTAAAACAAATCAGCTTTTGATGGCTTACTAAATAATGTCAGTATATATAACAAGTATACTCACACTGATGGCAGTGACTCAGGAGCAGACATTTAACGTCTCGGCCCGAAGGAAACTGTAAGTCATCCACTGGCAATTAAAGCTCTGTACAATAATATCCTCTAGAATGACACACGTGCCTTTCAATTATTCTAACTTGGAAATTACAGCATCGGGAGCTGCGGACGCGGTACGATTCTGCGCAGGCTGCTGACCGGAATCGTGATCACGTGTTTAGTAGCGTACTGTGCTAATAATAATAATAATGTTATAGCGCTGGCACACTTGCAGGCTCTTTGATTAAAAAAATTATATTTTTTTAAAAAACAACACAGAACGGACAATGTGGACTAAACACACATTACCTTCAGAACGTAACTAGAAAGAGGAGATTTGGGGACACCCTCTAACCTTCATATCCAAAGCAACGATTGGCTATTGTTCCTTTCTATTATTTAAAGCCCGCCCTTTCTTGGCCTTTTATAGCTGCCTGAGACCGTTAAATCTGCTGATTATATTTCTAGACTTGTAAAAAAACAAACCATCTGCTCACAAAGGCGAAAATGTAAGGAAAAGTATTTTTCAATATGGCGAATGTAGCGTTATTTTATGCATTAAGGTATAATTCAAAATAAAAGTGCAATACAATCACCAAATAATATAAGGCGCATTATGAGAGACTTTTACTATGATATTAGGATTGTCTGGTTGCCACCAAGGGTTGCTATGGTTACTGCATGAGAACCACACATGAATAGAGACTGACAAGTTGACAAAGATGGAGGGATACATTTGTGTTCATAGAGTCCAAAATCATTCTGCCCAAACAAAGACACTGAATTTAAATAATAGTAATAAAATATAAAGCACTCTTAAAACACTTCCTCATAAATAATTCGCCCTAATCCAAATACAGAATTATCACCAGTATCCAAATAAGACCATACAGCTTCTGAACTGTCGCTTACACTCCAATGCATACCTTCACTCTCTGCAACAATGTAGAATAACCCCCTCTCCCGCAGTTTCTTCACCACATATCCAGCTACATCCTGCAGTGGATCCACATCCTTATATCAGTCACACATTCTGCTCCAGCCTGTGTTTCTCTCATTGTTGGGTGCAAAATAAGTTTAGATTCTCAAAAGACTTCAGTACATCTTCACCCATAACATTTTATTCAAGTCTTTCCAACAAATGATGATACTTCATAATTTACAATCCTAGTTGGGTGAGATACAGTGGCTTGGCTTGTCACTACACCCAATTTTGAGCCATATTATCAGCTTTGTTTAATTATTTTTTGTCATTTACACTGAGAACTGTTGGACTGCTCTTATTTATGTTATCTGATGGGTGGTGATTGAGGATTGAATGATTGATTTTGTAATACCTGTTTACACATTGTGCTGGGACATTATAACACGCCTTTTGCTCATGGGATCCTTGATTCTTTTCAGTCTTGCTCACATTTTAGCGTTTTAGTCTTGCAGGTTAGGATGGATGAGGGTAGCAAGCAGAAGACTACAGTTATCACATGTGTAGGGTTTTTCCAATTCCACGTGAAAGTCTTTGGATTGAGAAATACTGCAGCTTGATTTCATGACTCCTGGAGCATATTTTACAGGGTGTCACTGGGAAAATGTGTTTTGTTTACATTGAATTGTTTTCACCATCACCAAGCCAATGTCAGAAATATACAAAAAGTCTTCTCAAAGCTGTGCAAAGCTGGACTTCAACCTGAACATTAACAAGTGCCATTTCATCCAGTCTCAAATACAGTTTCTTGGACATGTCAACCGCTGGAGTGGAAACAGGCCCAGACAATGTGAGTGCTGCCCAAATTCCGGTGATCTTAAGGGCATGCAGAAATTTATGGGGATGATGGGGTGGCACCACAAATTCATTCCACACTTTGGTGATGTAACAGTACACTGAACAGACTGAAAAGAAAAGGAGTGGAATGGGATTGGTCCAAAGCTTGTTAGTTTGCTTTTCATTGCTTGGATGTTCTGGCAGAATACACATGTACTTGTCTGAACAGATCGACTGGCAAACTGGTTCACACAGATGCCAGAGATGTAAGGGTCAGTGCTGTTTTGGTACAAGCTCACACATGTTTCTAGGAAGGAGTGTTTGGCAGTGGTTCAGGCACTGGTGGAGTGAGGGCATTGTCTAGTGTAGGAGTGGCCAATCTTATCCAGAAAGGGCTGTTTTTGTGTGTAGGTTTATGCTGCAATTCTCTAATTAGATTACTAGCCTGGGTTTGAATAGCTGACCTAGTGGTTATCCCAAAAAGCTACATTCAAATTGGCCCGTTGAGGATAAGATTGGCCACCCTTGGTCTAGAGGGTTTGATGTGTTTACTTAATATAATAATGATACTTTACTGATTCTTATGCAAACATTCTCTTTTTCACCTACCCCGTCCATGACACAAGGGCACCCCCCCCCCCCCAATCAGGAGTCAGGAGTCACTTGTGTTGATCTTCACATTCAGTCTTTTTTGCAACATCGAGGTTACAACTAAGGCTGGACACCCTGCAGGAGTGTGTTCAATACTGTTTTACACCAATTTATATACAAGTTCTTATCATCCAAGAACATCTCGTCACTTGAGCATCATCATTCATTCAACCATTCCCCATCGCCGTTTTCTCCCTTGATCCACACCCCTAGGTGATAAGTTTATCCATCATCTCTTTTACTGTTTGGTCCCTCGGCCAAACATAATGGTGGCACGACCATCTACACTTGGTTTTTTAAAAATACCCAGCCGTGAACTTCTGGTGAACTCAGGCGAATCCCTTTCTTCAGTAGTAAACCTAGGCAGCTTCAGCCTGTTGCACATTGACTAACTAGAGGGTTGATAATATATTTGTCCTTTAGCATAGTGATAAAGTATACACTAATAAATGTCGATAGTCATACATTCATACATGCCACGCTCAAAATAGCTTAAATCACCTTTCTTTCCCATTCTGACATTCAGTTTGGAGTTCAGGAGATTGTCTT
>JABFEA020000110.1:8170584-8191045 GCA_019775915.2 Cyphomyrus plagiostoma | reverse complement strand
GACTCGTCCATGAGGGGTTGACCTTCATTACACTATGATAAATAATCATTGTAATGTTTATTAAACAATTCCCCCTCGAAGAGTGTTGTTGGTTTATTACCTGGATAATTCAGAGATGCCAGCCCAACTGCTTGTCTTTGGCCTTTGGGAGGAAAGTGTAGCACTTGGAGGAAATCCACATGATGCCAGGAGAGCATGCAGACCTCACACGGTGATCAGAGGCAGGACTTATGATGAATCTCCACATTGATAAAAAGGCCGCGTTGTGATTTTGTTGTCTGGCGACTGACGAGTCGGAGCAGGGGGCACCGCAGGCGGCTGACGAGGCGCCAGAGGTGGGACTGAACGCACGATGAGGTGCCACAGAGGGTACTGCAGGCAACCACTGAGCTAGAGCCAGGGGGACAGTAGGTGACTGCTGAGCTGGAGCTGCAGGATTCACAGCCGACCGCCAAGCCAAAGACAGGGAGACCGAAGGCAAGCCGGGGGACAGGGCAGGCGGGACCGAACCCCTGCACAGGTGTCCTCTTCCTCCTTAGGACACAGAGAAATGAGGTCCTGGCTGGGATCTTCCATGCTGGAGTGGTGGCTCGGGTGATCCATTAGAGAACTTCAGGGGGCAATGAGGGAAATCCTCAAGGGGTCCCACTCAACCTCCTCTTCCACCAAGGAGGAAGGAGTGGTGGTCTGACAGTTCGGGACCTCCTTGAGGACAGGGGCCATGGGAGCCAGGGGCACAGGAGCAGGTGTCCAGGGGATCGGGGACCTCCTCCGGGATGGGGGTCATGGAAGTTGGGGGTACAAGAGTAGGGTCAGGAACCAGGAGGACTGGAGTCAGAACCTCGGGGGGCGGAGCAGGAACCGCCAGCACAGGAACCTTGGGGGGCGGAGCAGGAACTGCCGGCACAGGAACCTCGGGGGGTGGAGCAGGAACTGCTGGCACAGGAACCTCGGGGGGTGGAGCCAGGTTTTGTGCCTCAGCAGTGGGCACTGCCCGTTTGGGGATCTTGGGTACCCATAGGATAGCATCCCCAACAGACCTGGCCCCTTGTCTACTGCCAAATTTTCAGTACATTGGATATGGCCAGTTGACCTGCCTCTTTCAAAGCAGCCTTTTTATCAATATGGATCAATATGGAAATTCATCATAAGTCAAGGAACCTCCCCCTCCCTAGCAGCCATACTTCAGCACTCTTTGCTATTCTTACTTTTTACTTTTCCAAACAGTTCATATCCTAAAATGTGTCAAAACCTCCATTTTCAGTATCACTATTCTAGCTTCCTTCTTTGCAGTACAAAATAAAAGTGCTTCCCAGTGCTGTGCTCCCCAGTCCCAGCATTAACTCCCCCGTTCCCATTCGTAATGCCCTGTGATCCTCTTCCTTTCTGTTAAGTCTGTTGGCTGAAATAAACCCAGTTTGTTTGCTCCATCCTCTGCTCCTGCGTCCTTCATCCCTCGGTGCATGACAGACATTTTGTTGTCAACAACAGCATCAAGGAGTAGCTGTTTAATGTTTCTAAACATCTCTAGTCTGTGGTCGGGGCTCTGGAGAAACTGAGCGAGGAGTCTTAGTGTCTGGGATTGTGGGTGTCTTGGTTAAAGACCAACATCCAGGCATTTAATGACTTCTTGGGCACAGCCATCAGTAGTGTGTCTTTCACTTATTTTTACCTACCTCTGCAGCGACATTCATGTCTCTGGTGACTCTTCCTATGAAGTCAGTAGACAGATTGGAAGAGCATGGGGGGTCATGAGGTCACTGGAAAGGGGGGTGTAGCGCTCCTGATATCTGGACGAAGGTCCAAGTCTTTAGAGTCCTGGTGCTCCCTGTGAGACATGGACGCTGTCCAGTGAGCTGAGATGAAGACTGGGCTCCTTTGGTACTGTGTCTCTTCGGAGAATCCTTGGGCAACGCTGGTTTGACTTTGTATGGAATGAGCGGTTGCTAGAGGAGTCCTGAGGATCATTACCTGCATGGTGAGGGAGCGTCAGTTACGGCACTACGGCCATGTGGTGTGTTTCCCTGAGGGTGATCCGGCTCACTGTGGGGTGAGGGGATGCGGGGTGAGGGGATGCCCACGTAACACCTGGCTGCGGCTTAATTTCAGTTAGTACTGTAGTACTTAATAAGAAACACCAGATTTGAAAGCTGTCTAGAGAGTCAAGATTTCAAAATCAAAAACCTCTATACTGGCATGAAAAATTAAATCAGAAAATTGTTTTTGAGAAAGTTGTTTTTGCTTTTGTTTGTGAGCAGCAAAGTGAAATTTTAGTGATGAGAGTATGACAGCAGGGGGCACTGCGATGGTGGTCTACTGAATGTTAATGTGCCTGCAGTCACATAAATGCATTAAAAATATGTCTTCCTCATCAAAATAGCAGTTTATTACAAAAATAACTCACATCACACATTCAACATTTTAGATGAGCCTATCAGTTTGGATTCATGGTGTGTATTTACCATATTTTTATAGATTAACTTCCATATCATCATTTTGATAATAATAGTAACCTTGATTTTGATTATGTTACATTTTAGGAATGACATCGTATCCAAAAATGAATGTATCCACAATGAAATCTCAGTATAGTGCATCTTGTGAAATGTCAACTACAAAAATTTGTAAAACGCATGTTTATTGAAAATGTACATTTTTAAATCAGAATGTGAAATATAGAAATGTTAATGAACATTGTAAATGTGCAGAAGTAAAGTAGCATCTTGGTATAATGATTAAAGGATTAAAAATACAATAAGTACAATACAAGTGTAATCTTCATTCACCTTTGGTGCTTTGACAGAATTAGATGCAGTCACATCCTTACATGTATGTTTTAGAGCATTTTTGACTCACCCAAATCTGTGTGAGAAACACTCTGCCTTCCAGCTGGCATGCTTATTGTATGCGGTGGTGGAGAGCGGCCTACAGCATGGCCGGACCAAAGAACCACAATCTCAGTTTATCTTATCCAGCAAAAATGGCCTCATTTATCTTAAACCCATACATTCGTATAGGATGACTAATATACCACATGGAATAATATCATCATGGAATACAGAATAAATTCATACTTCAACTAAAATGCCAGACTTGTTCCATTAATTATATTATTGTTATTTGCAGTCCTTTTTAAAATTCAGTCACATAAAGTAACACTCTTTCCCACACTTTAGCATTACATTTTTACATGCAGCATCATGTGTTCAGCCGAGATTGGATTTCCCAGAGCTTTGCAGCAGTAGGTCGCCCCCTAGGGGTGACACTGTGGTATTTCATGTGGAATCTTCCACATTTCACTGGCCACACTGATCCTCCCCTGGACAGTTATCCTTGAAGGTGCTGTAAAGTTTATAAGGACCTCCTCCTTCACAGGGAAATGGTTCCTTCTTCTCATTCTATTCCTGAGGGTTGTGGACTGCATTCATCATATGGGAAAGGGGACATCTCAGACCCAGATAGTGTTTGTGCCTTCTGGAATCTTCTCCTGTGCAACACAATCAACAGCCATGAACACTTTCTAAAGAATAACAGAGTACTGCTCTTTACTGCCACACAAAGGGGCCCATAACTGACAGAGATGGAAAGTTCAGCTCAAGAAAATAAAAATCCAGACCGGGATTTTATTTCAACCAACCAGTTGTGTATAAAGAGTTTCAGAATCAGAATCACTTTATTTTGCGAAGTATGTTACACCCACAGCTGCAACTCGCTGTTGGTAACACTCGCGCTGTTTATTAACAAAGATAAACAAGCGCACACACATACCAAAGTAAGAAAAACCATCAGCCACATAAACTGTATCAGCACACACATACAGTACAAACGAATACACCACAAAACAATCCCAAATAACCACTGCAATACACACACAATTGTAGACAGCGTATAGACCACCCGCTCTCAGTGCAGCAATCCCACTAGTGAACTGGGTGTAAATGTGTACTCGTGAGAAACACATAGATTGTATTCTCTACAGTATGTTATTGGGTTATACTTTGTGCAAATGAGGAACAGTCAATCAACTGGTTGGTTGAAACAAAATCTTTGTCTAGATTTTTACTTTCTGGACCCGAAATTTTTACTTCTGCTAACTGATCATGTTGTCCAGTCCAATCCACTTATCCTCAGGGAGCCCTATCCCAGAAAGTATAGGGCACAAGGCAGGGGAACATCCTAGATAGGATCCAGTTCAACCTAGGGCACATACACTGCAGGCAATTTAGATGTACCAATTCAGAGGTAGCTGGAGAAAACCTGTTCAACACAGGGTGCACGTGCAACCTCTGTACGCACATTTGTCCAAATCCATTACAGGTATATTTTGTTCCAGTTCTACCAAAGAAGCATGCCCAGTTCAGTCTGGCAAATATTTTTGTAGAATATGCAATGTTTCATTACTCATTTCAACTGAAGGCAAAGAATCCGTTATCGTCCCCTAATGTCTTCGGAAAAATAAGGAACAGATCCAAAAGACTTTTAACCTTTTGTTGTTCAATGTAGACCACCGCATCATGGACCGTAACGAAAACGTGCTGAGGGTTCATGTAGCTCATTAGGCCACTTGAGGTCAGGACCTTCAGCACTCTCTCTAAGGAGACAAATGTAAAATGTTCATCATCATGTCTCAGACCAAACTACAAAAACCTGCCTATAAGGTCATCATCAGTTTTATGCCACATTTTATTATGTAATGTTATCAGATTTTGAATACCAGCAGAACGTTTACTGATAGCTATTTCCAATTGTTTATATAAACAACACATATGACTTACAAATTTAACGATATGCTAAACATAAATGTAAGAATATGGTATCGCTAACATGAAATGTACAGAATTAATAATGATGTATTAGTCGTTTCATTAAAGAAACTTTAGAATGTTATTTAAAAATGCACTAAGATGATTAAAATAGTACTGTGCCAAGCTTTTGATGATCACTTCAATTTTAACAGAAGAAATTAATCAACAACTGACCTCTAGATTAAATATTATTCAGATCAATTGTACCTACCATTACAGTTTGCCAGGTATAAGCGAATCCCCACCTTCTGGCACTCAGTACACATCTGGGAAGAAAATACAGTAACTCTTTACTTTAGGGCACATAAGTCACTTAGTAATTCAGTTACTACTCAAGTATAAATCATGAACAAATATAATAAGTGCATGAAACCAGCTAATCATGACTGATTAAAGGTGAATGAAGGGATCAGTGACACTTTCTGGTTAATTAATACATTAAGAAAGAGCGTACTACTACTACATTATTTGTGCCCCTTCAAGTAAAGTGTAAGTACGAACATTGCTTTACTGATTATGTGAGGATATGGATCATGCGGCGGTCTTTACATTGTACTTAACGTTACCTGAATGAATAATTTGGCTCCAGCAACATCAACAAAATTCACACTGCTGCAGTCAATGAGCACCACTTGAACCTCATTTCCAGCTGCACTGTCTGTCCAGGGCCAAAGCAAATCATATCAGTACATTCTGGAGCCGAAAACTGCGTGCAGTGCCATGAAATAAATTAAAACAAGAAAAATATACAAACCATATTTGTTATCCATGGAATAAAACTTTTTTAGGATCAATTCATACTACTAAATACAGTATATGCCCTTTTAAAAGAATATAATTATAATATTTACAAGTAAATAACAATTACATTGCTATGTAGTGGTTTTGATCATTACTATATGTAAAATTAGTCTTCACGGGTTTCCTTGATTTAAAAATGTTTGCTCTTTTTTTTTACAATGTATTAAATTCAGCTCACCTGATTTGAAGAATTCGTTTTCAGAAGAAAAAGATGTATTCGCCACTCCACTTTCCTGAACGACACAGAATGATGTTATACGTGACTAAGGTGCAAAAAAATCCATAATCACATTTGGATATTTTAAAGTATTACTTGCCCAAACGTTTGATCATTAGTTTAACCCACCAGAACTTGCCTAAACAGTCTAGATTTCACTGGATATAAGTATGATAATCTGACCACAGTGGGGATGGCCTCCCTGTCCCTCCTCTCGCGAGCCTTCCTGGCTTTCTCAACGCTCCGGATCCTCTCCGGTGTCAGGCTCAGCAGTCGAGTCATGGCCTCCCGGAAAAAACTGCGGTTTCCATAATATATGGGCCCATTGTAGGTCAGGATCTTCACCCCGGGGACCTCGCAGCACTGAGAGAAACAAAAAAAGACAAATTGAAAAACCAAGTGGAACTTTCTGTGCGATGATCAGTACGTGATTATATGGTACTGAGAGACCCTTTAATAAATGAGTCACAGGCTTGTATACCTGCCCCTCAAAAGGTCTCTGCACAGCATTATGGTAAATGCTGACATTTATTTAGTATTTAGTTATTGAATTGTGTTATTACTCAAGATGTACAACATGCCACAGCAACATTTACTTAATTAACCATATCCACTGTGTGCATTATGTATAAAATTATGTACATTATGTACTAAATAAAACGCCTCTAACTCACTAAATTTTACTAGTTTCCTTAAATTATGAAAGCTAAAATTAAGGGCTTCAATAAGTGCAAGTGCAAAAGGTTTCTACATCAGAATATTACCATAATGTAATAAATGTGAGTTCCTTAACGCAGCAGGAAACTGCAACAAATACCTGAGCCTGTAATGATCACAACCCAAGGTTTATAAAGAAGAACTGACAATTTTTATTGAATGACACTTTCCGCAATTAAAAACGGGGTAAAACAGATCGCAAGGGCAGAGATAATCAGCTATCCAGACATTACATCACACATTAAGTAAAACTCACAATCCTTTAAAGAGGCACTGCAAACCACTTAATCCCCAAACTATATAAGGCTGCGCACACATACACACACACACCAACGAGAAGCACCATCGTGAGATGCAGTTATACTACCCCCCCCCCCCCATACATATACTTAAGCGGGCGACACCCCCCCATGGGGTTCAAGTTCAAAGCACTGTACGTCCTACGACTCAAAGGAAACGCCAGCTCAAAGAAAATAAAGATCAAGCTCACGCCAATATACCAAACCCAATTGCAGCACTCCACTCACCTAAAAGCCCAGCCCTAACTCACAAGCCTCCCCTCCTAACGCAGAACGAACTAATCCCTCTCCTCTATCTATCTTCGTCTATCTATCTACGAACGACGCCCTCCCGTCCCAAGAGTGTCGAGCAGCAGGTATACAAGACAACAACAACCGCCTCACCTATTTCTCGTATCCTTTTATATCCTGCCTTATTCCGAACTACTCCCAAATCAGTCACACCGGTTACGGTCAATTCAATCAATTTGTCTCCGCCCATCCACACCCAAATCAATTCACACATCACAATATAATCTTATAGATTGGTTACTGATCCATTAGCATTCAATTTGTAAAATAATTGCATAAGTATTTATGTAGCTATGAATAACTTCTAACATTTCACAGTTACTACTGAAGTAATTCTGTAATTATATATGTTGCCAGTCAGGTGACTCCACAACACACCACGCATACTAAAGCTTTATTAGTGATGCAAAGATGGAAAGGAAAGTCATATGATGTGCTTTCACCTTGCTGTGATTCTCAATGGGCCTGTAGATCTCCGTGTTTGAAGCCCTTCCCAGCACTGAGCAGTCGGCCCTGAAAGAAGTCACATGGGTTGCAGTGCATTGCAAAGGCAACACTGCCCCTCTGCACAGTGTGGCCATGACATGTAAGTCTATCAGATGAAAATCACATTCAAATTTAGACAATTCAAATGTAAGAAATAGCATTATTTCTGGACTTATAAAGTTATGCTACGGGACTACTTAAAATCATGGTCCACCACTCACCTCTGCGTTCGGCAGATGACTGTCACCATGGAAAAGACAACACCAATAGCTAGGCCCAGATCAACGTTGAGGACCACCACCGACAACCAGGTCACTAGCCACACCACCTTCAACCACATGGCAAAGTTGTAAGTTTCCCCAACAAAGTGGAAGCCTGTGTGTGTTAATGCATGAAGCAAGAGGCACTTACAAAATCAATCTTGCTTATTCTCCATAGATCTGGTAGATCCTTAAACTGCAGGAACATTTGCCTCAAGCTGGTGACGTTTATGCAGGCAAGCACCGCCTGAGAAGACAACAGGGAACAGAGGTATTTATCAGTCAGCTGGCCTGGCAAACAACTTCTTTTTCCATCTCTCTCTTTCACATAAACGCTCCCAAGTCATCTGTCGTCTAGGATCCTACCTTTGGCAGGAAGTGGAAGAGGGGGCCAATTAACAGCAGCACGATTAGCACCACCATGCTAGTGAACAAGCCTGACAGCTGGAGACAAAGGAAAATCACATTAAAATTTAGACAACTCAAATTTAAAAAAGACCATTATTTCTGGACTTATAAAGTCATGTTGAAGGACTACTTAAAATCATCTACTACAAGAGACCCAGTGGGAAGATTAACTTCTGTAGCATCTTCAGGAAAACGTCTATACACATGACTGGACCAATGGGTAAGTTTCAGTGATCTTTTGTATCTGCAAGTCACTTTAATTTGGTTTTCTTGGCATTGGGACCTGCAACATTCTAGTTAAATGGTCAGTTATTGTGATTAGATGTTATTAGGGACTTGCTCCGTTCATTTCTTGTTTTAACAAGGAGGGTAAAAAAAATCTGTTTGAAGGGCTGGAAAAGGTAACAAAAGGAAGTAGAAAGATCTACCTGTGTATATCCCCCTGCACTCTCCAGGATGTTGGTAGTAGCCAGAGTGGCTGAGCTAGGGAAGCAGGTGAAAAGCGAGGACACAGTGTTGGAGATTCCATGTGCCAGAAGTTCCTGGAACAGAAATGGACAGGCATGAAGCTTGACTTCTCTAGAACTTACTAGTATGGGGCTGTGTTGCTCTGGCTGTACCTGGTTGGGATGTATTGAGTATCCATGCTTGTCGGCGTATATCATAGCCAGTGAGACAGACACAGCATAACCCACAAAGGTTATGGCGACGGTGTCTCCAGCAACCAGTGGAAGCTTATCCAGGGCAGGCAGTCGAGGCTGCGGAAAACTACCAACAGAATCAAAGTCAGTTTTAAAAACAGTGTTAATTTTCAGCTAAGTCTAACAATAAGGACTCAAACAAGGCCGAACCGGCAGTTACTACAGGCCCCCAAATTTTCTGGGTTGTGGAGGAGGGGAAATGATCATTAATAGGGTGAGAACAGGGCAGGGGCCTCCCAAGTGAAGCATTGTCTGGGGCCCCAGAAAAGACAGAGTTGGCCTCGAGGGCATAACTTTGGATTGAGCATTTATGGGGTTGAGGTCTTCACCCATTTAACGGGGCTTGTTATTGGCTGATTTTGATTATTGGGGGGGGGGGGGGCTACAACCCTCTCACCCCCCATAATCTATGCCTATGGTTCACCCTGGACTCACAGCTGTACTTTTTCAAAATGTCCAAAAATATTTGGGTAAAAATATATAAACCCACTTTCTAAATAAAACCGCAAACCTTGGAAAACCTTAAAAATGATTACCCTGCTGGAATGGGCCCCACTATCGCAATGTCGTATCTTGAGTCCAATGAAAAAGCATAAGCAACTGCTGTGGCGATGATAACCTGCAGTGGGAAGCAAGAACAACAGGTCCAGGGTGATACTGATGCTCAACCTGGCAGGTAACCTCGTAACCTGCCAAGAGCCTAAAGCATAGCTACCTACTTATATAAGATGCAGAGCTTACCAAAAGCTTAGAGAGTCAGGGAACACTGGGTGTCACCCAGAAAACGAAGTATGATTTATTTGTATTTAAGCTTATAGTGTAATTTTAACCAGAATTGTTCAAATTGATGCTATTTTGATAATTAAACTGAAACAGTTACTATGGTCATCTGACAGGGGAAATCTATTCTATTATTCTGAGTATCAGGCCAATATCGGTACACAACATGGTAAAACACAATCTAACGTAAAACCTTTTTAATCCCGTGACTCTTTGTATTCCTAACAAATTCATCATGAGCCAAACCTGGTCCGGTAATTAAGTGGCGAAGCGATGGAATTCACAGGGCCAGGCACCTTGCTGATTAAAGCGTCACCTTTTCTCCCCGAGCAGGCAGGGCTTCAGACTCACAGTGAGAATCTCCACCGGGATGGGGGTGCGCAGGCGGTGCCGGAACCGTGTGTTCACCTCCTTCACCGGCACGAGGACAAGCAGACAGACAAGGGAGATGAGTAGCTCCGCCAGGTTGGTCTGGGGCAGGTTCTCCAGCACGGAGGCCAGGGTCTGTCATCAGCACAGAATATTCACTCCAGTAACAGCCTCCCTTTACAATAATATAATTTTATACTGTATGTATCTCAAGGCATCAGTATTTATTTATTATAAGACTACAGCAAATCTCTATGCACTGCATATACTCCTACTGACTCAAAGTTTATCTGCACACCCCTCAAACTGTCTGTACATCTTGTCATCTCACTCTTATTTATATGCCTGCATGTTTGCATTTTTAGTGATAGCACATTCTTTTATTCTCTATCTCTTATTTATCTTGAATCTATTTATTGGTTTTTATTTATTTGACAGCACGTTGGTTTGACTGATATTGCAAAATGTTTTGTCACTGTAATTTCTTCATATCAGTCAACATCAGCAGTCATCACAATATAATTCAAGTTTGTTTTTGCTTAAAATTCACACAAAATTGCCCATATACAGATTCAGAACATGAAAGAAGACCTCTGAACACTGAGTGGTCTGCACACTGAAATCTGATATTAATAAATTAAATGGGCATAAAACTAGTCCTCAGTGGACAGTAGAGCTTATTGCTAGATATTTTTTTGACTGTCTTGTTGCTCATTCCAGGGGTCAGATTTCATATTGCTGGTAGAGTTGTTAACTGTCCCATATTTTTATGGGATCACCATGGTTTGAACCAATATGGGACACAACTTGTCCCATATTTCACAATTTTCTTTTCTGATTCATTTTCAGGGACCTGGGGAGTGGCAGTGGTAGAAACCCTAATTGCTGGTGTCTGACTGTAAGCACATGCATTCTGAACGTTCTGCTGAATGGCAAAGCTTCTGGAGATGACAGTGTTTTGAGTTTTAGTTGGCACAAGTTCTTGGCGAAGTTTGCAGTACCAGTCTGTTGAGTGTTGGACATAAATTTGACCACCACACCACCGACATCTTTTTACCTTGTTT
Organism: Cyphomyrus plagiostoma; assembly: GCA_019775915.2. Taxonomy (NCBI): domain Eukaryota; kingdom Metazoa; phylum Chordata; class Actinopteri; order Osteoglossiformes; family Mormyridae; genus Cyphomyrus; species Cyphomyrus plagiostoma. Next base: position 8,179,847 of record JABFEA020000110.1, on the reverse strand, counting down.
GTCCCCAGTAGCTCCTTTTTAAAAGGTGTTTTGGCAGCTGAGCCGTCACTATGTTCACCTAGACCACACCTATACACGTCTCCTCTGGAACTTCCATGATTTTGCTGCCACAGCAGCATGTACCACGGTCCACTAACTCAATCAACTTTGCTGTGCATTTGCTAGCATAGATTGTTCATTTTTAAAAGACTGCCATATTATTTGTTTGTAATTGCGTTAATTTATGTGATATGTAAAGCTGATGTGTGCTATCGAGCAATTATCGACCATTTTTTTAAGTTTCTGATTTTCATATGGGGTAAACTTTATGCGATTCCTTGTACTTGCACATGGTAAATAAAATGATTCTGATTCTGCCTGCTTCTGTCCCCTGATTCCACCCCTTTTTGTTGGGGGGGGTGGTGAGTGGCTCAGTGGGCTAAGCCTCTATGCCCGTGATCAGAAGGTTGTCAGTCCAAGCTTTGGCCTTAGCAGAACAATCACTTGTCTGTGGACCATTCAGCAAGGCCCTCAACCCCCAGCAGGTTCCAGCTAAAATGCAATGTCTTGATTGTTACAACTGGTATAATAGGAATTACAGGACTGGCCATCATATTCAAGTCAGCATCCTTGTCATTACAACAAACATCTTAATTATCATGTAGCCTTTTGCCAGCTATCTGGTACATATTGAAATAACACATGAAATAACACCTTGTACGGCCATGGCCAGAAGTTGTGAGACACCAATATTAACTTTCACAAAGTTTGCTGTCTCAGTTTTTATGATGGCAATTTGCAAGTACTCCAGATGTTATGCGAAGAGTGATCAGATGGATTCCCTCTTTGCTGTGAAAATTAACTTAATCCCCAAAAAACCATTTCCACTGCATTTCAGCCTTGCCACAAAAGGACCTGCTGACATCATTGCAGTTATTCTCTCGGTAACACAGGTGAGAGTGTTGACGAGGACAAGACTGGAGATCACTCTGTCCTGCTGACTGAGTTGGAATAGCACACTGAATGCTTTAAAAGGAGGGTGGTGCTTGAAATCATTGTTCTTCCTCCGTTAACCATGGTTACCTGCAAGGAAACACTTGCAGTCATCATTGCTTTGAACAAAAAGGGCTTCACAGGCAAGGATATTGTGGCTAGCAAGACTGCACCTAAATCAACCATTTGTTGGATTGTCAAGAACTTCAAGGAGAGAGGTTCAATTGTTGTGAAGAAGGCATCAGGTTGCTCAAGAATGTCCAACAAATGCCAGGACCATCTCCTAAAGTTCAGCTGCAGGACTGGGGTACCACCAGTACAGGGCTCGCTCAGGAATGGCAGCAGGCAGGTGTGAGTGCATCTGCACGCACAGTGAGGCAAAGACATTTGGAGGATGCCCTGGTGTCAAGAAGGGCAGCAAAGAAGCCACTTCTCTCCAAGAAAAACATTAGGGACAGACTGATATTCTGGAAAAGGTACAGGGATCAGACTGCTGAGGACTGGGGTAAAGTCAATTTCTCTGATGAATCTGAGGAAAAAATATTGTCCAGAGAAAGAAAGGTGAGCACTACTGTACCATCAGTCCTGTGTCACTCTAATCAGACCTGATCTTACTCACAATTTTGCCTAAGAACACAGCCATGAATAAAGAATGGTACCAAAACATCCCCCGAGAGCAACTTCTACCAATCATCCAAGAACAGTTTGGTAGCAAACAATGCCTTTTCCAGCATGATGGAGCACCGTGCCATAAGGCAAAAGTGATAAGTAAGTGGCTTGGGGAACAAAACATCGACATTGTGGGTCCATGGCCAGGAAACTCCCCAGACCTTAACCCCAATGAGAAGTTCTGTTCAATAATCAAAAGGCTATACAAACAAAACCCCACAAATTCTGACAAACTCCAAACAAGGATTATGCTAGAATGGGTTGCCATCAGTCAGGATTTGGCCCAGAAATTGATTGACTGCAAATCACAGTAGTCTTTAAAAACAAGAACAACACTGCAAATATTCACTCTTTGCAAAAACTTGCAATTGTCAATAAAGGACTTTGACTCTTATGAAATGCTGGCGATTATACTTCAGTGCACCAAAGAAACATCCGAAACCAAAACTTGTGTCATTCTCAAGACTTTTGGCCACGACTGCTGCTGCCTCACCTTAAAGAGAGAGAAGGTGCCCGTGGAGCGAGGCAGCCTGAGTCCCAGCATGCTAGGCAGCTGGGAGATGGTGACATGGAAAGCAGCAGCGCTTGTGAAGGCTTTAACTATGGGCTCTGACAGGTACGTAGACAGAAAGCCCAGCTGCAGGCAAAACATACAGATCTAGAGGAGTTGGGATGAAGGGGGAACAGAAAAGAAACATCACTTGCTTGTCAGCCTTACACAGATGTCAATTAAACAGCCCTGAAACAAGGACACAGCATTCATTGCCCCTCGGAGGTGCTGGAGAGTCACATGGGCACCACTGTGCACATTCCTACCATCATAACTCCAGACAGGAAGGCGATTGTGGAGGCCACGCCGATCCTCTGCGCCTCCAAGTCTGCCTCTTCCATGCTGCTGCTGTTCAGCTGCAGAGGTGAAGGGACTAGCTGCTCCACCACAGAACCTGTCATTAGACTCAGCACCGCAAAGGTACCTGATTCACACACAGAGACACGCACAGAACAACTTAATACAGACTTTAAGCAAGCAGAATACACAGCATATATTGCGTTCTATATACAGTTTTTCATTTGTGCATGTCCACATAAGTAAACATATATTGTACTCCTGGGGGGAAAATGGTTTAAACCCAAACTGCATAACATTATGATTTGGCCCATTTTTTGCTGAGGTATCTACATACATAGCATAATGAACACTGACTCTTATTAAATAACTTAATACTCGGATTCTGGGTTAAATTACATTATCTAAAAAATAAGCAAATATTTGTTCTATATACTCCACATACTGTTTTACACGTTAATGCACATTAACATAGTGTACAAATGTACAAAAACATCTATGTACAGATACATACAACTGAAGAAGCTCGGGGCAGGAGGGGAGCCAGGGGTGAAGCTGGTCCTGAGGGTGGGGAGTGGGATGGCACCAGTGACCCCTCAGAAGATGGTGCCCTAGCCTGTTGCCTATGTCACCTCTAAGATTGACCTGCCCTACATGGATACTTGTATAGGTCATAGATCTACACACGCACACACAGACACACGTGACACAGCTGTGCTGACCTGTGGAGACATGGTGACCCGTGCCAAAGAGCATGTAGAGGATGACAGGGAAGAAAGAGGTGTACAGGCCATAGATGGGGGCTACTGAAGTCAGCAGGGCAAATGCCATTCCTGTACAAAGGGAGGTGGGCATAGAGGTCAGGCTCATTTAATTAGTCAGTCGGTCAAATCTATCTACAGACAGTCTACTTCACAGGTCTGTCTCTGTAAACCACCTTCTATACAACACGGGACTCAGAGACCGACACCAAAATCATCGTATTATAGTAAGTGATCTGTGAGTGTAATTTTATATTTAAGTAGGCTTGTAAATAAGAATTTTTCTTTGAGATTTAGTATTGTTTTATCTGTGGGTGTATGAGTTAAACTTTTCTGTACAGTATTTTGTAATTATTAGTACATTTGATACGTTTTCAGTTATGACACGCACTTATGCCAACACATATAACACAGATTAAAGATATAACTCAGTTAATAAATTAAGAGCAAACCTACAGACCCTAATCTTAACCAAACCCACAAATATCTTCATTGAAAATGATATAGATCACCATAGTAACTAACTGATCCCGGTCACTTTTATGTATTTATCTCCATTTCGACTTCTAAACACGGCGGATTAATTAAATTTATTATGAATATCTGAGTCATCTGGCGCTGGTCATTTCCTTGGTTTAGGAACATTGTACTGATTCTCCTATTAGTACAACAACCGGCAATTAGTCCGGAGCAGATATAGGTGCTGGAAAAGCATCTAGAGAGGATGGAATCTCTGATGCACAGACCATAAAGCTCCTGAACTTGCTGCAAACACATGACCCAAACTTACTATATATGAATTTTCTAAGCAGTTGACAGTATGGTTTCCAATTTCACATGCACCTGTTCCAAGTAGTATAGGCGAGCAAATGTATTTACACACTTTTCTTCATTCAATCGTTTATTATTTACTAAGATAAAATACATTTTATGTACCTTCCACGGGGACCGTAATGTGTCCTATAATTTAAAAGGCGTCAAATTAAATGAACTAATTAAAATAATTAAATGAGGGAATACATTAACAGGCCCGTCTGTTAAAATAAAATTTACAAAAGCATAATAGAAGATCAAGTAATCGCATTTAATTATATTTAAAGATAAAAATAATCATGTATTAAGTCTCAAAAAATAATACTGCGAACGTTATTTACATGTTACGTAATTGCCATCTCAGATCATTTTATGATCGTTGTGAATGAACTAAGAATACAGACCAAGGTAAAAAGCAAAATACTACCACTAATTACTACCACTAAATCCTACCACTAATTATAAGTAGTAGTACTAGTAGTAGTAATCATCATCATAATTTAAAGTAGATTCATTATTATATTACCACAAACTAATATACCTCCTGTAACCGGCCTGACAGAATTAATGTGAGTTTGCAGGAATAATCGTTATTAATATTTTAGCCATCCCAATAATAACCCTATCAGGAAGCTGCTATAAAAGAAACGCGCCTTCAGTGTAGAAAACTAAATATAACTTTGTGAAATACATCTTTATATAAATATATAAATATAAATAAATTATATGTAATATTTTGCTCGTAATATGTAGATATTTTACTGTGCCGAGCATTCCGTTCTCAGTTAAGTATTAAAATAATTTCACAAATAAACAGCAATCTCAAATTAATTTAACGATTGATTATGTGACAAAAGTATCAATCCAACGTACCTTGAGGTATGTGAATGATACCAACAGTTAATCCTGCTATCGTATCTCCTAATATCCACTTTCTCAGTTTGTATTTGGGCAGCCATCTGAAAATCGGGACCCGCTCTCTCAGCAGGTGGAGCCATGCCGCCCGGGAGCACCTGCATCTCTCGGCCAGTTTGTCCCGCAGTCGCTCACTGCGGCTGCCCTTGCCTTCAGTACCATACGACTGTCTGAACTGATCCTCCGTGTAGATATTCCTATATACGGCTACTGTTGCGCTCATCTTGCGCTCCCGGACAATTCTCTTCAAATCACTGTCCACGCGTTGTCGCAAGAAACATTGTCATGCCAAGTGTTACAAAGAAAAGTTGCTAAGACCTCTTATATGAAAAGTTTTTGTAAGGAGATCCATTCCACTTTCCTGTTAGGGTCAGAATCTAATTTAAATGGGTTCAGTGTTAAGCTTCTGAAGAGCGCGGCTGAATCGCTCTGAAAAGGTTCTTATGCCCTTTTTGGCTGAGGTCTCTTGAGGTGTGCTTGTCCAAGAGTGTTGGTAGATGTTAAAGGTCCTCTGGGTCCTACCGCTCAAGGCGTTTTGTTCAGTATTGCAGGAAAGAAAGTCTCTTTCTAAACCAAACATATACAGAAACACACCCACCAGAAAATTATTATGGTTCTTAATTGTTCAAGGCCCCTCCCTTTTAATCGGTGTCTGGGGCACTAGGAGGACAGAATGTACATCTCTGTGTAAACCTGCACCTAGATAAAAGTGGCACTGAGGTTCAGTTGTAGGTGTAACATCACACCACATCTATCGACAATTACAATAAGTGGTCATTTCCGATGGGATCTGATGTCTCTTTTCAGTGACCCTCTGTTTTAATCACATGGCAACAGTGAATGCTGTTCGGAGTCAAAGTGGCCTCACTGAAATCTAATCGCTCGCGGACGGTGTGCTCCACTGATCAAGCCGAGGTCTGCCTCTGCTGAGTGGGCAGCTTTGTGGCACCTCTGCTGACGTCACAGCTGGGATGAGGTGATGAGTACCTGGATGACTGATGAAGAAAGATCAACATATAAGGCTTACCCATCTAGTTAGATTGACTGTGACCTTCATCCGGTTTCAGGAAGAGCCCTGTGTGAGGTCAAGAATGATACGTTTCACTCATGCATGATGATTACACTCATGCATTATGTATAATGTAGGCAACTGCTCAGGAACTACAACTGTGCAATTTTCAATTAATATTGCCATGTTCTATAAATTAAATTGTTTTATGGCAATTTCAGCAAATGCAATATTTGTAACTTGTGAGTGTTATTCACAGTCTTCTTATTGTAGTCAAATTTCATACACTGTCCATCGTAAAGCTGCTGAACAAGACCTAAAAGTGTTCATCTGTAAACTGTAAACCAAACAGCTTTTTCTTACAGAACAAGAAAAGGATATAAAATACATTTTAGTGCTGTAACATCACAAAATACATCTGTTAATGTTATATAATTCACTTCATATGTAGTTTCAAAATCTTCAAATATTTAACTATTTTGTATACATTTATTTTAAATTATTAAATAGTAAAAAGACTCTCATTACATATATGTAGGGCTATTTAACTCTTGCAATTGTCAGCCAAATACTTAAATTAGGTCTTTTTTTCATAATAATTTTTGCTAAAACCAAGTATAAAACACTTGTAGTGTGTGAAATGCCATATTAATGCATATGTTTATTGTGCTTTTACATGCTTTATACATGATTTTTTAAATCAATATTTCAAAATGCAATAAAAATATCATCTAATAAAACCCTGAATAGGGTTTGAAAATTGTGAAATGAAGGTTTTCAGTCAGTTACTATAATGAAGACACTGAGAGGATCCAAGTGCAGTGCTGGTTGGTGGTTAACATGGAATGATAAGTCATGCTAAACAACAGGCAGGGTCAAAATCAGTGAAGCAGAACAAGAAAGCAAGCCACAAACAGAGTCCAAAAGGTAAAAGGTAGGTGAATGCAGAAGGTTGGTGACAGCAAGGCGATCAGCGAAGCAACCAAAACCAGAGAAACACACAGACAAGAATCGGAGGTCCAAAATGTCGAAAAAACAGGTAGCACAACCTATCTCCTGGTTTAGGCATTCTATTTAACCATTTTATTGGTGATGGTGTCCAGATGATAGTCTTAACGAGACACCCAGTCAGGTGCAAAAGTCCTTTCAGACCCTGGACATGAACTGGGGTCAGGAATCTGTCACAATGTCTTATGGAATCCCAAAGACTCAGAAGACCTGGTCAATGAGACATTCAGCAAGTGACATTGAAGCAGGCAACCAAGAGAAAGGTATCAAGTGGCACAGCTTAGAAAATCTGTGGGGACTGTGGGGAATCTGTAGTTGTTCCAGGACTTTGGGCAACAAAAACATATAGGACAAGAGCGTACATAATGAAAATCACCTATTATCGATGGCCAGCAGAACTTACAGGAAAGGAGGTTCAGTGTCCAGGTTATTCCAGGGTGACAGAGTTCAACAAGGTGTGTACCAATTGTAATAACTGGGCATGAATTGCCAAAGGTATGTACTGCTTTCCCACAGGAGTGTCTGGAGGACCGGGGTCTGTCTGGTGGGTGTGTTGGAGTCAATCCATGATTTCTCAATATACCAAAGCTACCTCGACAGAGAAAGACAGGATGGTCTCAGTCACTGTGGTTTGATGAGCACATGGAAGGTAAACCATGGCACTGCAAGGTCACAGTTCTGACTCCCACCTCTGATACATCTACCTCAACTGTGAAGGACAGAGTGAGATCGGGTTGCTTGAAAATCAGGGCCGAGGTAAAGGTGTCTCTAATTCTTGAAAGGTGGCTTATGCCTCCCCTGTCCAGGTTAATCATCTAAGACTTTTTCTTAGTCATAGTGGTTAGGGGGTTGCAGTGGAGGTAAACTTCCAGTTGAATTTCCTGTAAAAAAAATCACAAAGCCTAGGAATCTATAAAGTTCCTTTACAATAGCTGAAGTTAGCCAGTCTTGCACTGCATGTACCTTGGTTTCCTCCATCCATACTTCTCCTGGTCCTACAACATAACCCAAGAAATTAATTATCTGGTGGTGGAACTCACATTTTTCTGTTTTGGTAAACAGGTGAAGTGGATTGTGGGCAGCAGTGTTGTGCAGGGCAGACTGGGTTGGTCACCAAAGTGGTGGCATTTAATTGTTTTGCCATGTCAGCCTCCGTTCCACCTCAGCTGCATCTACAAAGCAGGCAAAGTATTATTTAATGAACGCCCTGAGAGGATCCAAGTGCAGAACTAGTTGATGTTTAATATGGAAGCACATGTCGTGGTCAAGAAGCAGGAAAGGAAAACAAGGTCAAACGCAAGTACAGGCAAAAGGTCAGTAATAAGGAGGCAATCAAAGGCAGAAAACACACAGGCGAGAATCAGAGGGTCCAAAATGTCGAATAACCAGGTCACACACGGCACAGCTCTCAAGTAGACAGAAACATGCAGTAAGGTGCAGGAACTCATTACTTTGCACTGTGAGTGACATAGCCGGCTTCAAACATGAAGACCATCACTTGGAATAAGTTGGTGCTGTGCAGCACTCTGAGGTTGACAGTCTCTGTAGATGGGAATGTTCAGGCGCTGAGCATGACTGTGATTAGTCAGATATAGATGTTACAGTCTGCCCCTCCCCCCACAAGGATAAGAAGCCAGGTGTATCCAGTTTGTGTGATGTATGTCCTCAGTCAAGAAAATGTCTAGGATGTCATGTGCTGGAACCCAGCATAGCTCTGCAGGACCGTAGCCTTCCCAGTTGACCATGTATTCAATAATTCCCCTCAGGCATCTAGAACACTAAAGGATGCACACCAAATACGTTGGGTCCCCCAGTCTCCAAAGGAAAACGAGGGACCAACAGCTCTGTTGGAGATACCATGGGACCAATAAAGACAGATTTCAACAAGGACATGTGAATGGTAGGTACCGTATTTTCCGCACTATAAGGCGCACCGGATTATAAGGTGCATAGAATAGAAGCTACAGCAGTGGCCGGGGTTGCGTTATGCATCCACTAGAAAACAAAACAGTCAGATAGGTCAGTCAAACTTTATTAATAGAATACAAACCAGCGTTCTGACAACTCCGTTCACTCCGTTTTATTATTTTTCCCGAGGTAATGTCAGTGACGTAGTATTCTCGCGACACAGTTTATCTTTTAAAAACAACAAGGTATAACAGGTAGTGCAACATTTTTATCACGTAAAAATGAATTCAGTAAACACGTAAAAGAAACAGTCTGATACCGTTACGGTAAATCAAACGTTAATGCAATCACAATATAGTAA
>JABFEA020000110.1:8154649-8170484 GCA_019775915.2 Cyphomyrus plagiostoma | reverse complement strand
ACACGTAAATTTCACTTTATCAGTTCATTCCTCATCAACTGCGTCGTAAGCGTGTCTCTTGAAAGGAGCCATTTTGGGGTCTTTACACACACACACACACACACACACACACACACAAATGGAAATGAAAATGCACGCTTTGCGCAGTCATATATCCCAGCATGCACCGCGTGCTACTTCTTCTACCGGAGAAAATGGAGTCGGCGGCTGCTTCCCATACTTGCGTGACCTGTTGTGGCTCAATATTGATCCATATATAAGGTGCACTGGATTAAAAGGCGCACTGTCGGCTTTTGAGAAAAATGAACGCTTTTAGGTGTGCCTTATAGTACGGAAAATACAGTACAACATGGAATTTTTGTGGAAGCTGCAATTGGTAGATGATGGGGTTGATTTTGCATGGCCCAACTTTTCAACATGGCAACCACAAATTGATACCACGAGTCAACAGTCATACCCATTGCTCTGAATGAAAAAGTGGTGTGGGTTGGGGACAGCAATCAGCAATTCACTGCTGCATGCCCGTGGCCCACCATAGCCAAGTATGAGCCTTCTCCTGTACTTGTGTGCTCTGATGAAACTAGATATCAACTGCAGGAACAGCACAAGCTTCAATCGTTGGACAGTAAATTGACTGTGACTCGACACTGATTATGGCAGACATTCTCACTCAAGTGGATTGTGGGCAACAGCGTTGTGCAGGACAGACTGGCCTGCAAGTATGGAGATGATCAGCCCCTCCACAGTTCAAACTAATTTAGTGCTGGAGCCGCCTTTGGCATTCCTCAGGGCTGATAGGTCTTCCAAGTTGCATTGGCTCAGGTCTCTCCTCCTCAGGGCTTGACATCCATGTGAGCAACACTGGGGTTCAGGTTGGTCTCTTTCGCAACCTGTTCACCAGTACTGACATCTGCATTTACCTTTCCAGGTGTTTGTCTCCACAACAGGCAAGCTCAGTTTGTAGTGGGGAATTAAGCCAATGTCAATATATGGTCACCAAAGCGGTGGCATTTCATTGTTTTGCCATGTCAGCCTCCGTTCCACCTCAGCTGCATCTATAAAACAGGCAAAGTATTATTTAATGAACGCCCTGAGAGGATCCAAGTGTAGAACTAGTTGATGTTTAATATGGAAGCACATGTCGTGGTCAAGAAGGAGGAAAGGAAAACAAGGTCAAACGCAAGTACAGGCAAAAGGTCAGTAATAAGGAGGCAATCAAAGGCAGAAAACACACAGGCGAGAATCAGAGGGTCCAAAATGTCGAATAACCAGGTCACACACGGCACAGCTCTCAAGTAGACAGAAACATGCAGTAAGGTGCAGGAACTCATTACTTTGCACTGTGAGTGACATAGCCGGCTTCAAACATGAAGACCATCACTTGGAATAAGTTGGTGCTGTGCAGCACTCTGAGGTTGACAGTCTCTGTAGATGGGAACCAGAGTCCTGCCCCGGGTCGGGTACCCACAGATAGCTGCTGAAACGGCGGATTTTAATGTTCTGGAATTTTACAGGTGGGTAGGTGGGCAGGTATTTCATTACACACAGGCGGGTAGCAGGTCAATTGAAACAGTATTATAGCCTGCAAAAATAACATATAAACGAAAATATCTATGTAGTAGACTATCATGTACAAATTGTCATCATCACAGTGTGTTCAGTATGTCGGGGGTACCTCATGGTGCTTTCGATTATTTCTCTCCAAGTCGGCATTTATTGAAAACGTCAGGAAACCTCATGAAAAACGCCACTTCCCGTCGGAAACCCCAGTGACGTATTTTCAATATGGCAGCTTACACACTCAGCAGTAATTCTATTTTATAAATCTTTAAAAATGTTTATTTTATTAAATGTATTAATAGTTAGAAATGTAACTGCACATGTTAGATTTAGATCACCGTAAACAGTATTCTATCATACAATATCAGATTTTTACCTGACTTGCCCTGGTACAGCATGATTTGGTTCCACCCAAAGGAAAGGCAGCGGGCAACTGGTTAGTGTCTTTCGTTTGTTTGTAGTTTGTTTGCCTCTTGAAAAAAGAATATTGCTATGAATGTGCTAAAATATTTTATAAAGCTTTTAATGTGGTTTGACTAGTTTGTGTTTCTTGTTTGTCTCTCTGAAAAAATAATCTCACTTCAAATGGTAAATGGTAAATGGATTGCATTTATGTAGCGCATTTTTGCTACACTTTCAAGCACTCAAGGTGATTTTTTATGAGACACCTCACATATCATGGTAAAGATCATTAAAGGCTTACAAAATATGTCAGAAAAAAACCCACCAATGGAGACACACGTCTCCTTATGTTGAAACAAATTGAAAAAGGAGTGACAGATCACAATCTATTAAGTAGTTCAGTCAACCTCTTATGAAAAACGAAACAATAATGAGTGCAATTGGGGAATTTGTTTTGGTTTTCTCCCAAAGGCTGAGCCATGAATGCAATCCTTCCAGCCAGAGAGGAGCTAAGCTTCGTGCAGAACCACACGTACGGAGCCCTTGTCTACTACTCTCCCAGGACCAGCTGCCCGCTGCCTTTCCTTTGGGTGGAACCAAATCATGCTGTACATGACATACAGTCACGATGGTGATGAGGTATGATGTCATCAGTATTTCTTGATGTGCAATATTTTGAATCAGTGTCTGCTACTGAGCCTTTTCAATAATTTAAATAGCTTTTGCTTAATCAATGGTAATTATATCCCCATTTTAACTCAAGGAGAAACCTTTTGAAGAAATACACCAATCAGCCATAACAATAAAACCACTGACAGGTGAAGTGAATGACACTGATTATCTTGTTACAATGGCGATGGGTGTCATTATATATTAGGCAAGTGAACAGTCAGTTCTTGAAGTTGATCGTTGGAAGCAGAAAAAATGGGCAAGGGTCTTTGACAAGGGCTGAATTGTGATGGATAGATGACTGGGTCAGAGCATCTCCAAAACGACAGATCTTGTCGGAAGTTGTAAGTCCAATCCAAGGAGGCCCCACCTTGCAACTTAGAGCACTAACAGGATCTGCAGCACATGGGGACCAACACAATATTAGGCAGGTGGTTTTAATGTTATGGCTGGTATATGTGAGAATAAGGTTACAAACCTGCATTTACAGTAAATACAATTCAACTGCAGTGTTATATTTTGATACCATATACTGCAAATTAATTATACCAGTAAAATAACTACTCAGATATTTAATCAATTAATGATGAATGGTCCAATATGCTCTGTTTTGTTCTTATGAACAGTTGGGCCATTGGCCCACTACTTCTTATTTACATCAAGAAAAAAAATCTTGTAATAATTGTGGCTCCCTTTATATAAAACAGAAAGATGTATTAAGAATTTTAAAGCTCTGGTAGAGTTTCTTGTCTTCCTCCCCTCTCATTGGGAACACAAAAGTCTTTATACAACTGCTTATCCCACTACCTGCATCTGCACACTTTTCACCCAAAACACATCTGCATTTTATGTAACATATCCTTATTTCCATATAACAGGATTAATTATTTCATGATTATTACCAGGCTGCTGTTGCATGTCCTGTCACCCTATCATTACTTGTTGTGAACCATGCAAAATTATGACCTACATGACCCTATGGACCGCAGAATAGGAGGCGAAATAATGATCTACAAATAATTTAATTCAAACTGATGAAATTTTATTAATAATGGTTTGAATTATATCCAAGCTTTCCAAAAAACAAAAAAGGATAACAATTTACATTAAGATATACATTCATAGAACATTCAGTGCACCTTCATAATGCATTTATGATACATTCATAGAACATTCGTAAGCAGCATGTAAGTATACATTTATATGTCTTAGACCACTGCATTCAGTTACTTGCAGTGAACAATACATGACAGCTGTAATATACATTAATAGAAACAGTATAATCATATAATGATATAATGTTTTTTATTAATGCATATTAAACCTATTAAGGTGTGTTAGAATTTTAAGGTATACATGCTGCTTATAAATGTTCTATGAATGCATTTTTAATGCATTATGAAGGTGCAGTTAATGTAAAAGTATTGTAAATCTACCATGTATTTAATGTTACGTGATTGACATTAGTCAAATCAACATGCATTATGAGGCAAAAAAGTGTACACAATGAATAATTAAAAAAGAAAAGTGAAAAGGCAGAAGGTTATATTTGAGTTTTTTGAAAGCAAGGAGATAACTAGACATGACCCCGAAGGCCCCCCATTCAGATGCACTCCCAGTCCATGCATGACCCTGTATATTAAATTTGAAGCTGACTGTTGGAGTTATTTTCGCTGGTGGGTGTTGATTGCTGAAGTTGAATAAAATGAAAACACAGCTAAATAAAACAAAAGACTTCAGGATAACAAGCCCTTCAAGGTGTTTGTCTGATTTTGTTTCTAGCTTGTTTTTTCTCCAGACTGATTAATGATATGCTATAAGCAGTGTTTTTGCCTGGCTCCTCTGTTCCTACAATTCACTTCTGGCCCATGCAAAGATGTTGCGATATAAGATGGAATGCATCTATTGTGTCGATCAGCTCTGGAGAGTCTATGAATGTGGAGAAAGAACACTGTGCTTGGTGACTGTTTAAACAAGATATTATGAATGAGCAGTAAAAAAGAACAATGTGCAGAATGGAAGAAGATAGGAACTATTCATTTCCAAAGGTAGTCCATCTGCAGCAAGAAATGGACAGATAACAGAAACCAGAAAAGTTATAAAATTATTAATAATGCAGTGCAGGGTCAGGGAGCGTAACAATTATCTCATTCAAACAAATTGAACTTTTTAAATAACAATGTAAAAAAACATGGCAACAGCTATAATAATAAGTAATAGTACTTCTAGTAGTTCACATTAACATTAGTAAATAGTAGTTATTGCTGGTAATATAAATACTAGTTAAAGGATTGTAAAATACAGCCCTAATGGATATTAACATTTAATTATGAAGGGATGATATGTTTAGCTACTTTGACTGTGGTCGCAATAACTGTGTTATGTAAATATTAATGAAACAAATAAATACCTTAATGTTTAATGAATGCCAGACATGAAAACGCTTTCAAAGTCATATTCATGCTTTTCCACTGTGCTCCTTGAAGGTTATGTATCCCCAGGGTTATGCAGCAGTATTATCTGCTGGCTCGCTACATTCTTCTTAGCTTGGGAGGGGCTGCTGTAAATTTTTTGTCTTTTAAGTTCCTCCTATTGTTCTTTATCTTCTTTATGGACTGCTTGCCCTGACCCCCCCAAGACCCGTCCTTTTGGTTTGACATTAACTATTAGGCTGGACGTCTCGCTGATCCTAGGCCCCTATCTCTGTTCTTCTCCCCATTTCCATCTCCTGCTTTCACTCCACACTTTGTCTTCTTGTCTGTCATTCACCAATCCTCCATTCTAGACTTTTACATTTTTTCATGCTACTCAGAGAGAACATTGTTATCTGCTGGCATAAAACACAAAAGCCCGATCCCCACTGTCAACAAGCAACTCCTGCATCTGGTTCCAGGATGATTGTGGGTGCACTACACTCCTGCCTCTCCTGTCACCATCATTTGCCCTACTGTCCCTCTCTCGCTCTGGCTTGGGACCACATGGCTCAGGGTACATTGGTATGTGTTGGCTGGTTGTATATGCATGCGTGTGAGTCTCCATATCCTTATGTAATCATTGACATTGCTTCTTTAGCGAGGCTATTACTTTGGTTCTTGTATGTCAAAAGGTAGCAGACAGAGAGGTGTGCTGCCTTGTGTCAGTACGCAACCCTGAAGACCACAAGCTCTGACAAACATACATATTTACAGAATAGATTATGCCATGATATCAGGGGCATAACATCAAGGGGAGAGCTGCATCCCACATGAGAGCCATGCCTCGTCCCCCTGGGAGAACACAAGGTCAGCTCAGGCCCCGCGTCCATCCTTCCTCTCTTCAATCTACTCGAGGGGCCGTTTACTGTCTTGTTTGTCCCACAGACAAGATAAGGCGCCGGTGGTAAAAATAGCCCCGACAGACTTCGCCTTCACTATACGCCCAATAGGAAATTACATTAGGGGAATTATGTTTATGAACCCACCACCTACACCAATTAGTCTTATCCCAACTCACACTGTTGAAGTTATTGCAGCAAAGTTTACTTATGAGCTACCAAACTGGAAGTGCTTTTAATTTTAAGAACTGGAAAAATATATTCAAGTAAACAAGTTTTTTAATGTATGAAAATATTTTAAGCATACATTGCCTTTTGGGAATGATCCAGATGAGGTTTAAGAGGATGTGAATATCCTACAAATTTTAGTTCAAAAATTTCAATCCTTTTAATCACCTGTAATTTTCAATTTGCTTTAAGTTAGCATTCCCTCCATAAATCCATGTGACTTGTAGTTAAAATATACTGAATGATTATCAGGTGAAATTAGTGTCAAACATTTTTTTAAATTATAGAAATATAAAGTTAACAATGAATAATGTACACTTTAGCCATACATTTAAAAACAAGGTTAAGAACTTACTGGACGAATGAAGCTAAAGCCTTCTTCTATAGGATCTTAGATTCCACTAAAATTAGTTAGGCCTAAGGGAACAAAGAATAAAAATGCATGTTCATGCATGTTCAATGCAAGGATTCATTATTAAATACAATTAACCATTCTCTATATCTTCTTAATTAAATAATTGTGGGGACTCTGCATTCATTCATATGGGGAATACTCTAATCCCAACATGATAACCTTAACCCATACCCAGCCCTAACTATAACCATAAGTAACCAAACAAAATATGAGACTTTTGGCATTTTTAGTTTTTTGATTGCAGGTTTTTACCTGCACACATACTAACATACACACACATACCACATTACACACACACATACAACATTCACTCACACCTACAGACAATTTCACAACTGCCATTCATTTTCCCATGTTTTAAGATTGTGTAGAGAAAACTGGAATTCCTGGAGGAAATCCCATGACAGCACAGAGAGAACATGCAAACCTCAAATGTGGTACGATCTGTCTAGATACACTATAAGGAGAAAAGTATTGGGGCACCTGGCCATTATACCTACATGAACTTCTATGGCATCTCATTCTAAATCCATGGGTATCGATATGGCGTTTGTTCCCCCCCTTTGCAGCTATAACTAAGGAAGGCTGTTCACAAGATTTAGGAGTGTGTCTGTGGGAATTTTTGTCCATTCATCCAGAAGAGCATTTGTGAGGTCAGGCACTGATATTGGACACATAGGCCTGGCTTTGAAACTCTGTTTTAGTTCATCCAAAAGATGTTTGATGGGGTTGTGGTCGGGGGTCTGTTTGGGCCACTTAAGTTCTTCCACATCATACTCACCCAACCATGCTTTTATGGACCTTGCTTTCTGCACTGGGGCACAGTCATGCTGGAACAGAAAAAGGCCTTCTCCAAACTGTTCACACAAAGTTGGAAGCTTAGAATTGTCCTAAATGTCTTGGTATGCTGAAACATTAAGAGTTACCTTCCATGGAACTAAGGGGTTTAACCCAAACCCCTGAAATGCAACCCCATACCATTATCCCTCCTACACCAAACTTTACAGTTGCCACAATGCAGTCAGACAAGTAATGTTCTCCTGGCATCTGCCAAACCCAGACTCTTCCATCAGACTGCCAGACAGAGAAGCGTGATTGGTCACTCCACAGGACACGTTTCCTGCTCCAGAGTGCTTTTCACCACTCCATCCAATGTTTGGCAATGTGCTTTGTGATGTGAGGCCAGCATGCAGCTACTCTACTACATGCAAGTTCAATCCTGGTGTAAGAACTGGGAATGGTTGAACTTATTGCTGCATAGACTCTGAAAGAGGCTCACATACCTTTTCCCGCAAACAAAGCAAACAGCTACAAAATTCTGCAAACATTTTTTTTTACTTCTGGTGCTGGTGAGGATATTAGTTTGACATAAGGGAGAGGTAGGGCTGTATATCTCATAAAGCTACTGCTGTCCTTGTTTGCTTCAGGGACGCAGGGTTGTGTTGGGGGCGTAGGGCGGAGTAGCTGACATCCTGGCCCGTGCAGGAGCATTGTGTGCTGCGCTCACGGCAGCCGAGATGAACATCAATGACACAGCCTTGAACCTCCTAGTAAAGGCCGCCCTCCTCCACCAACCCTACTGCCCCTGACATCAAAACGTCTTTTCAGTGTGACCCCAGAGAGCGGAGCACGACAAACCCAAGCACGGCAATGGGGCCATGGGGCCGGCTGGGGCACGGACGGTTCTGAAACAATAGGGTCAGAGGACCCAAGGAACGCTTGGCTCACTCGCAAGGGGAGCAGGGGCAATCAAGTAGTTGCCTTCATTGTTTTTCTGGGTGTAATGATTGAATGCTTCCTGTTATCAAATGCAAACTATTTTCAAAACTTGGATTTTGTTCAAAATAATATATATATATATATATATATATATATATATATATAGTGGCATAACAACTGAACTCCTCTTTAATAGTTAATTTATAAACCTTTGTGGGTTTAAACCAGGCAGGGCAGATGGATAGCTGACAGGTAACGGGGGCGGGATATCTAGGGTAACTCTTTGCGTACATTGCCTTCTGCATGTGAGTCTGCTGGAGAGGGCACTCAAAACGCATCAGTGAAGCTAGAGTTCAAGTCAGGCCATGTATGGTGACTTCTGCATTGCATCTAAAGCACCGAAAAAGTGAGGCAGGTAATATCTCACAAGCATACAAAATATATGGAGTGTAGGTCGCATTACTTTAACAGCTCTTAAAGCATATATCAAGGGCTTGAACTTGATGCAAGCACCGACACAGAGGCAATGGTGAGAGACAGGGAAAGTTGGAAAGTGGGTACAATTTCATCTGGCTGAATGCTAAATGTGCTGCTGCATTTCAAATAATTTGCAAATTTGCAGTAGTTTCACAAGACACGCTGGTAGCCTTACCATTAAAGAGTTACAGTAATCTAATATTAAGCAGCATGTACTTATAGATAATACCTAAATTAATCTTATACAAAGTAAATCTATAAGGCGATAACTGTTCAACATTACCCCTAAGGTACTGGCAGACCTTGATGGAGTGAAGTTTGATTACCATATCACACCCACCTTCACCTACAACCACTGATATATCACTCTGCAATTTCTGGGCACTGACACTATGAGTGGAGTAGATACTCAAAGACCAAAGACACACAGCTCAAAGACAGACCTCAGCAGAAGGGAATGCAGTGGATGCATAATGCAAACAGTGAATGCAGTAGACAGATAACTCAAACCAGGTACTGAGCAACAAAATGCAGTGGAAACAATTTAAATACAGATACTGCACAATGTAGACACACAGCACAGACACTGAGCAACAGAATATAGAAAAAACCTATACACAGATATTAATAAATGAAATACAATATAGACAACAAACTATTATGCATGATAAAGAACTAGGATGGTGCAAAGTAATGTGTTCTTCCAGCTGCCTCACTAAGGTCAGTGGCTGTTCTACAAATATCTTTATTCTGAAAAATTGTCAATTATCAATACATCAAAAAATCTAGTACTAAAAACACACAAATGAGAAGTGTTTGAAATGTTTTTGGAATATGGTAATAGAACATCACCAAAAACTTATATTCAACAGTGTAATTTCAACAGGAAGTTTATATTTGGAAAACAAGTTTTTTTTAGCGTCATAAGAAGCTACTTTATCTGTAGGAATTGTTCATATTAATAGCCAGTCAGGAGAATGTTTTATATATCCTTTTTTTGGAAGTAAAACATAAGAAGATGGAACGATGTCCCCATGCCCCTTGCTGCTCCTGCCACCGCTCCTCTGTCGGCTTTTCGCAGCCCACCCGTCACCCTCGGTCCTGACCCCACCCGTCACCCTCGGTCCTGACCCCACCCGTCACCCTCGGTCCTGACCACAGGGCTTCAAAGGGCGTCAGCGGCTCCGGCTGGGTGGCCACTCGCCTCTCATTTCCTCCCAGTCCACTCCAGCCATTGAACAGCGCTGCGCTCAGCCAGGGCTGGCCGGGGCCCCAGGGAGCAGACCACCAGACCTGCTCACAGCACTTCCTGGTCATTTAAGACCGGGCTCCAGTAATGCGAGCCATTGTCCTCACTGTTATCTGATGGCCAGGCTGAAAAAGTAGACAAAGCCAAGTGTCTGGGGAATCCCCCACCTCCCAGTTTTTTGCTCTTATTCGAGGACGACTTTTTGAGTGAGGCTGCGGAAACACGAACGGCTTTGCAAGTGGATAGTTAGCTCATAGGATGACTGCACCTATGCAGCATCTGCCATATAAAGGCCTTGTCTACAGTAATGGACAGTAATGCTGTCATTGGTAATGAATTGGTTTCTTTTCTTAAGTGCCTTCATACTCTCTTTATAATTCAATGAATCCAAAATCTGAGGCAAAGGGAACAAGCCCTCTGTCCAACTTCGTGAAGCCAGTGAGGATAATGATGACGACAATGATGGTGACGATGTTGGTGTATCTGCTGATATGTTAACAGAATGCAGTGAACCTGACAAGTGGCTCTGCCAGTCAGAAAGAATCAGAAATCATACTTATGGCTTAACCAAGCTGCTTGCGTCACCGAACGTCTGATTGGTCAAAATGCATAAAGACAAGAAAGAACCGGTGATCTGCATTGGTTTGAATGGTTTGAACTAGTATGCATGCCTTATAACTTGGAACTTGAAAATTTCTAACCTCCTACTTACAAAAGTACTATAGAACAGCTGAACAGAATGGATTTGTAATGCAAATTTACACACGCTAATGTTAATTTCACTTGTGTTTGATGCTAACATAGAATCTCTCGGCTGTACAAGAGGACACAATAAATCATGATGCACACACACTTTGTAAAAAACAGTACGCAAGCGTTTCTTCAGTTTTATGTCACTGTCACCCGTCATACTCGCCACGCCTTTAACAAGCTGACCCTTCTGCAGTGGAGAACTGAAGCCAGCTGGATCTGCATTGTAACTAGTGTCTCTTCAAGGTATGGCTTGGGTACAGCCTAATCCCTATATTACTGTGATAAAGCAGAAGTGGCAGATACTTACTGCATGCTAATCATCAGACTCCTGTTGCCCTTCCTCGATGAAACATGGTATTATAGCAGTGGTGGTAGAGAGGGGTCAAAGCAGGTTGGGAAGCACTGAGCAGATGTGTTGTCTGTTACACACACAAGAAATATGAAACAATACTTATTGTTCTACCAAGGTCGAATCATTGTGCATTTTAGGGAAGACAGTGAAAGGGCTCCTTTTAACAGTACAGTGCTTGTATAAGATTTTGTTTTGATTTTGCAGTTGGTTGGAGTTAATTGTGAAACTGCAACAAGGCCCTCTACTGGAAAAGTGGAATATAGGCATCACACTATTGATCTTAAAGTCAGTACACCTCTACCGTTTTAATAATCATCAGCTGATTATTGTCAAGCTGAACTCGTTCATTTTTTAGACCTTCACACTGAAAAAATAGTCTTCAAATTTTCTGGAACCCTGTGTTGGTAGAAGCAGTGGGCTTTAGGTTTCCTCATAGAGACTGCATTGTCTGAGCTCTATCAAAGGGAGACTTGTTAAGGTAACACTACTGTTCTCGAATCATTCACATCAGTTTGGGGTCTTGCAGGTGCCTGGCTTGGGGGGGGGGGGGTGTTGCTGTGAAGGCTGGTGATGTCATCAGTACATTTGAGTTTAAGAAAAATAAACTCTGTTCAGAAGGTAGTTCATATTCTTATCATTGCAGTCGACTGCCTGTCATATGCCACATCCTGTATACATTTAGCACAGCGCCGCGATTACTGTCACAATGGCGTCACCTGGTGGTAAGAAACATAACTACATAATTTTAAGATGTGGCGTTTTTAGACAAATTGACGATTGTCACAACGGGATAGCTAAATTGGAAGACGGATAAATAGATGGATAAGCTGACTTTTATTTTTAAAAATTATCAAAAATTTAGGAGGATTCATTCACCCCTCCCCCTGGGAGGATAAATTTACCGTCACCAACCTATGTCTCCCCCAGGAAAATCATGGGCCAGGCCGTTGGATTTGTTCTGGTACCCGTAATGAATCATTCACAAACACCTTATTCACCAAAGACTACAAAAGCCCAGTACACCTTTGATTTATTTATCTTTTTCATTTCACGCTGGCTCTAGTCCATAGGCTACGACTCTACTATTTTTCCTTCTTCCATTTTATACTGTTACATGATTTTTTTTAAAATTCTGCTTCATTCCTGATGTTCTCACATGAAATTTTTACACGTTTGAACTGCAATGTAATGCTGTGCGACACTTAATATGTAGCCTATGCTGACACTGATGAAATGAGAATGTGTTTTGCCTGGTGCAATAGTTATAATTTCAATCGACATTATTTTATTTGATTTTGTTGAAAACTAGGTGCAGATATATAGAACATCACATACAAAAAAAACTTTCAAAATTTGTTTCAACCAATATCCTAAATCACACAATTTTCTAACTTTTTCTTCAAAATGACTTTGTTCAAGTCATTTAAATATTAACTACAACACAAACTAATGCCAACATTTATTTCAGTTTACAGCAGTGGACAAATGTTTATAACTGACTAATACCAAGAAGCAATTTTATTAATTAATTCATGTTTAAAGTCAAGAGAAGCTCAATACCACGCAGACCAAATCAGTGGCAGATATAGAAAATTTTACATGGGGTGGCAAGATATTTTTGGAGGGTGGTGTGGAGGGCAGTATGTGAGAGTTTCTCATACCGAAATACAAATGTGCTTCTACAGGCAAATTCACTCAACAAAAGTTCCACACATTCATATTCACAATAATGTTAGTTTCCATAATTGCTCTGGAACGTTTCTTACATGACAATTAACATTTGCAAAACAACAAGTGTAATCCCCACACCATAATGTCACTTCTGCACAGCGGATCATCATTTCTCATTGCTTCACACACATTTCCAAATATTTTAGTACATATATGCAAATGGTTTTGTACAATTGTCATCATTTGGTACAATTTTTGGTTGCTTTAGTCCAGAATACGTAGTTTCCTGTTGTAGTAATTTAACACCCAAAACAATATTTGTATGTGATCATCATGTTAACCACCACATGCAAAACAGTTTACCAAGCTTTCAAAATGATTTCAAAATATATTCTATAAATTTCAGTGATACACCTTGTGATATACCTAGTTACATGTAATGCAAGTATTTTCTCCTGCCAGTGAACTTTACATACTGCAATGTAGAACCTTTAAATGTTGAAACTGGTGTGTTTGACATGAATACAGTTTTTCTAAGTTACTTTGGCACATTTCATAAAACATAACATTCGCAATACTGTAAGACCACTTCTCAAAACAATTCATGCATACAGCAAATCACTATGGTTTACCTGCAAAAGCCTGTAACTTACCAAAAACAATAAACTAATTTCTCAAAAGCAAATAATTCCACCAGTGAAGTAGTCAGTGCCATCAAACTAAAAAGTACAATAATCACCGTTGTAACCATGAGAGCCAAAATGCTTAGATGTCAGTATGTCAGTGTAAGTCTGCTCCTGAGCTCCAAAATTCTGAATGAAAGTCGGTTCCCAGTTTCTCGTAGTCATTCATTATACTCCTCGTTTTCGTGGTGCTGACTAATTCATTGGTGGAATTATTCGATTTTGAGACAGGAGTTAATTGTTTTGAAACTCCGTTTAGCGAGCGACTTTAGCCTACATTTGGCTAACATTACAGTAACAGTAACTCTAATTGTTGAATTGCTATTAGCATACAAGCCATGCATTGTTAATTTAGCACACATTACATTCATTACTAATTTAACTTACGAACTTAAATTCGTGTGTTTGGTTAACCTTCAAACGGCGGACCTCTGACTGCCCCTTAAGACGCAGCGCAACACCTGCAATCGCTCCTCTCCTCTCCTTCGCACCTATACGCAGTCGGGTTCGCGCTGCCAGTTCTCTGAACCGAGGACGTTTTAGTGCGGTGCTGCAGCTAAGTTTTTGCGGGACCTAAGATTGCATTTAGGGTCAAATTCTCCTCCATGTCCTGCTTGTTTCAGTGATTTGAGCAGCTTGCCCCCTATAGATCCGCCCCTGGACAAAATGCTGATGTGCATATATAAAACACACACACATTATAAAATTCACCCGAAATGTTTTGTGGATGCTTTACTTCGGCCATGTTTTTAATCGTTTTTAAACTCATATGTAATGCATTATGATGCATTCATGAAGTATTACAAATTTGGCTATAAATATTTATAAAAAGACATAACACATTATAAAGCAGAAAATGAAACAAAAAATGTTTTGCAGAACGCATGTAACAGTTCTAACAGTAACTAGTTGCGTTAAACCTTCGTAGCAGATTTTGATTTGAACATTCATCACGAACCCAAATTCTGAACAGTTTGTTTCGGCACAAGCTTCCATTAAATTCTTGAAGATAATATATGCATACATATCTGATGAATGTCCGTTTATCCAGAACCCAAGCAATCAGCTCGAACTTACTAGCAATGTTCCAAATGCAGCCATTGTTCACTCTCAATCTATACCCAATCAGCCGGTGAGAAAAATACCAAACGTTGTGCCATTCACCTGCTAAAAGAGGCGGACAACAAATATTACATTAATCAATCTGTTGGTAACGTGTGATTATGACTTTCAGAACCCAATTTCTAATTATAATATATATTGACAGATATATATTGCAGAAAGACACTTATGACATTGTGGTTCCCACTACCACTTGCTGTTGCGATAACCAGTGCCAGTAAAATGCAGGAAGCTCTGCAGCTGCCGAAATAAAGAGTCAGGGAGTTCACACTGAACACATCAGAGGCACTGGCTCAGGGGACACGTACAGTGGAGGGATCTCAATATGAAATACAGGGGGAAGAAGAAAAGGCGTCTACAGAGCAAGCAAGTGCAACAGAAACCTCTTAATTCCCCTACATGCACTTTTCATACACTTTCTTTATTAATCCGGCCTACATATTCTATGTATATATTTTTATTCCAGATCAATCAGCAGTAAAAAGTTAAGCAACCCCGCCTTTTTGATCTGCACACACAAGCGAGGGTTTATTTCCATTTTCGATGTCCACCCCCCACCCTCCCCCCCTTTCTGAAAATGTGCCAGCATGAAGATTCACCTCGAAGTGCAAATGGGTTGGTTGGAGTCAAATGAAAAGTATGAGGTCGTCTCCAAGCAGAAGTGCAGATGCTGTACGGTTAATTAAAGATTTACCAGTTCATCTCTGTGATCTTTGTTTAGATTCTGTCTAACGAGAGAAAACTAAGTTGCTGGATTTCAGTCAAATATTCTATGTGTATTGTGTACTGTTAATTTTACTCCTCTAATGTTGCATAACTATTAATTACAATGTAACATTTGTATCAGAACATTTTATTGTTTTTTCCTGAATAAAATGTACTTTTTCCTACCGTCACTGATCAGCTTATCAAGAACTTTCGTGTTACGTTTGGCCATGAATAACTTTCTATTCATGCAAGAAAAAAATACCTAAATCTTTCCAACAGAACAGACATGACAGGTCTCAATAGAAATACTGCCCGCCCTCAGGGTTCATAAGGAGGCTACTGATGGTCTCCAAATGGGTTCCTGTATTCCTGGTTCCTGAGTAAGAAGAATGCATGTGGAGACACTCAAAAGTCACCAACGCTCTGTTGACTCAGTAACTACACTCAACAAAAATATAAACGCAACACCTTTGTTTCTGCTCCGATTTTTCATGAGATGGACTTAAAGATCTAA
>JABFEA020000110.1:8117457-8130400 GCA_019775915.2 Cyphomyrus plagiostoma | reverse complement strand
CCACACACATGAGACCAGAACCCGGGTCCCAGAGGCGTGAGGCAACAGTGCTAACCACTGCACCACCATGCCGCCCCAATAACAGCAACACCACATGAAAAAAGACTTCAGATTTGAGGTAAGTAAATCACAATTACAGATGCAGCTGCAGAGGTGAGTCATGTTGGGTTGATCGATAATTAGCAGCATGTGTCAGCTATGAAAGAGGTTTCACAATCAGCTCTTTGATATGTAAAGTTCCAGAGCAACATGATGCAAATAGCAGTGATCCAGAGAGGCCAAAAAGTTTGCATTAGAACTTGACGTGCATCACTCACAAAAACTGCAAGATTATTTAACATGTTAAAGGGAAAAATGCCGAAAATGGAGAACTGCATTGGCAAATAACTATGGCTGAAATTCATAGCTCAGCAACAGTAGACCAAGGAGTAGACAGACGCTTAACTGGATTATTTTGAAAGATCACAAAACTCCAGCCTCATCAGTTGCCACCAAAATGAATCAACACCTCTGTCACTTAGTGTGAGCCATAGCCACTGTGCACTGTGAGCTTTACAAATCAGGAATTTATGTCAGCACCACTAATCAAACTGCTTTGATTTAAGGTCATCACATAATGATGCATAGCCTGATGTAAGAACCACAAACCCAGGAGCCATGAGCAATTGAAAAAAGGTAATATGGTCTAATGAGTCATTTGTCACCCTTTTTCATACAATCAGGATGAGTTAATTTTTGGACAAGAACAAAGGATGGAGAACCACCTTGTGAGAGGTCAGACGCATGCCCTGCATTCTTGTGAAGCCAAGGAATATGAGGCCATTTGGCAGAACCAAGTGCACTCTATGATGCAAACACTGTTCCTCTTGATGTTCTAATATTCTAGAATGATAATTCCCCCATATATAGTGCTAAGCAATTTCATGAGCATCAGGATGAAATAAAATGCCTTACATGGCTACCCAATCACCAGACAAAAAAACATCATTGGACCTTTTTAGAGAGTTTTGGAGGGGAGTGTATATAATAGATTTTTACTTCTTTGACCCCCTAAGATCATAATGTCAGCATATTCCGTAACACTTTACATTAACTGCACCTTCAACATGCCTTTATAATGCATTTAAACATTAGCTGAACCTTTGTAATGTATTCACAAAACATTCATAAGGGCATGTAAGTATACCATAACATTCTAACATACCTTAACAGCTGCTTATGAATATTTTCTGAGCACGTTATAGATGCATTATGGTGGTGCAGTTAATGTAAAGCATTACAGCATGTGTCATTGATATTAATATGTTTTTCAATGTTCCTGTTATTTGCCCCTCCCCCCCATATTTGTGTCATAACAATAAACTACTAACTTCTACCACAAATCCAGTATGTCATGCATCTTGACTGTTCTTTACCTCAAATCCTTGTAATCGACCAACATTCATCATGTCGTTGCATCTTTTGGGTACAAAGCACATCACCTCCACTGCTTTCTGCCAGGAAGAAAAACAAAGACAGAGCAAAATCATCAGAAGTATTTTGTACATGAGGAAGGGGTGATGAGTGACCTTTTTCACAATGCAAACAATGGCACATCGTGGCAACAAGAAGGCAATATTTCAAGCCCCTCACTTCATATCTTTCAATATGCTCCAGATTTCATTATGTCATTTCATGTAGCACTGCCGTTTAAATCTCTTTGATAACACACATCAGATCAGTTATGCTTACCTCCAGCTCTACGGTATCTGTTCCAGCCTTGGTAGAGTACTTCAGATAATCCTGCAGACATACAAAGGTCATAGATTCAAGGTTTATTGTGTCACACGGCATCTATCTCCTTTTGCCCTTAGCAATTCTATTTCAGAGAAAAATATCTCATCCAATAAAGTTACAAAGCACTGCCTAAAAACATTTCATGTTAATTACCAACAAGAAATTAGTAAGGATTGTTTTTTTAGTAGGAAAATCAGGCTATTAAGAATGACATTTTAAAAATTAAACATGTAGAAAACTTGGGACAGGGTGCTAAGTTAATACATTGGGGTAGGTTAACTTTTCATGACTGCATGGGGACATTGATTCATTCTGTAAATCTCAAAAAAAGCTTAAGCTTATTACAGTCAAGTGTCTATAATGACATAATTTTTCCTGGAATCTTATTGAATCTGCTGGGTAACACTAATAGTAATAGGAATGTTTAATGTCAACAGGGCATTTTCACTTGACCATAAAAAATTAAATTCTTCACTCATTATATGTGGTGCCACCTGTTCTCTTCCAAAACAGACAAGTTCCGCATTTAGATAAACAATCTAAGAAGTATGGTGACAGTTTTGGATGGATCTCTTTTCCCAGCCCTGACATTCCCAAATGGGCACTCATTTGTTAAGTATCTGTAGAGGTTGACCATAGTCGCCACTTCTGCACTTTGAGGGATTGTCATTCCTGGCTCCTTGTCAGGGAGCATCCTCTTGTTTTATCTATAGTCCATGTTAGAGCGTAGTTTCCCGTGCGCTACTTTGTAAGAATGATGTTTGCAGAGCGTCTTATCAGCACTGGAAGATTGTACATGGCAGCTAATGGGAGTTGTCCTAACACAAAATTGTTCTGAGGGCAGAACAAAAAATGATTAGTTCAGAGAGATAACCAATCAGATTGTACAGGAGGTCGGTCCAGACAATTAGAGGAGGGAAGACCTCCTGACAGGATGGTCCCGCCTCCTCTATAACCTGATTGGTGACTTTGCTGAATCAATTGTTTTTTGTTCTGCCCTCCGAACAATTTTGTGTAATTAAACTCCCACAAGCTGAATGGCAGATGGGGAAGGAAGCCTTGCCCTGGCTCACCTTGAGCAGTAGCTGGTACTTCATAATTCTCTGCACAGGTTTGATGAGAAGGTCGTTCAGCTGCAGCCTCTGGCCCAGCTGTTGTCTCAGATCCTGTACAGACACACACACGTTCCATTAATCACATCTGTGGAGACCAATGTTATAAACAAGAGCAATATTCTGAACCTTTAATTCATGAAAACATGGTCACATGGGAGAGCGCAGTCTCTTTAGGCATTAAATTTCATTAAAGCTTTAATAAGGGTGGAACCTGACCATGACATTGAAAATGGCACCGGCACACATTTACCGGTAATTTGATGCAGTCGTACAATTTTTCAAAGAGGCACTCACTTCAAAGTAGGTCTCGATGTACTCAGACACGATGTGCTCTGACCTGGGCTTGTTCTGACAGTACACCACATACATGTGAAGGCGCCGCTCCTAGGATATAAAGCAAAACCTGTCACAGGATGGCCTCCCTACCCCCACCTCACCGTAGCCCAGACAAAAGTGCGAAGGTTGAATTAACAGAGCAACAGCGCAACTGTATGTGAAAGATTTCCAGCCACACAACATAAAGGGAAACGCATCAGAGTTCAAAAGAGGGCAAATTGTTGACGCATGTCTCACTGACTCATTTGTTACCAAGACAGAAAGTCTTTGTGGTGTATAGAGAGCCATGGTATGCAGGGTAACATCAGCATACCACCATGAAGAATGGACCACATCCAACAGGAGTAACTGTGGATGCAAGAAGAACCTGTCTGAAAGGGATGTCCAGGCACTGACCCAGATTGTATACAACATAAAATCACAGCTGCCCAACACATTGCAGAATTACATGCACGACTCACCTCTCGTGTTTCCACCAAAACTATTGGTTGGGAGGTCCACAAGGTCAATATTCATGGTTGGGCTGCTATAGTCAAACCTTTGCTCACTTGTGCCAATGCCAAACATTAGTTTCAATGGTACCAGCAGTACATGTCTTGGGCTGTGGACAATGTGAAACATGTGTTGTTCTCTGATGAGTCCACCTTCACTGCCTTTCCCACATTCAAGAGAGTTATGGTGTTATGTGAGTTATGGGAGAAGCCCCAGAAAAGCTTACCACCTGGACTGTACTCATGGTGCAGCACGAGGGTAGATCAGTGATGGTTGGGGCTGCAGTATCATGGTATTGCCTAGGCCCCACTACTTGTTCTGATGGGCGTATTACTGTCAAAGACTATAGAACCATTCTGAAGGACCATGTTCACTCAATGGCTCAAACATTGAACCCTGAAGGTGGTGACATGTATCAGGATGATAATGCACCAACACACAGCAAAACTGGTGACAAATGGTTTGATGAGCATGAAAGTGAAGCTGAACATCTCCCATGGCTTGCACAGTCACCAGATCTGAAAATTACTGAGTCACGTTGGGATGTTTTGGAGGAGTTAGTCAGAAAATGTTTTCTTCCACCAGCATCACATAATGACCTGGCCACTATTCTGCAACAGGAATGGCTGAAAATCCCTCTGGCCACTCTACAGGACTTGTATCAGTTATTCCCAAGATGACCTGATGCTGTACTGGCCACAAAGGTACGGCCTACACCATACTAATAAAGTATTGTGATTTAAAACCAGGTATTTCAGTTTCATATTCCATGCATTTATGAGTCGCTAAATTGTTTGTGTGTCGTCTGCTGATCTTCAAGTGTCCTCTGCGATTCTCTCACAGAAACCATGTAGTAGTACACTGTTGCTTAATGTGTTCATTAACCAGAAAGTTAGTGTTAGCTACATTCTGATCTCATGTTCATTCATCATTAATCAATCATAACGGTTCAAGTATTTCATCCAGTTACTATATTTGTTCATGGTTTGTACTTGAGTAGTAACTGAGTTACTAAGATACTTCTGCCCCCTCAAGTGAAGTGTTACCGGCTGCTTTTATAAGTGCAGAACAGCGTCTTACAGATACCAGCTGGGAACGCTGACTCTAATTGTATGTACAGTGACGCTGCAGCCAGCCTTAGCTGAAATGGAGCAGCATACAGATGAGCATGGGGTCATCTATCATTTACTCGCAAACCCCCCACTTTTGTCCAAGGTTACAGTTCCCTTCTGAAGAAGGTATCCCCCCAGGAATAGCATGAGCATGTGATAAGCGACATCCACTCAGACTCGTGCCATTATTAACCTGCCCAACTTGAGGTGGTACCTTTGCTGCAGAGGTATAGAAGCGGAGCTAATTATTACTGCACCAAAGGAAAGCCCCATTTTGCCACTACCCCTCTCCAACAATGCTCCCCTTCTTATTGCATATCCTGTTCTCAGCTTATCCACATAAATCTTTCTCACATTTTGAAATGCTGGCATTTTACTTTCCTTGAAACTTCCTCCACATCTCATTACCCAAAGGATGTGCTTCATCTCTCTAAATTATTTCAGTGGCCTCAGGAGAATTTTTTAATTCAATCTAGTTGATTAAACCAGTCAGACAAATTAAATAACAGGACTGGGGACAGGGCAGCAGCCATTAAACATAGCAGGTTACCCAGGGCGTTTAGCGCGGTTCCTCATTTATGACACTATGCCAGGCAAAAAACGACTCATTTGTAGCCTGAGCTCAGCCTCTGCTCATTCAGGCTGGCTTTGAGCATGTGACTCCTTCGCACTCTGTCCCATTTATTTTGGTACAAGTTGTTTGACGTCCACAAGCATACATGCAGCACTTCAGACACCAGAGACTAGGCCCTCAGCACCCACAGACTCAGAAAGGAAAAACAACCCTATCAGAGTCTGTCCTCCCAAGTCTCAACAGTATTTATTATTAGGCCTCTTGTCCTTACAGCCTTGTTATGCATGTTTAACTTTATGCTTCCTGATCTCTGCAGCCACACCTGGACGGCGGCCAGTCTCAGGGGCTGTTACAATACAGTCAGCACTCCGAGGAACAAGGACCCTGGGTAATCAGATGGATGGGCAGCAATAGCGGATGACATAACTTGAAAAGTGTGCAGTCAAAGGAATGTAGTTGGGGGAATGGTGAGCCAGGGTAAGGGGCATGGCGGAGCGACTCACGTGCTTGATGAAGAGCTGAGCCAGCCTTTCCGGCTCCACCACACACTTCTCCAGCTCCCCCAGGAAGTAGCTGTGTAAGAGAAGGGTGACAAAAAGAACTCAGGGAACACTTAATGGTAGCACTTTTTCGACGAGACACAAATGCTTAGTAATAACTCAGTTACGACTGAAATACAAATCAAGAATAAATACTGTCACTAAGATGAAAGATGTCATGATTATGATGATGAATTAACATGAGATTGAGTATTTCACTTGTGTTATTCGTTGCTTGTTCCTTCAGTAATTTGTTATTAGTTCCTTCAGTAGGTCACAGAGGTTTACAGGATTATACATAGTATACAATATAGTAACAGTAACTGCTTTGGATGAAAGATGCATCATGATTCATTAATGATGAACAATCATGAGATCAGCATTTAACTTGTGACTTTCATTACTTGTTCTTTCAGTTGTTCACAAAGGTTTACAGAACTAAGATGTAGTAAGAAATATAAGCATTGCTTGATATAAAACATAGATCACAATTCATTAATGATGTATTACCATGAGATCAGTAGGTAGCTCAGACTTAGTTTGTGGTTAATTAATACATCAGTAAGAGCATAGTATCTGTCCCCTGTCAAGTCAAGTGATGCTCAGTGTAACTAGTCCTACATAGAAACGCACTTTTCTTGAGGGGACACAACTAGCATAGTAGTACACTCTTACTAACTAATGCAGTAATTAACCAGTAAGTGTTAACTCATCATTTATCAATCACGTTAGTTCATGTATTTCATGCAGGAACTATATTTGTGAATTAACTAATTAGTTAACTATTAACTAATAGAGTTTCTAAATGGAATAGGGACCATCATGACTGATGAACAAACATAGGATCAGTGTGTAACTAAGACTTAGTTTCTGGATAATTAATTCATGAAGTATGTATCTACTACTACTTTATTTGTGTCCCCTCGAAGTGTTACCAACATACCCCCAGGAACACCATCTCCTCCATAAAGAAATACAGATAAACTCGAGGACCTCTCAGTAACCTTTCACGCAGACTTACAGTTAGAAGGGCAAAGGTAAGAGGAAAACTCTGGCAGCCACTCTTGTGAACTCTCACATACACATATAACAGCATAAGTATGTGTTTCTTTGAGAGGACCTCCCAAGGACTGCAGGTCTCCCTCATGTTTGCCACACATTGTGATTCAAATTGGTGCTCACTCTTTGTGCCAGTCGAAGATCTGGTGGATGTTCCCAAACACAATCTTGTCCTTCCCTTTCATGTCTTCAGGTAGCCCCTTGGCATTCATGGTGGCCATGTAACCCTGCAGCAGAAATTGGCACCATATTGGAGACAACTGTTCTTTCTACAATATGGTGCTTGATGCATTGTCTGACACAAGTCTATTTGAAGAAACACAGATACTTAAAAGCAATTTATTATTTAATAATTTACTGGAAATTATTGATGGTTGTTACACACATTTATGAAACATGGCATCCTGGAACAGGTTCCAAGATCACCTTAACTCTACACTAGAAAAGTGATTATGGAAGAAAGAAAGATTTCACAATTAAGTTTAGCAATTGTGACATACTCACCTCCACTATGAGCCCGAGGTCAATCACATATAGTTTCTCTGTCTCAACTAGCTCCTTCAATACGTACCTAAAATCATGCAAGAAAGGGGAATGTGAATGCATTTTCCATGCTTTTCATTTTGAGACAGGGGTGTTGTGGAAAGCATGTTTTTGATTCAGGAACAATTGTTATGCAATTTGTTTAGCTGTATTGCGTACAATGAGTTTCCACCATGCTGTCCTTTTTTCAGAGAGCAGAACATGATATGGGGAACTCATCGATTTCATCTCACATACATGCTTTTCTCCAAGGCACTCTTCCTTTCCTCTTCACTCTCTGCAACAGCTAATGATTGGCTGGAAGAGTCGTCCGTCTTCAAGGAAGCCTCTTCATCAGGTAACAGATTGGTCCATTGCACATTCTATGCACACAGAAGGCACATTTTGATAAATGTAATTCTAATAATTTGTAATTTTTCCTGAAATCAAATGTATTCAAATCTAAATGTTAAATGGTCTGCATTTATATAGTGCTTTTCTACAAAGCGCTTTACAATTTATGCCTCACATTCACCCATTGGTGGTGGAGGCTGCCATGCAAGGTGCCAACCTGCACACTGGGAGCAATTTGGGGTTCAGTGTCTTGCTCAAGGACACTTTGATGGGGTCAGGAGTAAGCAGGGCACGAACCTGCAACCCTCTGGTTGCCAAACGATAGCACTGCCTTCTGCGCCACCAACTTCCCCAAACAATGTTATCTGTTTGTAACATTGATGCTTATTTGTTAATTTATTTTGAATGCATCTGAGTGGGCTAAAATAAGAACTGTACCACACCAAAGACCCGTTGTTTAGCCAGTTTGCGTCTGTTTTTATGCCTTAAACAAAAGCTGACAAAAATTTGAACTGGTCCTGAAAAAGATTTTCTATGGAGTTAGCATGGAAAATCATTTTATACCAGTAATACACACAGACCTTATAAAATGATAGCATGCAATGCACTGCATTTCACAATTAAAAGAAATACTGGTAATTCTTCACTTGAGGGGCACAAATACTTAGTAATAACTCAGTTGCTACTGAAGTACAAATCATGAACAAATCATAAACCAGGCAAGTTAAGATCATGTGTCATGAGTCATTAATGATGAATAAACATGTGATCAGTATTTCACATTCATTATTTGTTCCTTCAGCAGTTCCTTCAGTACTGGTTCACAAACATTTACAGAATTAATATATATACTAACAAATATGCTACTTGCTTGAGATAAAACATGTGACAATTCATTATTGATGAACAAACATGAGATCAGTTTGTAACTAACACGTAGTTACAACACTGGGGCAGTATGTGGCTCAGTGGGCTAAGCCTGTGTGCCTGTAATCAAAACCCAGGTCTGCAGGTCTTTGAGCAAGGCCTTTAACCCCCAGCTCCCTGGGTGCCCCAACAGGTGGCTGTCCTTTGCAGACAACTTACTCTACAAAGAGCAAGTTGAGGGAAGCATAAAGAGAATTTCCCCATGGGGATCAATTATTATTATCAATTTGTGGTTAATACATAAGTAGTAGCATAATATTGCATTACAGGTACTCCTCACTTAACAACCGAGTTCCGTTCCTACGACTATGTCGTTAAGTGAATTGGTCAGAAAGCGAGGAGCTACCCCTTAAGATATTTCAGTCATACTGTAGGCTACTGGTAGTGAGTTTGTGTTAACTATCATTACATATAGCTTTAATGTCGCCTTTGCACCATCTATAACATTTGTTATAACAAAAAATTGGTGTGCATTTTAACCTTTATATGCTATCTGTACTTCATTTGCGGTATAAAGGTTAAAATCCAAGGCAATTTCTTGTCATAACAGCAGAAATGCAGATAAAATGTGTGAAAATTTGCACTGTTATATAATCCAGTTTATAAATGTTTATACATTCCTGTACTGTATAATGCAATAAATAGAACAGAGAAAATCAGCATTTTCTGTACTTACATTGCATTACTTGGGTTTACATACTGTAAATATGAGTAATCATTTTTATTTATCCAGAATAATTAAAAGGTGACAAGGAAACTCCAACTTGCTAACTTTGTTTTAATTTGCATGATTGCTTGACGTTGAGATGCTGCATTGCCGTTTCCCAGACCAAAGTTCTAGTACAACATACAATACCGACTGATCAGAGAGCTGTTGTTAAACAGGTAGGTCGTTACTTGAGGACTATCTGTAGTTGTGTCCCCTCAAGTAAAGTATTACTGAAACACTTTATTTGAGTGGGCACAAAAGCTTACTAAAATATTAAATATTAATGATGTTAAGTATGGGATCCCATAGGTCTCCAGTGGAGAGAGTCAGCAGCATTTCCAATGACCTGGGATTTCTGAGGACTAAGCACATTTCCCACAAAGTGGGCCAGCCTCTGTATCACCTCAGGCAACTGAAGAAATTCAAGAGGCAACGCTTTACTTTATGAGACATGAATAATGTAGTAGCACATTTACTTAATGCATTAATTAACCAGTAACTGTTTTTGTTTACTGATCCCATGTTCATTCATCATTAATCAACAGTTGATATATTTCATGGGGAAAACCTATAGTAGCTCATGATTTGTTCTTCAATATTAAATGAGTTAAGTAATTTTTGCCCCTTCAAATGAAGTCTTACCATTATTAACAAATTAGTTAACTGTTAACTAATGTAGTGCCTGAATGGAATACATGATTGTATACATGTATACATGATGAAGAAGCATGGGATCAGTGTGTAACTAACACTTAGTTACCGGTTAATAACACAGACTTTTTTTTTTTTTTTTTTCTCTGTTTTGTGATATATGTTTTGATTTATTTGATTTAGTTTATTAGATTGAGGAATTAATCTGTTTTTTTTTCAGTGCCTATTTAATATTCCAATATATCACAATGATATTTCCTTCTTCATCCTAATTTGCATGTAGCATTTTAATGAGAACTTCCAAATACTCTCCTTGTTTTGTCAACAATCTTCTTTGTATGGTTTAAGAAGTTTATTTTCTACAAATGCAATGTTGTTTTTGTTGGGATATGTGCCACAAGAAGGCCCTGGCAGATTTCTGTATTGGGAATCGTCAGACCGACACCTCACTATGCAGGTGTGATCCCCTTAGAAATTTCAGCACCAAAAAACTGGAGAATCTTTCCAACTTAGTAGTGCTGTAGTTCATGAGACCAGTCTTGGTCTTGACTCTATTTGGTCTTGGACTTGTCTCGGTCTCGACTCTATTTAGTCTCGGTCTTGTCTTGGTCTCGGACATAGTGGTCTCGATGAGATGGGGAAAAAAAGAGAAAACAGCACATCCTCACAGAACAGTATCATTATTTATTACGCGCCTTAGTTCAAATGCAACCAGTCAGATGCATCTATTCTAAAAACTTCACATCGTATACATTTTCTCAACAGACACTGCCAGTGCTTCACAGTCCACACACGTCATGCACATCGTATCATAGCGAAGTTGGCAAAGAAATGTCCGAAGATGTCTGCGAAGTCTATAGCATAGTTATAATTCAAATAAATTTGGTATTTTACACTCATTAGAAAGCACGGTCTTGGAGGTGCAAGTCAATCTGGAAACTCATTCTCTTCAATTCAAAGGGTCATTACATAGCTGCATTCATAGCTTTGTCCCTGGTATAAGAGACTTAATATGAACATCTTTCTGGTACATCCCATCTCTTTCCCTTGACGCGGTCTGATAAAACGGTTATAGGAGAGGATTGCTGAGAATATTATTTTCCATCAAGCCTCGTAACTATGACAAATCTGGGACATTTTAAATTAGAGACATATGGAAAATATAGTTGAAAAGATAACATGAATTTGATATAACGAGTAATGACACTTTACAGCAATGCCTTTTTTCTCTGTAGTCGATCTGACTAATGTGATGTCAATTCTAGCCCTAGTCTGTTTTCAGTCTTGGTCTTGGTCTTGACTAGTTTTGGTCTTGGTCTCGCCTTAGTGTGTCTTGGTCTTGATCTTGGACTTGGTCTTGATACCCTCAAGTCTCGGCAGTGTCTTGGTCTTGGTTTAGGCGGTCTTGACTACAACACTACAACTTAGTGAAGGCTAGAGGCAAAAGGTCTTGGAAAAAGATGAGCTTGAATATATACAGAGTTGTATTATGGAGCCCCTTAGGTGTCATGGTAGAAAAAAATATTATCTCATAGTAAGTAGGGCGCTCAAGTTACAAAATCAATGCTTTCGATTTACTAACTTGAACGCACAAATTACTAACTCGAGAGCACAAATTACCAACTCGAGAGCACAAATTACTACGAGATAATAATTGTTTCTACTGTGACACCTAAGTGGCTCTGTATTGTACACATGTAGCAGTGAAAAGCTTACGTCGAAGCTGTTTGGGATGAATACATGGTCAGGAACGGCTGCTGAAAAAAGTCTTCAGGAGAGAATGCCCAGTCACATGCACTAATGGCAAAATATGCCAAGAAAAGACAAAGATATAATCCGGTGCCCCTCTGCTCAGCCTACATTTGAAATGGAACATTTTTTTGTTTCTAATTTCAACATGTTAGTGGTAAATATTTGTAACTCCCCATTAACTAATAATTTGAAAATGGTGAGTGGAGAGATAACGACATATTTGTAAAATTACTCATCTGGACGGAAACCACATGATGTGTAATGTGGCATTCCAGATGTTAATTATGCTCATGTGCCCTCGGAAAATAACACAGCTGCTTTTTCCATGATCATATTGTGTTTGCATATTTCCATCAGGGCTTTTCAGATTGAACGTTTGCAAAAGGGACACTGGGGGCAGGGGGGGAATGAAAAGGGAGGTCCTGATGGTGCATGCAAAATGGAAATGGGGAACCGGAACCCGAACAAAGGGAGCGACAGAGAGCCGTAATGGCGTGGGTTGCTAGGGTGACAAGAATACACCAGCCAAATAGCGGGGACAGTGCGGGAATGACAACAGGGGTGCAGCTGTTAGTAGAAAGCAGTTATGTATGAACCACCGCATCAGTCAGACTGCAACCAGACGAGAAGGTGAGGAACAGAGGAGCACCGCTGGAAATCTGCATTTTGTTGGGTGTGCAGCTACGTGGCTTCTATACGGAAGGTCTGAAGGGCAAAACACACCAACAAATTCAAAAACACACCAGCAAAAGCGAAAACACACCAGCTGTTTTGCTGGTGTGTTTTTGCTTTTGCTGGAGTGTTTTTGAATTTGCTGGTGTGTTTTCGGTTTTGCTGGTGTGTTTTTGAATTTGCTGGCGTGTTTTTGAATTTGCTGGCGTGTTTTTGCTTTTGCTGGTGTGTTTTTGAATTTGCTGGTGTGTTTTCGGTTTTGCTGGTGTGTTTTTCAATTTGCTGGTG
The DNA here is from genome assembly GCA_019775915.2 of Cyphomyrus plagiostoma. Classification (NCBI taxonomy): domain Eukaryota; kingdom Metazoa; phylum Chordata; class Actinopteri; order Osteoglossiformes; family Mormyridae; genus Cyphomyrus; species Cyphomyrus plagiostoma. Next base: position 8,117,522 of record JABFEA020000110.1, on the reverse strand, counting down.
TGTTTTCGGTTTTGCTGGTGTGTTTTTGAATTTGCTGGCGTGTTTTTGAATTTGCTGGCGTGTTT